>OZ035841.1:21415141-21472641 GCA_964034765.1 Knipowitschia caucasica
TTAATACTTTTACCTGGTTTCATTTTCATACTGTATCTTTCAAATCAAGACTATTGGTCCTCCCAAATGTCAATCATTCTGGTGATACGTGCTCGTCCAATAAGAGACCAGAGAGTTTTGTTCAAAGCGTGGAGAGGGCGGTTCTTTCCTGAAATGTGGGAAAATCCTCCTATATACGTTTAAAATGGTTAGTTAGCAATTAATGTGAGTTTCTGGGAGGTGGGCGGGACTTCTTCGCTCCATTCTGCTGCAGAAACACTATAAATAAGTCTGATGAGTAAATAATGGCTTTAGAAATGCTCTGTGTGTGACATCACAGACAGATTCGCAGATGAATGTGTGTAAATGAGTGTTGGATAGAATTACTATTGAACCTCCTCTAACCCTGGGAATTAGCGTTTATTTTGTGACATGGGCTTCAGGGGCAGATGTGTTGCTAAGACCGTTGCTAAGGCAAGCTGGAGTTTCCCCCCTTGAATGAAGGCATCTCATTGGTCAATCCTTACAAGGCTTGTATCTGGATTTGGAAAGACAGTTTAATAAACACCTCCATAATTATAGAGATTTTTTAAGCCCAAAATGGTGAGTGTGACAACGTTTACTGTGCCCCAGGAGTTTACTTTAACGTGTTAAAGCCAGAGAGTTAAACTTTGTCCATGTGCCCTTCCCTATTGTGCGACATTGAGCTAGCGTGTTAGCATTGTCCGTCTGTACACAGTCTATAGCGATATTATGGAATAATGAATACATAAAAATAACACATTTCTTTGTTGCAGATCAGATCGTTGGACCAGTCCCATCCCGAGGTAGTGACGCTGCTCCCTCTGTGGAAGGCTGAAGTGTTAGCGGACGGTCGCTACGGGATCTTTCTGTCCTCCAGAGACGTGAAGGCCAGAGACGACCACAGCCGCGAGGACCAGCTCTGGTTCTCTATCGTTCGACAGCCGTACTTTGGATATCTGGAGAATATTACCACAGGTTTAGTTTCATTGGTTTCATTCCCACAGTTTTTATTAAACAGCCAAAGCAGCAGAGCACAAATTAGATTAGATTTGGGTTTATCTGAGAGTGACATGGCAGAAAACAGAATTACATGACAAATTATCTCAAATTATTAACAAACATCTGAGAGACTGAAATGAAAAGCACAAGGTATTTTTGTGTTGTAACTGCTTACGGACACACACTTGTTTTGTGTTGGCAAAATAGTCAAATATATAACGTCTGCTTAAAAGTGTGCCTCAATAATAAAGCATATCAAAAGGTATTGATTAATAATACCGGTAAAAAATTTATGTCAATCAAACTAATAGAAAATACTCGTTATGCCTCCCCATTATCAATACATATGTCTTTAGATTAATACATGATTTTATGTGTTTTCTCTCAAACCAAAATACAATGTTAAAGGGACAATGCGTGAAAACATCTTTTCTATGTGTTCCTATGTGTCACATGATCACAAGTCACACGTACAAATCATATGTGACCTTTTCTGAACAACAGTTTAAGTGCAGTTAGTCTGTATGTGCACG
The DNA here is from genome assembly GCA_964034765.1 of Knipowitschia caucasica. Lineage (NCBI taxonomy): Eukaryota > Metazoa > Chordata > Actinopteri > Gobiiformes > Gobiidae > Knipowitschia > Knipowitschia caucasica. The sequence continues at coordinate 21,416,677 of OZ035841.1, forward strand.
AGGCCCAGAATATTTATGTTTACTACTCATTTGGGTTGCCAGATTGTGAGGTGAAATGCAGCTGGTTTTGGCTCCATCTTGTTGTTGTTATTTTTTTTTTTACTTTTAACTTTCGCTTTTACACATTGATTTAAATGAAAGCAGATGCACAAATAAGTACCAACATTGGGGCCAAGACTCCAATAAAAAGAGTTTCAGCGAGCAGAAAAACGGGACTTTCCTGGTAAGATAAATGTAAAAAAGCAAAAGCTGGGCTCTAATTGTTATGACTTTAATAGACCAGTATTTTTTCACATCACACACAGTCGCTTTAACAAACAGAATCAATGTGTTCTTTTTCAAACCAAAAATTATTATAGGAAACAGGAGAGAAAAAAAATTACAGCTAAAGCTACACTGCAAAACAAGGCAAAAATAAATTAATGCTTGAATCGAGTGAATTTGAACACAGATTTTCCAATGGGACAAAGCCCTTTAGTCTTATTTCAAGAACTGTTTTGTTATTTTCTCATTCCAAGGGACACATTTTTAAACCTTTTTAAAACATTTGCAAATCTTGTTTTAAGGCAGTCAAAATGTGCTCAAATTAAGATACATTTAACCAAAATTGACTTATTTTTCATCACTTTTTGCAGTGTAAAACATGCAGGACATATATAGTGCAATTACTTAGACAAACATACACAAATAATTCCCTTTTTTCCATGAACCTCCACATGAGCTAATGTTGTGTCTTGTTCTGTGGCTGTGGTAGGAGGCTTCTTACCTCCGCGCTTCGCCCAGACAGAGCTGAACAAGAGAAGCATTGTGTACGTCATTAACCCCGACATGGAGTCTCTGTCGGACAGCCTGGAGTTCACAGTGTCTGATCCTCTGGGGAACACTGGGCCCTCTCACACGTAAGACCACGAGCCGTGACCTGCTTCCTATAATGTGATTAAACGTGTGACGGGGCTGGACCTTGTGTTTGGCAGGCTGCGTCTGAGCTGGGCCCGGCTGGAGCTCTGCGAGACCAGACTCTCTGTGTGCGAGAAGCAAGGGACTGTTTCTGTGGACATAGAGAGAAAGGGGAACCTGGCGGAGTCCTCATATGTCACTGTCAAGGTGCAAAACAGTTAAAATAGTAGAACAAAAATACAGTAAAAACTGGGGTACCTAACTTTCAAACCACAAAAAAAAAAGTTTTAATAAATGCATTGGTTTAATATAGCACTTTTTGGACACTCAAAGTCACTTCACATGTCATTATTCATTCACTCCATACATGGTAATAAACTTCTACTGTAGCCACAGCTGCCCTGGGGCACACTGATAGAAGCGAGACAACCAGTATGTGCCATCAGGTTCTCTGAACACCACCAACCATTCACACACACACGCACGCACGCACGCACGCACGCACGCACGCACGCACGCACGCACGCACGCACGCACGCACGCACGCACGCACGCACGCACGCACGCACGCACGCACGCACGCACGCACGCACGCACGCACGCACGCACGCACGCACGCACGCACGCACGCACGCACGCACACACACACACACACACACACACACACACACACACACACACACACACACACACACACACACACACGGTTGAAGTATCTTGCCTAAGGACACAATGGCAGTTTGACATTATACCACTGTGGCTCCTGGTGTTTCCAGGGGTACAATACAATACAATACAATTTATTCTTGTATAGCCCTAAATCACAACAAAAGTCTCATCTCAGGAACAAAACCATTGAAATCACCAACACAGATCAGAAAATCAACAGTTAAAACACAAAAAGAATATAGAACATATGTTTAAAAAAAAAAAAAAAAAAAATACATACATGTTGTAGAATGTTAAAGTGTCCTGGATCATCACCACATCCTTTTTGTTGGACACTAAATGTCCAACAAACCCTCCTGCATCGGCAAGGAAAAACTCATAAGAAAAACCCAGTGGGAAAAAAGTGAGAAACCTCGGGGAGACCCACAGCTTTAAAACAACTTAGTGTATACATGTATATGTTCTAACTTTTCTTTGATGTGAAGGTGAAAGATGTGACAGCCACCACTGGGACGGATTTCGTTGTGAACCCGTCTTCTCTTGTTCAGTTTGACCCCGGTAGGTAGCGTGCGGAAGAAACTAGATACAAATTAAATAAAGTCTAAAAAGGACAAAAAATCAAATAACAGCGGTACAACAACAAGCTCTAGGAACATTTTGATTAGACAATAAATAATCCACCCACAGGTGTCTCAAAGAGGAGCTGGCAGATTAAGATAGTCCAGGATCTTCTTGAGGAGTCCGAGGAGGTCTTTGAGGTGCAGCTCGTGGCTCCGGAGGCTTCGGTCATCGGCAGAAGTGACCGAGCTGAGATCACCATCAGAGACGCAGGCAGAGGTAGGTCTTCAAGATTCAACTCAATACATCTCTAACATTAACAGCAAAAAGGTCCTAGGTTAGATTTCCACTTCCAGGCCTTTCTGTATGGGCTTTGTATGTTTTACCTATGTTTACAAAGGTTTCCTCCAGGTGCTCTGGTTTCTCTTACCTTAAAAAACATGTACAATAGTCCAACATAACACTCTCTCTCTCTCTGTTTCTCTCTCTCTCTCTCTCGGGCCAGGACTCCCCTGAATCTATTTAAATAGAAGTTATGTATTCAATTTTTTCAAATCCTGTTTAATTTTATATACATGTCTGGGAACGTTCGCACATCTATTCCAATGTGGTTTTACTGCAAATGGTAAATAAAATTACTCTGAATCTGAATTAATTGTATTTTTTATAATCTATATATGTAAAGTAGTCTCTCCCCTTGGCATAACCACTACCAGTAATATTTGCTGGAGGAGACTCGTTCAACCAGTGGATTTTTTGGATTTCAGGATTTGAATTATTTGCGTCCAATCAGAGCGCAGTGGGGGCGGGTCTAACTGGCGCTTGCATTTGATAAACATCTTTCCATGTAAAACATGTTTTTGAAAGTTACTGACTTTCTCTTTAATTTTGTTAAAATATGGCCAAAAGTGGTACTGCATTCTCTTCCACTCTCCCTGACTCCCTGACTTTACCAGTGAGATTAGCTCGATGCAGTGACTTCTGGCAACCCAGATCAGACTTTCTGATTGGTAAAACAGTGGAGGAAGGGACATCAAAATGAAAACAATAACAAGATTTATGGGCTGTAAAACTAATTTTGAAATTTGAATCTCTCTGAATTACTGTTCTCAGTTAAAGAAGTATTGGAAAAGATCATGTTTTACTAATGCCTTTTGACAGATTAGGGCCCTTTAATGATGACTTGACATGAAAAGCTTACATATTCCTACTTTAAATGTTGTTCTGAACGACCAGGATGCGCGGCAGGACACCCCCACGAAGCTCCGGTTCTGGGCGGGAGCGAAGTGGGGTCCAAGCCGTACCCAGAACATGGAACCATCACGGTGGAGAAGTTACCCCTGGATCCGGACCCTGTGGTCTGGACTCGCGGAGACAGCCTCAGGAAACCAGAGTCTATTCAGCACCAGAAGAAAATCCGAGTGATGGGGAGTCCTAAATCTGTAAGAGACGCCCCCAACATTGTAAAAAAAAAAATAAAAAAAAAAAAATATATATATATATATATATATATATATATATATATATATATATATAATATATGTGTGTGTGTGTGAAATGATGTGTTTTGTTGTGATTTTCAGATCGCACCTTCCTCTGTGTTTCACAACGGGACAGATACAGTTTTTACAGTAAGAAAACAGAATTCTATCATAATAACTACATATTTACAAGCTTGAATATTATACATCTATTGTTGTGGCTCCATTTGGATGTGAAAGCCACATCCTGACAAATCTGAGGCTAAGCAGGGCAGGGCCTGGTTAGTACTGTGATGGGAGACCTCTGGGAACACCAGGAGCCACAGTGGGGCGGCTGTAAAGTGCCAACCTGTTGTTGTGTCCTTAGGCAAGACACTTCACCCACATTGCCTAGAATGAGTCTGGTGTGTGTGTTTGAATGGTTGGTTGTGGTAAGGGAGGCCAATGACACAGACTGGTTGGTTTGCTTATGTCAAATAGTGTGTGTTTGACTTGTTGAAGTTTTGTAAATAAAGAGAATTAAAGAAAAACAGAGAATTTGAGGGAACAAAAACCTATTGTATCAAAATTAACCAATGCTTTTATTTTATGTTCCTCTAGTATCACGGCATCATGACAATGCGAGTGGAAGACGACTCCGCCCCATCGAGAAAAGGCAGAAAAGCAAATGTCCAGGTTCTGAACCAGAGACCGAAGCAACAAGCCCAGACCAAGACCTCGAAGACCAGTGTTCAAAGGAAGAGCAGCGGTCAGGTCAAAACAGTCAAACCAGTGCGTACTAAAACCTATAATTGGCAAATCTAGCAGAAGATATACTAAGTTACCATCACAGTAGCCTAGGTTTAGGTACTGTTGTATTTTGCCCTGTTTCCACCAACCCTCTATTGCTCTATTCTACTCCACTCGGCTCTGCTCTACCCTGATTGAACCCGTTTCCACCAGCGTTTTGGTACCTGCTTGGCCTAGTTTCTACCCAGGCAGAGCTGGTACAAACCTGGCAATCCAATCCACTTTATTTATATTGCACATTTTTAAAACAAGTTTCCAAAGTACTGACAGCGATTGGCCAGAGTGCTGCTTGGAATCCATGGTTACTAAAGCGTAATGGAAACACAACCAGGTCGAGTAGAACCGAGTTGAATAGGGTCAAGTAGGGCTGGTGGAAACGGGGCTTTTGTCTTTGGTTCCAGGCTGAATCTGAGGCCGTGGTCCCGAAGCGGTGTGAGCCAGAGCTGATGGGGCTCTTACACTTCAACCAGAGCACGGGGCAGATGTATCACTGCAACGGCGTGTCCTGGAAACCCTGGGCTCCTTCGGAAACGGTACCAAATTCTTAGGTTCTCTCAGTTCAGTTCAGGAGGATCAGGATAACTTATCAGATGGAACTTATTTTAGCTCATCTTAGCTTCTTCTCCGTGATGGTATCGTTTTGCCGACAATGCCTGTTATTGTGGACCTCTTTCTAACAATAAAAGACAATGGTCTCCTGTTTATTGCCGGGTTTACGTTCTAAAAATAACCCGCAATAGGAGCAAAATACTTGAAGTAGCAGCTCTTTGTTTTAAGGCTGTAAAACCCCTCACCATATGAATCAAAATGGACATTATACACAATTATATTTATTTATTTATGTATGTGTTTATTTGAATCAGACAGTGCACCATAATCAACAGATGCCCATATAAATATTCCTGATTCAGTCACAAAGGCTAGTTTGTGTAGTCCCACGGCAGGTTGAGGTTACAGCCATCCACAAACCAACAGAGCAACAGTTATTGACTGCCAGGCATTTTTGATTAATTCACTGATTTTCAAGACTCACAGAATATTACGTGCTATGACTATGTGTAATATTAAACCAGATTCTGAAAGACTGGACTGTCTAGTTTCATCAGCAAAAATAACTTGGTTTCTTGCCAGTTTTGTTCTCCCGTAATCCCCAGTCGAATAGAGGGAAGTGTGACAGAAATCTCCAGTCTCAGACAAATACGTCAATGGCAGTCAATGAGTTAATAGCCACATACAAACATAAAAAGCAAATTAGTAAAACCAATATAAAAAACCATAGCACAGGACATTAAAACTCAGAATAGCTTTAAACCAGTCGTGACTGTTTTAACAATCTGCATTGTCGGCCCCTGAACAAGTCCATTGATCTAAAATGTCCCTGATACTATAATATTCCACCTTCTCTCAGTATAAAATATTTGTAAATGTTTGTTCTGGTTCAGATGGTGAATGCTCAAAAGTGCAGAAGAGGATGGAGGTTTCACGGCGGACACTGTTACATGAACTCGGAGCAGAAAGCCACATGGTCCACTGCTAACAGAGCCTGCAAAGAGAGGTGCGACTACACACTGTTGTGGCCACAGCAACACAAAACTACACTTTATTCATTTTCAATTATTATCATTTAGATACAAGGGAACGCTAGCAAGTGTGCTCTCCAAGGCGGACATGGATTGGCTGTGGGATTTCAGTGGACGTAAGCCCTTTTGGATAGGTAAGACTTTACATTCATTTTGTATTGCATCTACTGTACTTTCTGGACTATAAGCTGCACCTGTATATAAGACGCACCTGTATATAAGCTGCACCTGTATATAAGACACCTGTATATAAGCTGCACCTGAATATAAGACACCTGTATATAAACTGCACCTGTATATAAGCTGCACTTGTATATAAGACGCTCCTGTATATAAACTACACCTGTATATAAGGCACATCTATATATAAGCTGCCCCTATATATAAGACGCACCTGTATAAAAGCCGCACCTGTATATAATAAAAAAAACACACCAGCTATTCACATAAGCCGCACTTGAATAAAAGCCGCATGTTTTCATTTTCTAATATAGCAGATTACTTGTTAATTACTTCTAGAGCTATACATTTTATACTTGCTTCCTTAGCAAGAGATTTTGTTCTATTTTTCTTTTTAGTATCGAGTTTATACTTCATGTATCTTGTGTTGTGTGCTTCTCTGCAATCGGCGATGCAACTCAGGAATTTCCCCAATGTGAGACGAGCATCTTAACCGTTAGCTTTCATGACTCATTCAACTTCCTCTATTTTGACCATTAACAAGTATTAATCAATGGTAAATAACTAAATTAATGTGAGTCTGCAAGTTTTTACTTCTCTCCTGACAATTTTTAAATAGAAAAACATTTGTAAAAATACATATTGACACTGTAAATATAGTAAACTAGGGCAAATACTGTTGCTTGATTATTTATCTATGTAAATGTATTTGCACAGTATGCTGTAAGTACAATAGATAACATAACAATGTACAAAAGTATCTCCATAAACTAAGGAATGTAAATATTGTAAATACTTATGAATGTAACATTTCTGCTTGATCGATAAAAATGATAATAATAAGAAACACATTTTAGGCGCATTGCTATATAAGCCGCATGGCTATATAAGCCGCACATAGGCTTAAATAGCCATCCATTTTCTTCCCCTTAATCCATTTCTGGGTCGGTTGGGTGGCAAGTTCCCAGTACACATAGCACCAGCCCCTCACTGATCCTCCTGCAGGTGGTGAGTCCACAGGAGCTGAGATCTTTCAGCGGGAGCTTCGGGCAAAGTGGGGTTAAGTGTCTTGCCCAAGGACACAACGACAGCAGACATCAGTGGGAGTAGTGAAGTAGGTCTAATGGTGGGTTCGAACCCACGACCTTCAGGCTCAAAGGCCAATGCTCTACCAACTGAGCTACTGTCGCCCTTAGGCTTAAATAACGAAGTTGTTATATAAGCTTCATCATTATAATAGATGCACCGTTATTTTCTCAAAAATGTGGGCATCAAATCACTCTGCCGTATAGGATTACTTGTTGTGAAAAATTCACCAATTTCAGACATTTTGAAGGTGAGGTAAAGATTTTTTCATTTTACAAAAAAGCAATGCATTTTTTTCTTGTGGTTTTAGATGTAAACACAACCGACTGACTATAGAGCTACATGTAGCTTATGCTACTTACGAGGATAAATAACTTTTCTGATCAGAGCATTCAGAGTGGGGACATTATTAAGAACAAACAGTGAGCTGGCAGTATAGAGAGGTGTGCAGTACAGAGGTGTGCAGTATAGAGAGGTGTGCAGTATAGAGAGAGGTGTGCAGTACAGAGGTGTGCAGTATAGAGAGGTGTGCAGTATAGAGAGGTGTACAGTATAGAGAGAGAGTTGTGCAGTATAGACAGGTGTACAGTATAGAGAGAGGTGTGCAGTATAGAGAGGTGTGCAGTATAGAGAGGTGTGCAGTATAGAGAGGTGCGCAGTATAGAGAGGTGTGCAGTATAGAGAGAGGTGTGCAGTACAGAGGTGTGCAGTATAGAGAGGTGTGCAGTATAGAGAGGTGTACAGTATAGAGAGAGAGTTGTGCAGTATAGACAGGTGTACAGTATAGAGAGAGGTGTGCAGTATAGAGAGGTGTGCAGTATAGAGAGGTGTGCAGTATAGAGAGGTGCGCAGTATAGAGAGGTGTGCAGTATAGAGAGGTGCGCAGTATAGAGAGGTGTGCAGTATAGAGAGAGGTGTGCAGTATAGAGAGAGGTGTGCAGTATAGAGAGGTGCGCAGTATAGAGAGGTGTGCAGTATAGAGAGGTGTGCAGTATAGAGAGGTGTGCAGTATAGAGAGGTGTGCAGTATAGAGAGGTGTGCAGTATAGAGAGGTGTGCAGTATAGAGAGGTGTACACAGGGGGCTTTAAACAAAGTTATTTTCACTTTATCTCTACACATGTGAAATCTCCGTGCTTAAGTGTTAGCCTGTCCATACAGCTTACAGTACTGCCTCTGAATGTCATTGTCATCCCTGAAGTCACTCCTGATTACGTACCCCAGGTATTTGGTCTACATTCAGAAGCTCCACACCAGACAAATATGTCTAAAGTACAGCTTTGGGCAAGTTTATAAAGCTTGCGTGTAAGCATTCGATCATCGTAAGTAGCATAAGCTACATGTAGCTCTATAGTCAGCTGGTTGTGTTTACGTCTAAAACCACAAGAAAAACAAGCATTGCTTTTTTTGTTAAATGAAAAAATCTTTACCTTACCTTCAAAATTTATGAAATTGGTGAATGTTTTTGCTATTAAAACATTCTACAATGCTGTGCGGCCGAGCCGGAAGCTCGGAACTCTTGATGCATGTATATAAGCGGCATCGCTATATAAGCAGCATCGTTATATAAGCGGCATCGCTATATAAGCCACAGGATCCAAATAACTAGAAAAAAGTACAATTTTCTAGTCCGGAGATTACGGAACTTGGAGTTGAATGTGTCTTATGTCTCTGCGGGACAGGCCTGAACGACAGAGAGGGCAGGGGCCGCTGGGAATGGGCTGGCGGAGACCCCGTGAGCTTCACCAACTGGAGGAAGTCACCTCCAAGATCCAAGACGAAAGGGAGTAAAAAGTGTGTCCTGGTGTGGAGACGAGCCAAGTGGCAGATCCGGGACTGCAAGACGAGCCGGAACCACCGCTACATCTGCTCCACCAAGACCTAAAGACTCAAAGACGATGAAACTATCGATAGGAGAGCATGAGGTACAGAGAAAGGACCTGGGATATAGGGGCGGCCATTTTGGACTGTGTGAATGATGGGTAAGGGTTAGACATACGTTTTGACTCTTGTATATATTTATTTTTATATTGTTTTTAATGATTATACAACTATGTCTTTTAATATTTGTTTGTAATTTCCAGATAAAGACTTTTGTTTTGTGGTTTCAGTGTTCTGCCATCTTCTGTGTAAAACTTTAATATATTGTCATGAATTGCGATCGCCATTTTTTCATCTCTTTGAATATAATTAATTTTGTTTGTAGTCTTTGTCAATAATGCTTCAAAAATGTCCATAACCACAAAGTGAGTTGTTTTGTTGTGTCTGGTCTAATTAAAGCTGGGGTACGTAACTTTCAAGCCACAAAAAAAGTGATTCTATACAATTCAATTTGTTTTTGTGTAGCTCAAAATCTCAACTGCTTCAAAGAATTTTACAAAGTTGTCAATTCACCAATTACAGATCGAAAAATCAAACAGGAAATGCAATATTAACAAACACGTAGAGAGAGTGGGAAGACCAATGTCCCGGGAATGTTAATAAATGTTGAGGTTTTTTTTAATTGCATCGGACAGAAACCACTCAAAAACCTAACTAGATTTTCTCTCTATCACTAGTTTTTTTTTTTACTTTGGATTTATTTCTGTCACATTGTTCGATCATCTGAAAAAGAGAGGACTACCCTCACTGGGATCAAGTTTAGAAAAGATCAACATTTTGCACAATGGGAAAAAAAACAGCCACATTTTGGACTTTGTTTGTTCACAATTCTACCCTTTTCTTCTTCTTTCTGTCGAGACAAAAACACATGGGTAACACTTGAGTTTATCCCTCACTAGTTAAGTTATTTAAGTGCTAATAAGTGTGCTAGCTCTTGGTAATAAACCAGAAAGTACTGATATTGGTATTTATTTACACTTATAACACTTATTAGTCCTTATTCTACATCTAACCAACGATCACACTTTACACTGCAAAAGGTGATGAAAAAGAAGTCACAAATTGCTCAGATTTGGCAAAAGGTATCTTAATTTGAACACATTTTGACTGCTTTAAAACAAAGAAGAAAGAAATATGTCCCTTGGAATGAGAAAATATAGCAACTTTTTTGAAATAAGACTAAATACTGTAGCTTCGTCCCATTGGCAAATCTAGTCAGAAAATTTAAAAAAATTATAAATTCAAGCAATATAACCTCAGAATTGCCTCATTTTTTGCAGTGTAGTTTAGCCCTCACGAACCAAAACCTGTGTTATTCATGAGAAAGAAAAGTTAGGTTCCCCAGCTTTAAAACCACCTCATCTCTGTCTGTAAAACTAAACCGTTGGATGTCCCAGATTCCCCTTGATGTGCCCTTCCCAGCATTACGCTATTATCAAGTTTATTCATCCTACAAATTAAGTTTTCAGACAATTTCCTGTTGCCGCTTTGGCCTGGGGCAGAGCTGTTGTTGACAGCTGCACACGGCTACGTTAGCAATGCGATTATCCCCGTCATGTGATCTGCAGAAAGTATGAAAGAGGGCATTTGATTTGGTCCGTTACCAGTGGCTCTGCTCAGACACGCAGCTTCACATCCGCCCTGGTAAGAAAAACATGGCATTTTTTAGTATCGTGTTTGCTTCTACTTTTGCTTGAAATTGGAAATTAAAATTGCTGAAGTATTGGTAGTGTAAAAAAAATATATAGCTTAAATTGTGTGTGTTCTTCTGCCAATGCCACCTCAATAATATCTTTGTCTCTCATTAAAACTAAAAGTGTGTATAGTATTTGGAATTGCTTTGATGCGTATTATGTGGAAATGTCTGTTTTTTGTTTTTTTGTCTATTATTTTCACATAATTCTTACACATGCGGAATATTATCCAATCCTGTGTCAAAAATGATTTATATTTTAAAGTTTTACATCTGTACTAAAGCATAGGCCTTTGTATGTTTTATTCTCAGCCTTTTCCTCATTTTCAGACCTTATGTATTTTTGTATCTTGATGCCAAATACCTAAAATAACACAAATAAACGGAAACAGAACGGTGCGATATTACAGCCGGGTTTTCATGTAAATATCGAATCATTTTCTTTCACTTCACGGCTGAACGATTTTAAAGAAATCTACAATTGCAATTTTCTGGATTAAGATTGTGATTATGATTTGAAGCTGGCATACTTTTCAAGGAGCACGAGGAGAGAACAAACTTGAGGGAAAACTTTTACTATAAGAAATGACAAGAAACTTCTCACTTAAAATCCTATGTTTGAATTTAAATGAGACAAAACCGGGTTTTTTCTTGTATCAGAAAAAAACACCACTTTATTAAATCTCTTATGATCCAGTTTTTGACCTGGGCAGTGATCCTTGTTTTTCTAAGTCTGTTTGATTTAGATATGTTTTATTCACATTTTCTTATTTCCGCACATACACATTTTTAGGGCAGTAAATTCTAAGTCTAAATGTCACTACCATCGGTCTCCTATCCTGATTTCTAACCCGTTCTCAGGACCCTATTTCTAAAGAACAAAATCACCTCCCTCCCCTGATCCTCCAACTCCTGCCGGGAGCTTAAAAGGAAAAGAAGAAAGAAAAAAAAAAAACACTTAAGTCTGTTTTACAGCTCAAAAAACACAGGAATGGACCAATGTATACAATAAGCAACAAGATCATTTGCTGCTTGTAAATGTAAATGTAATCTCAATCATTGCTGTCTTAAGGGTCGGCCTATTTTCACATAAAAGATTTATTTATTACTTTATTTGGTTGAAGGTATATAGGAGGATTTTCCCATTTTTTAGAAAAGAACTGCCCTCTCCACTTTTTGAACAAAACCCTCTGGTCTTATTTGACGTATCACCAGAATGATTGACAATAGTCTTGATGATCCACCCGGAAGTAGAAAATCCTCCTATAGACCTTTAAGTTTATACTGACTGCATGTTGCTAATTCTACTGCTATCATTTCCATGGGACTGGACGGACCACTTCATGAGGACATGTCACAGCAGAAGTATGTGTTAGAATCATAGACTGTAAATATTATCGAACGTAATCACACCTATTTCCGCCGTTCAAACTAATGTTAATGTGCCAGGACTTTCGCTGTCTGTGGGCAGTTTCAAAATGGCCGCGGGGGCTGGAAAATGGTCGGTACTAGATCCTATACGGAATCGGGACGAAACCGGAAGTAACAATCCTACTTTCGAATTAATTTTAGACTAATAAGTCCTAAAGTGGTGACTGGTTAAGTTTTAGGTGTCTGAGTAAGATGGTTAAGGTTAGGGTTAAAGTGATTGTCTGGAGTTTGTCAGAAAGGGAGAGAGAGAGGTGCTTGATTTGAAAAAAACGACGTAAGCTCCCTCCCCCTTCCTTTCTGATTGGTCTACACCTACGTTTCCGTAACACTTTGAAATGTTAATCAGAGAACACATTATACTTATACATTATTAATACACATGCAAGGAGGTTTTCAGTATTATTTGTTAACGTTTTAATGAAAAAAATAATGTTTTTATGCACAAAAAAAGCGATCGCGGCAAACCCGGAACAAGCTATTATCATGAACTGCACATTATAGGACACACCTGCAGAGGATCTGATTATGGATATAGGCTCAGTTTATAAATGATTATGGATATAGGCTCAGTTTATAAATGATTATGGATATAGGCTCAGTTTATAAATGTTATGGATATAGGCTCAGTTTATAAATAATTATGGATATAGGCTCAGTTTATAAATGATTATGGATATAGGCTCAGTTTATAAATGATTATGGATATAGGCTCAGTTTATAAATAATTATGGATATAGGTTCAGTATATAAATGATGCATCGGTTTTATATAGCGCTTTTTTGGACACTCAAAGACGCTTCACATGTGTCATTATTCAGTCTCTACATACACGGTGGTGATAAACTACTAATGTAGCCACAGCTGCCCTGGGGCACACTGACAGAAGCGAGGCAACCAGTCTGTGCCATCGGCCCCTCCGACCACCACCAACCATTCACACACAAGACTCATTCTAGGCAATGGGTGAAGTGTCTTGCCTAAGGACACAACGGCAGTTTGGCACTTTACAGCCGCAGCCGCCCCACTGTGGCTGGTGTTCCCAGAGGTTAAGTGTCTTGCCAAGGACACAACGACAGTAGTCAGTGGGAGTCGATGGTGAAAGTCTTGAGCGGGGCTTGAACCCACAACCTTCTGGCTCAAAGGCCAATGCTCTACCAACTGAGCTACTGCCGCCCAAATGATTATGGATATAGGTTCAGTATATAAATGGGTAACTCAGCGCGGAGGTTCAGAATTCTTTGTTCAGTTTTCATGTAGTTCCAGAGCCTAATAGAGGCTTGATTCGGAGGCTCCGCGAAAACAAACAACTGCGCATGCGCACAGTTGCGGCGCCGATGATTGACAGCCCTTGGCATGACTCGATTGGTTAACTTCGACGGCATCGTGGATTCTGAACTATAGCTAAGAGAAGGGAAGGCGGGACTTACCTGTAATATTAAAATTAATAAAATGACTTATTTTATATTAACATTTAAGGCCAGGAGGTCAATTTAACACATTTCCTAAAATTTGTAATTCATTTAGACTTACAGACTATCACTTTAAGGGTGGGTTGGGGTTATTTTATGGGAATGGCTGGTTAAGTTTAGGCATGAATAGGTAGTTTGTTATATTTAATTCTGCTTCCGTTCCGATTCTGTATATGATCTAGTGCTGACCCTGGAAAATATGAACAAAAAACACATTTGCGCATGCGTCAGCCGGCACTAGCCCCATTCATTTGACAAGTGCCTTCAAAGTTCCACAGTGGCTATACTTGACTGGTCCAAAAGAATACACTCCCTTCAGCATTGACATGTGGAACGTAGCTATGGACCATCTTGTAAATCCGTTCTTGAGAGGTAAGAAGATACATACATTAGCACTGAATAATTCTTATTCCGGGCCCACCCCCACTGGCCCGGGGTGGTATTGCAAGTATGTCAGCGCACGTCATTTTGGACATTTTTGAGCCGGGACTGGAGCCCCCACTGGTTAAAATACTAGTTTCTCTGTGTCTTTTTCAGGCTTGGATCATGCCGTAATCATCTGACTGGTGTTGGGACATGGACCACAACAGCTCGGGGCCACAGCCCAGTTACCAGTGGCTGTCCTTCGCCTACCAGAGCCTCACAGAGATCCCCTATGAGGCCATCCTGACCCAGACCCAGACCCTGGAGGTGCTGGACCTGAGCTACAACCTGCTGCAGGAGTATCCTTTGGTCCTTCAATTCAATTTATTTTTGTATGGCCCTGACCCTGAGTCACAACAGTAGATACAAAACACAGATCAGAGAATCAAACAGTTCAAACTCAAGAAAAAAACACATGGAGCCACTGGTTCCCACAGACGGAGGGGCTGTGGATCCAGGAAGGTTTCAAACAAGGCCGCACATCCCAGTAGCCTGGACTAGCGAGCGTTGATTGAAAAAGTGCAAAACGTGAAAACAGAGAACAATCCGCACCGCTATGTTACTCTCATGAAATAGATCCAGGACCAGGCTCCAGGACGAGGTCTGAGGCTCCAGGACGAGGTCTGAGGCCACAGGACGAGGTCTGAGGCCCCAGGACGAGGACTGAGGCCCCAGGACGAGGACTGAGGCTGGGCTGAGGCCTTGTCTTAATTTTTTTGACTTTAATTTTCTTCTCAAATGAAAGAGACTGTCAGACCAATATAAAATTACCGTAATTGAAAGTAAGAGATTCTAATTAAAATCTGCTATTTTGGTTTGGTCCAAAATGTCATTGTTAAAATGTTGATGGTTTTTGTGGCTTGTTCACTTTTTCTCTGAGCAGGAGTTACTTCAAACTCTATAGAAGCTTTTCAGAGCTGTTTGGAAATGTAGTGTATTTGATATAACAGAAAATAATGAGATGAAAAAAATAAAATGAATAAATAAAACACAATAAATACATAACGTTCAATAACGAATAATACATAAATACACTCACACACACATACACATACACATACATACATACATACCATAGACTGTATATAATAACGGACAGAGTCACGCCTATCTCCGCCGTTCATAGGAGTTGGCCATGAACAGTGCTTTCATGGAGCAATCCAAGATGGCCGCGAGTGGTCCCGCCCACAAGAAAATTGTGAAAAAACGCATCCGCGCATTCGTCAGCCGGCGCAGCTCCATTCATTTGAACGAGAGACTTCAAAAATTCACCGCGAGTAAACTATAGTGGACCAAAAAAATTCACCCCCCTCAGCATTGACACACATGTGGAACAGAGCTTTGGGCCAAGAGCCAACTTTTGGTCCTTCCTGTAAAGACGTTTTCCAGAGGTCTGCCAATTAGCATTGGCTAATTCTTCTTCTGGGTCCACCCCCATCGGCCCGGGGTGGTATTGCAAGCATGTCAGCGCACGTCATTTTGGCCACTTTTGAGCTACACACTTACACATACACACATACTCACTTACAAATACACATACACATATACATACACATACTGTACATACATATACTCTACATACACACACATACACACACACACACACACACACACACACACACACTACAGTCCCAGTCTGTGTGAAAGGTCCTTCACTGAGTCCCTATTGGAACCCGGCTCTCCTGAGTCGCCTGGAGAAGCTGAGTACTCTGGTCCTGGACTGTAACTGCTACACGTCCCACGTCAAGTTCCCGTTCATGGACACGCTAACCACTCTGTGCATCAACAAGAACAACATCAACAACCTGCCGCTGTTCGTGGATGAGGTCAAGAAGAAGTTTCCCAGCATCAGGTAAGAACCCAGACCATGGAGACCCAGACCCAGTCTTATAGTCCAGCTAAAGACGGTCTCAACCCAGCCGAAGAGGGGCACGGCCGCGTCCTGACCAGTCGGAGCGGAGTCGGAGCGGAGTCGGAGCGGAGTCGGAGCGGAGTCGGAGCGGGAGAACAACGAGCAGAGTTTGTGGCACTTAAGTGTGGATTTAAAGAAAAGCGATGGATTTAACAAGAAAAAAAGTTTAGGATGACAAGGGACACAAAAATCCCCTACAAAATCCGACCTTTGTGAAAGCTGTAGGTTCTCTGTCAGGTTCTCTGTCAGCTGAGGTCGAGCTGTTTTAGTTTACATTGGGGAAAATGTCTGGGTACCCGGTCTTGGTCTTCCCTCTCCACCTGAGCAAACAATGCCCCCCACCACTGGGCGCCTGAATTGTGTTGGACTTTTGCCCTCGTCCAGAGTGGGAGAGAGCATTTGTTTATTCCTGGAGTTAATAATTTGTCCCGTTTTGAAAGCTGGTCATCTCTATGATTCCTGAGTGCATATTCCTTTGTCCTTGGGGCTTTTCCCCGTGCACCTTCTTCAGAGGGCCTATTTTCAAAATCATTAGTATACAACATTTTAATTATGCAACAGTGTCTATGTGTCAGAGAGAATGTGTGTGTGTGTGTGTGTCAGAGAGAGTGTGTAATACTCAAAGTGCACAAGTTTAAAACAGATAACATTGACTAAAGACATATTCTACCCTTCTCTAGGTCCCGGATGGAGATGTGGAAATGCTGAGAGGGCGTCCGGTTCTTTCCGTCCCACACGTAGAAGACAAAGTGGTCGTGTGGGTCCTGGTGGTTCAGTCCGGTGTGACGGTACCGCAGGAGGTTCAGGTCCACCGCCTCCTGGGAGCAGCTCTTTCCAGCCCTCAGAGTCTCCCAGTCGTGTTTGACCTAAAACAGAGGTTGAAAAATAGCACTCAGAGAAGTTTTAACTACAAAAAGTGACACATTTTGCTGAATTTATCTTAATTTGAGCACATTTTGACTGCCTTAAAACAAGATTGCCAATGGGACAAAGCAAAATGATCTGGTTTTAAAAAGACACAAGAGATGTCTCCTTTGGACTGAGAAAATAAATAAAAAGTTTTTGAATTAAGAGTAAATGCCTTTGTCCCATTGGTATATAAAACAGTATAGAATATGCTCAAATTAATTAAAAAAACACTCAATTCAAGCAATTATAGACATTTTGAGTGTCCTATAGTGTGTAGTGTCCAACTGTGATGTGTGACTAAAGAAACATTAACAGGCTTTGATTTACCGTAACTATAGAAAAATATGTTTGACACACTGTTCAGATCAAAAATTGCACTTTGAAATTCATGAGTAGAAACTCTTTGAATCTTGTGCATTTCTAAAGCTGGGGCACGAAACTTTCAGACGACAAAAAAAATGTGTGACTAATTTCTTGCTTTCAAAGTAGCTTGGTTCTATCACATGACCTTTAAAGATATTTATGGACATTTATGAGCATCTTAATGTTGTATTTTGTCTATGTTTGTATATACATAAATCTCTATCTCTCTCTCACACACACACACATACCCCCTCTCTCTCTCTCTCTCTCTCACACACACACACACATACCCCCTCTCTCTCTCTCTCTCTCTCTCTCTCACACACACACACATACCCCCTCTCTCTCTCTCTCTCTCTCTCTCTCTCACACACACACATACCCCCCCTCTCTCCTCTCTCTCTCTCTCTCACACACACACACACACATTCCCACTCTCTCTCTCTCACACACACATACCCCCCCTCTCTCTCTCACACACACATACCCCCTCTGTCTCTCTCTTTCTCTCTCTCTCTCTCTCACACACACACATTCCCACTCTCTCTCTCTCTCTCTCTCACACACACACACACAAACCCACTCTCTCTCTCACACACACACACACATTCCCACTCTCTCTCTCTCACACACACATACCCCCTCTCTCTCTCTCTCTCTCTCACACACACACACATTCCCACTCTCTCTCTCTCTCTCTCTCACACACACACACACATTCCCACTCTCTCTCTCACACACACACACACATTCCCACTCTCTCTCTCTCTCACACACACCCTCTCTCTCTCTCTCTCTCTCTCACACACACACACACACATCCCCCCTCTCTCTCTGTCTCTCTCACGCACACACACTCCCACACACTCTCTCTGGCAGGTCTGTATATTTAAATGTATTTTTTATCACTTGTAATGTGCTATATAAATTAATTGGATTGAATCAACTAATATGGACATTGGTCATCTGCTCCCCATGTGTTTGCTATTATTTCATTTCTGTGTGTTTGATTCTCTGATCTGTTTTTGTAGAATCGACGACTGTGTAAAGTCCTCCGAGACGACAAACCTTGAGTTGCAGTAGTCCTTGATTGGGGAGACTTTCAAAGACAAATATAACTTCGGAGGCGGGAGTGTCGTCGTCCTGAGCGAACAGCACGACGCTGGATATGAGTCTGGTCTCTCCGGCCTCCAGCTCCAGACCATTGTTCCTGGAGAAAGTAAGGAAAGTATCTATTTATTCAAACTTTTGTGTTTCATACCATTTAAAAAAAACAAGATACAGAAGCACAATCTGAAAAAAGGGTTGGACGAAGCAAATGTATATTAGGCTCAAACTTCTCAAACAGACACACACACACACACACACACACACAGACAGACAGAAACACAGACACACACAGACTCATACAGAACACACACAAAAAACCCTCATACACACATAAAATAATCATACACACACATAAAACACACACACACACACACACTGACACATTCAGACACAGACACACACACACACACACACACACACACAGACTGACACATTCAGACACAGACACCCACACACACACAGCTGTATAGTGTACAAATGGAGACCTTATGATTTTTGGCTCCTGATCATTCACCGGCAGCACTTTGACCATCACTTGTTTGTGGATCTTGTGCTTCCCGTCCGTCAGCTCGATGGTGAAACTGTCTTCCAAATATTCTGAGTCATCGTGCAAATACATAATCCCTGCAAACAACACACAATTATTAAAGCTGGGGGACTTAGATTTAAAACCACAAACCGTTGAAATCTGTAATAAAATTCTCGCTCTTTCTTTCCCCCTTCCTCTGGTCTCGCTCTCTGGTCTCTCGCTCTCTGGTCTCTCGCTCTCTGGTCTCTCGCTCTCTGGTCTCTCGCTCTCTGGTCTCTCGCTCTCTGGTCTCTCGCTCTCTGGTCTCTCGCTCTCTGGTCTCTCGCTCTCTGGTCTCTCGCTCTCTGGTCTCTCGCTCTCTGGTCTTCTCGCTCTCTGGTCTCTCGCTCTCTGGTCTCTCGCTCTCTGGTCTCTCGCTCTCTGGTCTCTCGCTCTCTGGTCTCTCGCTCTCTGGTCTCTCGCTCTCTGGTCTGGTCTCTCGCTCTCTGGTCTCTCGCTCTCTGGTCTCTCGCTCTCTGGTCTCTCGCTCTCTGGTCTCTCGCTCTCTGGTCTCTCGCTCTCTGGTCTCTCGCTCTCTGGTCTCGCTCTCTGGTCTCGCTCTCTGGTCTCGCTCTCTGGTCTCGCTCTCTGGTCTCGCTCTCTGGTCTCGCTCTCTGGTCTCGCTCTCTGGTCTCGCTCTCTGGTCTCTCGCTCTCTGGTCTCTCGCTCTCTGGTCTCTCGCTCTCTGGTCTCTCGCTCTCTGGTCTCTCGCTCTCTGGTCTCTCGCTCTCTGGTCTCTCGCTCTCTGGTCTCTCGCTCTCTGGTCTCTCGCTCTCTGGTCTCTCGCTCTCTGGTCTCTCGCTCTCTGGTCTCTCGCTCTCTGGTCTCTCGCTCTCTGGTCTCTCGCTCTCTGGTCTCTCGCTCTCTGGTCTCTCGCTCTCTGGTCTCTCGCTCTCTGGTCTCTCGCTCTCTGGTCTCTCGCTCTCTGGTCTCTCGCTCTCTGGTCTCTCGCTCTCTGGTCTCTCGCTCTCTGGTCTCGCTCTCTGGTCTCGCTCTCTGGTCTCGCTCTCTGGTCTCGCTCTCTGGTCTCGCTCTCTGGTCTCGCTCTCTGGTCTCGCTCTCTGGTCTCGCTCTCTGGTCTCGCTCTCTGGTCTCGCTCTCTGGTCTCTCTCTCTGGTCTCTCTCTCTGGTCACTCTCTGTGGTCACTCTCTGTGGTCACTCTCTGTGGTCTCTCTGTGGTCACTCTCTGTGGTCTCTCTCTGGTCTCTCTCTCTGGTCTCTCTCTCTGGTCTCTCTATCTGGTCACTCTCTGTGGTCACTCTCTGTGGTCACTCTCTGTGGTCTCTCTGTGGTCACTCTCTGTGGTCTCTCTCTCTGGTCTCTCTCTCTGGTCTCTCTCTCTGGTCTCTCTATCTGGTCACTCTCTGTGGTCACTCTCTGTGGTCACTCTCTGTGGTCACTCTCTGTGGTCACTCTCTGGTCTCTCTCTCTGGTTTCTCTCTGTTTTTTCTCTGGTCTCTCTCTCTGGTCTCTCTTCCTACCAAACCCCTGAGCACCAGAAGTACCATGTGTGAGCTCAGCCATGGTAAAGTCCACCACTTGCTCCTGAAGGTAGGTGTCTCCTCTCCCATGTCCCGCTCCGTCTCTGCCCTGTTGCATGATGGTCCCGTGTTGAGGCGGAGAGACCACAGTAAAGACCAGAACATTCTTTGGGACGTCCATATCTTCCGCATCCAACACCGAGGAGTCCAACGCGTTCATTTTGCCCTCAGTCACCTAGGCAACGAAGGACAGGCAGCATTCAAAGACCAATCAAACCAGAGGATTTGAGAGTAATTCACCTTTTTATTTCTACAAAGTCAGATTATTGTGACTCGAACTGCGGTCTGGACAAGTAGGAGAGAGCACATCACCCCTGTGCTGGCCTCACTTCACTGGCTTCAAGTCACATTCAGGGGTGATGCTTGTTTTTTAAAGTTTTAAATGGTTTAGTTTAGCCCCTGTATATCTGACAGAACTGTTATCTCTGTGTGCTCCTGCTGGTCTCTCTCTCTCTTTCTGGTCTCTGCCTGGTCTGACAGGGCTGTTATCTCTAATGACTGTCTATCTGGTCTCTGTCTCTGGCCTCTCTCTGGCCTCTTTCTGATCTCTGACAGAACCGTTATCTGGTCTCTCTCTCTGGTCTCCAATCTTTATCTCGCTCTCAAGTCTCTCTCTGGTCTCTTTCTCTGGTTTCTCTCTCTGGTCTCTCTCTCTCTCTGGTCTCTCTCTCTAGACCAGACAGACAGAACCGTTATCGCCTGTCAGATCAGTATCGGCCTGATAACCAGCTGTTTTTGATTCTGCCCAGGACTTGTGTTATTCCGTTCACTGCAAACGGCAGAAGAAAATGAATGTGAATCTGAACCTAAATGTGCTCCACAAATAAAGCTAACATTGACATTGACAAAGCGTTCATAGCCATCACATTACAATCCACATACGGTGATGTTCCGGGCCGTGAACTCCGGAGCTTCGTCGTTCGTGGGGTTTATAATGATGTAAAACGGCACATGGGCAGAAGCGTGTGTTTCGTCCGAAACACTCAACATGAAGTGGTCGGTTGTGGGCTCCATCCTCGCGTGTTTGGACTGTACATAGTTCACGTTACCGTCCACGATGTCCTTGTACAGAAACGAAGCTGGAAACACAAACTGGACTTTAGCATTGAGCTGGTCCCGTGCACAGTCTCCATAGAAGAATTTTTGGGAACACTTAAGCTTATCCCTTACTCATTAACAGCTAATTAAGTGCTAAATAGTGTATAATGTATGTTAATCAGTGATGGGAATAACGGCGTTACTAGTAACGGCGTTACTAACGCCGTTACTTTTTTCAGTAACGAGTAATCTAACTAATTACTTTGACAGTAACTATAACGCCGTTATCATTTCCGACATCCCGTTACTGCGCGTTACTCAAGACGCACAATGAACGTGTTGTCATGAGAGAAGGGAGGATGAGAAAACCTCTCAGCAATTATACCGCGGTAAAGAGGTCCGGCTTTCCAGAACCAGCGGTAAAGAGGTCCGCACGTAAAAAGAGGGGTGTCACATTATGCTGTTACTTACGGTAACACAGGAAAGCGAAGCCGCGGGGATGGGCCGCCACAATGCATTTTTTAACATGATTCTTTTTTTATACATAAAAAACCTTAGAAAAAGCTTTCACTGCACACTTGTTCACTGTGAAGCCCTCTATTATTGTGCAAAGTCACATTCACTTTTACTGTGGAAATTCCAAGAAAATAGGGGTCAAAGTGTGCAATAATGATCCAAAATGCACTTTTTAACCTGGATTTTAAAAAAAAGTAAAAAACCTTAGAAAAAGCTTTCACTGCACACTTGTTCACTGTGATGCCCTCTACTATTGTGCAATGTAAACATTAGTTGATAAGTAAAATGAGAATGTTAGGGTGGTAATAGCTTATAACTTATGAATGTTCTATGTTTATTTATGTCATTTTTTCCATATAAACTAAAACTAAAAATGCAAAAAGATTTGCCCAATGCCTATATAGTCTGTCTGTACTATAGGAACATAAAGTATTAAAGTGATCGTCCGCAGTTTGTCAGAAAAAGAGAGAGAGAGGTACTTGATTTGAAAGAAACGACGCAAGCTCCCTCCCCCTTCCTTTCTGATTGGTCTACGCTCGCGTTTCCTTAACACTTATAAATGTTAATTAGAGAACACATTATACATATACATCATTAATACACATGCACGGAGGATTTCAGAATGATTTGTTAGCGTTTTTGAAAAAAATAAATAAATTATGTACAAAAGAAGAGGTCGCGGCAAACCCGGGACAAGCTATTATCATGAATTGAACATTATAGGACACATCTGCAGAGGACCTGATTATGGATATAGGTTCAGTATATATCTGATTATGGATATAGGTTCAGTATATATGTGACTATGGATATAGGTTCAGTATATATATGATTATGGATATAGGTTCAGTATATATATGGGTACCTCAGCGCGGATGTTCAGAATTCTTTTTTCAGTTTTCTTGATTCGGAGGCTCCGCGAAAACAAACAACTGAGCATGAGCAGCTACGAGCATCAGCGCAGATGATTGACAGCTCTTGGCATGACTCGATTGGTTAACCTCGATGGCATCGTGGATTCTGAGCTATAGCTTAGAGAAGGGAAGGTGGGACTTGCCCGTAAAATTAGAAATAATAAAATGACTTATTTCATATCAACATTTAAGGCCAGGAGGTCAATTTAACACCTACACATTTTTTACACATTTTCCTAAAATGTGTAATTCATTTAGAGTTGCATACTATCACTTTAAGTCCCAGTCGTCAATTGAAAAAAAATGAAAGGAGCGACTTGGAAGTCCATCGTAATATCAAATTCACCCAAATAAATGTGTGCAGGATTCTTTCAGATCTTTTGGCACAGTTGAAGGGTCATCAATTCTGGACTATTCATAGAAAACTAAGAAATGCATTATTCATCATTTTTCAAAATACTCATGTATTTTGTATTCATTTTTCCTTTTTTCCAGATACAATGCAGCATGTGCCAAAAATGGTACCATGAGGAGTGCTTGGCCTTAAACCCATGTGAGCGGAAAAAAGCAAAACAGCCAGAAACGTTATGGCATTGCTGCCTGTGTCCAAAAAAATCATTGAGATAACCTGGCATCTCAACCTTTTGTTTTTTATTTTCTTACTGTCACGGTTACTGGTTTCTCAAATCCGTTCATAAAAAAAGATTGGACACAAATATTGGTGTTTTTTTTTTTTTTCTGAGAGTGTACAGTGAAAGTTTAGAATATTTATTTTCAGAGTAGTAGAGGACATCACAGTGAACAAGTGTGCAGTGAAAGCTTTTTCTAAGGTTTTTTACTTTTTTTAAGAATCCAGGTTAAAAAGTGCATTTTGGATCATTTTTGCACACTTTGACCCCTATTTTCTTGGAATTTCCAATGTAAAAGTGAATGTGACTGCACAATAGTAGAGGGCATCACAGTGAACAAGTGTGCAGTGAAAGCTTTTTCTAAGGTTTTTTACTTTTTTTTAAAATCCAGGTTAAAAAGTGCATTTTGGATCATTTTTGCACACTTTGACCCCCCTTTTCTTGGAATTTCTACAGTAAAAGTGAATGTGACTTTGCACAATAGTAGAGGGCATCACAGTGAACAAGTGTGTAGTGAAAGCTTTTTCTAAGGTTTTTTACTTTTTTTTAAAATCCAGGTTAAAAAGTGCATTTTGGATCATTATTGCACACTTTGACCCCTTTTTCTTGGAATTTCTACTGTAAAAGTGAATGTGACTTTGCACAATAATAGAGGGCATCACAGTGAACAAGTGTGCAGTGAAAGCTTTTTCTAAGGTTTTTTACTTTTTTTTCAAAATCCAGGTTAAAAAGTGGATTTTGGATCATTTTTAAACACTTTGACCCCTATTTTCTTGGAATTTCCACAGTAAAAGTGAATGTGACTTTGCACAATAGTAGAGGGCATCACAGTGAACAAGTGTGCAGTGAAAGCTTTTTCTAAGGTTTTTTACTTTTTTTTAAAATCCAGGTTAAAAAGTGCATTTTGGATCATTATTGCACACTTTGACCCCCCTTTTCTTGGAATTTCTACAGTAAAAGTGAATGTGACTTTGCACAATAGTAGAGGGCATCACAGTGAACAAGTGTGTAGTGAAAGCTTTTTCTAAGGTTTTTTACTTTTTTTAAAAATCCAGGTTAAAAAGTGCATTTTGGATCATTATTGCACACTTTGACCCCTATTTTCTAGGAATTTCTACAGTAAAAGTGAATGTGACTTTGCACAAATAGTAGAGGGCATCACAGTGAACAAGTGTGCAGTGAAAGCTTTTTCTAAGGTTTTTTACTTTTTTTTAAAAATCCAGGTTAAAAAGTGCATTTTGGATCATTTTTAAACACTTTGACCCCTACTTTCTTGGAATTTCTACAGTAAAAGTGAATGTGACTTTGCACAATAAAAGAGGGCATCACAGTGAACAAGTGTGCAGTGAAAGCTTTTTCTAAGGTTTTTTACTTTTTTTTAAAATCCAGGTTAAAAAGTGCATTTTGGATCATTATTGCACACTTTGACCCCTATTTTCTTGGAATTTCCACAGTAAAAGTGAATGTGACTTTGCACAATAGTAGAGGGCATCACAGTGAACAAGTGTGCAGTGAAAGCTTTTTCTAAGGTTTTTTACATTTTTTTCAAAATCCAGGTTAAAAAGTGCATTTTGGATCATTATTGCACACTTTGACCCCTATTTTCTAGGAATTTCCACAGTAAAAGTGAATGTGACTTTGCACAATAGTAGAGGGCATCACAGTGAACAAGTGTGCAGTGAAAGCTTTTTCTAAGGTTTTTTACTTTTTTTAAGAATCCAGGTTAAAAAGTGCATTTTGGATCATTATTGCACACTTTGACCCCCATTTTCTTGGAATTTCTACAGTAAAAGTGAATGTGACTTTGCACAATAATAGAGGGCATCACAGTGAACAAGTGTGCAGTGAAAGCTTTTTCTAAGGTTTTTTATTTAAAAAAAATATAAACATGTTAAAAAATGCATTGTGGCGGCTGATCCTCGCGGCTTCTCTTTTCTGTGTTACCGTAAGTAACAGCATAAAGCGGCAACCCGCTAGAAATGTGCGGGCCTCTTTACTGTTGACTCCGAAAAGCCGGACCTCTTTACCGCGGTGCAATTATTGGCTGATGTAAATCATATTTCCTTTACAATCTACATGTCTACAGTTGAGAGGATGGCTCATAAATTGTGTTTTTGAAACAAATATGGGTCTTAGTCGCGCTCAACCACGGCTTGTATCACCGTGAGGTCAGCCACAGAGGAGCGCATGTGAGCTCAGAAGTCGGCTGCATACAATTCCATCGATAAGCTCCTTGCTCTTCCTGGTTTATCTGCTAAGGGCTGCAACAGGTTTGGCTAACATACATATAACACATTTTTACATAATCTAAAATGCACATAGGGTAATTTTTCAATTACTATAGGAATGATAAGAAAGAGAGGTGAAGTGTAAGACGGTTGATTTTAGAAATTGGATGCAGCCGGCTGCAGCAAAACAGAGGAGTTTACGGAGGACACACGCGTTTTGTTTTACTTTTTAAAACTCATTGGACTCATTTCCAAATGGAGGATTACATATCTACGCTCAAACCATTCACTGGATTTAAACAAGGAACTGGTCTGAACCGAAGTGGACTGTGCAGGTCATTTATAAGGTATAGCTATAAGGTAAGACCCATAACTCATAGTTTTGCGTTTTGTATGAACAAACAATGCGGGCATAAAACATATTTTGCTGTAGCCAAACAAATTGTCCACTTGATTTATATGATGTATATGTTCATCTGATTGGACTGAAGTCAGTGCTTCACCAGCCTCACCGCTCGTCACCGGTGTTTCCACATTCACAGTGGCGGGCTTTACAGCACAGACAGAGATGAAGAGTGAACAGGACTTCAGCAGCAAAACAGCCTTTTCTAGATGGAAATATTGGCACTGTTAAAGGTAAAAATGCGCACGTCGGGTGCACATTATGTTCCAGAACAAAACGAAAAAGTAACGCAATAGTTACTTTTACTGGTAACTAGTTACTTTTATAGTGGAGTAACTCCGTTAGTAACTCAGTTACTTTTTGGGAGAAGTAACTAATAACTATAACTAATTACTTTTTCAAAGTAACGTGCCCAACACTGATGTTAATTAGCTCATAATTGGTATTTATTAGGCACTTATTAGTCCTTATTCTACATGGCCTTATTCAAGATCTTTTTAACAACTAACTGCCACTTTCCATGTGGCTTAAGGTTAGGGTATATTAGTGAATTATTAAGTGAATTCTAATCTAAAGGGTCACTACATTTATTTATTTTTTGTTTCTTTATTGTGTTGTTTTTCCTATGTTTACATTTGTTATGTTACATACAGTACACAACATAGAAAATGTCTTTATCTTTTTGATTATCCTTTCCCCAACTATTTCTCTAGTATGACATCACATATATTCAGTAAAAATAATAAAAGTGATGGAAGTGATACATTACAACATTTAACAACATTTGTGGACATTGGTCATCGGCCCCATATGGACCAATTCTTGAGTTAGAACAAATTCTCTGATCTGTGTTGCCGAATCGACAGCTTTGTAAAGTCCTCTGAGAAACTGCTGTTGTGAATCAGAGCTATATAATATAAAGGGCTATATAATAAAAATATATTGAATTGAATTGAATTGAATATATTATCTAACTTACTCATCCCCTTTAACATTTACTGTCATTAGAACTCTTCAGCTCCAGAGAATAACTATAAATTCACCAATACTGATGCCCATGTTGCTCTTCTCGAAGCCAGGACTGGGTAAGACATTTTCTATGAACCCAAACTGAGGAGAGGAGACCAGGCTGACCACCAACTTCTCTATCGGAGAATCTGCGTCAGACACTTTCAGATGAGAGGGTGAAATGGAGGCTGATCCCCCTTCATCCACGACAAAGATGTCTCCTGAAAAACACAACACAAACAGAGACATGGACTTTGATTACTTCATAGATTAGATTTTCTAGATCAGGGGTCTCCAGCCTGTAGCTCGGGAGCCACTAGTAGTTCGCCGCCCCCTTCCAGGTAGCTCACCAAGGATTAAGAAATGAACAAATCAAATAGTATACTTCAGATTGTATGTCATTATCATTATTTAGTATTGTAAATGCACTTATAGTAATACCCAATTAGTAAGTAATACCCATCAGGCTTGATCACACCAATATATCACCATTTTATTCCCAGAGCCGCTTAAAGGAGTAGCTCTCTGCCTTTATCGTCCCAAGAAAGTAGCTCTCTGGTTGAGATTAAACTAAATAGATTAAAAGTGAGGTGAACAATCCATGTTGTAAGTGCCAATGGAAAAAGTTTAGTTTAAATACAATAAAATTGGGATTATCTGGCGCACACCTGTGGTCAGAGTGGGAGGCTGGTTGTCCACAGGGAACACAGTGATGTGGAGGTCATACACAGGGAGACTGTCTCGGATCAGAGCGGGGCCTCCAGTCCTGCCCCTGCCCTCGCAGCACACGGAGGTCTCGGTTTCACCGTCAGAAACCACGAAGGTGATGGTGTCTCGTCGAGATGTGAGTCCAATCTCAAGCCCTAAACACAGTCATGGATTCAGTTATTTCCCCCATACACGTAACTTAGAGATTGGCCGATATATTTTGCTTTGGAAATGGCAGCTATTGGCCTCAATGCCATGTTAGCCAAGGCAAGGCAAGTGTTTTGTAGATTACTCATGGACAAGTTAACAAAACCAGAAAAGAAACATTAAAATTACACATAAATAATCAAACATAGTGCAAGAAGGTCCTGGGTTCAAATCCGGTTCGGAACAGGTCCTTTCTGAGAGGAGTTTAAATGTTCTCCCTGTGTCTGCGTAGGTGTCCTCCGGGTGCTACGGTTTCCCCTACCACTAAAAACATGTATAATAGGTCTGAATATAATGAGTGAGTGTATTTTCGGCGTCTCGCCACGTGTGTGAAAGGAAAACTGATTTATGAACATTGTAAAGCGCTTTGGGTGACCTTTGTCTGTAAAATGCACTATATAAATAAAGATTACTTACTTAAATTAAAAGAGAAGATAAAAGGGCCTCCAAACCTGTATTGAATTATTTGTGTAGGTTATTTTTCTTATGTAAGGCAAGGCAAGGCAAGTATATTTGTATAGCACAATTCATACACAAGGCAACTCAAAGTGCTGAACAAAACAAGAAAGCATTAAAATCATAAATAATCACAGAACATTAAAAAGATAAAACAATGAAAGATAAAAATATATAATCCCTCAGTTGTATGCACAGCTAAACAGAACTGTCTTTAACCTGGTTTTAAACATTGTCAGAGAGGAGGCCTGTCTCATATGGTTAGAGGCCTGTATACTAGGGCCTCTAACCATATGCCTCACTTTAAAGCCAATTTCTTCTGGATAAGAACCACATGATTTATTTTAATGAACCCAAAACGCTGTAATAATTCATAATATTGTAGATTAATGTAAAAAGTAAACCCACAAAAATTGCTTGGGTGAGTTCTTAACACTACTTCAACCAGTTTTATTCTGACTTTGAATGGCCATTTAAATCAGCCGACAGAACTTCAATCCCAGAGACCTATGTGGGTCCATCTCTTGGCTGTGTGTGTGTGTGTCTGTGTGTGTATGCTCACCGGTGTGTCTGTATACGACGGCCCCCGCGGTGACGTCGGCCTGAGTGAAGCGGTCCACCACGCCTCCTCTCCGCAGCACCACGCCGTGATAGGGCTGGCGGGCGATGAGGAAGGCCAGGCTGCTGTTGTCGCTGTCTGCGTCTGTGGCGTGGAGGTGCTCTGCGGTGATGGCGGCCTCCTCTCCCTCGCCACAGCTCAGTTCAGAGTTCAGACCGGCTGTCAGCACCGGAACCTCGTCGTTGACCGGGGACACCTGGAGACGAGCAAGAGGAAAGACTATACATGTCCAGATTTTGATACAATTTCCCGTTATGCTCTGACCACACTCACCTTTACAGGGAGAACGAAGTTGACCGAGTTGATGCCGTCTGTGCCGATGAGCTCGATGTTGTCCTCCAGTGTTTCGGAGCCGTCGTGAATGTACCTGAAACAACAAAACCGAGGACTGTCACTACGGCAACACTGTACCACATAGAGACAGTATTCTCAGCACTATTTACTCGTATTATTTAAGACTTCTAAACAGAAATAGTCTCGGTAAAGTCAAATATTGTGAAGAAATCAGGCCACAAGCTGTGTTCATCTCATTAGAAAACAGGTAAGGCCCCAAAAAGTCACTTATTGACTCTTTGGCCTAAAAGTGAACTGGCTGTTTCGCTGGTCTCTCTCTCTCTCTCTCTAGTCCCTCTCTCTTTCTTTCTAGTCTCTCTCTCTCTCTAGTTTCTCTCTGCTCTCCCCCTATCTGCTCTCTTTCTAGAGTCTCTCTCTCTCTAGTCCCTCTCTCTTTCTTTCTAGTCTCTCTCTCTCTCTAGTTTCTCTCTGCTCTCCCCCTATCTGCTCTCTTTCTAGAGTCTCTCTCTCTCTCTCTCTCTCTCTAGTCTCTCTCTGCTCTCTCTCTGTCTGCTCTCTTTCTTGTGTGTGTGTCTCTCTCTCTTTCTGGCCTGTCTCTCTGGTCTCTTTCTCGCTCTGTTCTCCCTCTAAGTCCCTCTCCCTGGTGTCCCTCTCTGCTTTCTCCATCCTCCCTCTCTCTCCTCCCTCTCTCTCTCTGCTCCCTCTCTTCATATCTCTGAGACTCAAACCTGATCTTGATGTTGTCCAGGTCCTGCACAGTGAAGCTCTCCCCTGGTTGTAGATGAGAACCAGAAATCTGTAGAAGACCATGTAGTGGCTCTCTCTGCAGCTTCACAGTTAGAGCCTCTTTGTCCGAGTCCTGGTCGGACAGCAGCAGGTGTCGGGGTCCCAGCCAACACTCCCCTCCCTCATCAACAGACAGGGTCGCCATGAAAACCTGCCATATACACACACACACACACACGTCTATTTGGTCACACAAGATCAAACCTGGGCAAAGTACTCGGGGGCTATATACGGCCCGATTCACGTTTCTATGTGACCTTTTTCCATCCGCAAACTTCATACTGTCTCCCCCTATTTAAATGAATAGGAATCACTATGAATGTTTGCTGCTCCATGAGAGCTCCAATGGTTTGTTACACCTCATAATCTCGTAATCTTAGTCTATAAAAAGTCATAAAAAAATATTCATATGTCCACAACCAAGCTTTAGTCCAGCTTTGGTTCAATCCAAGCAAAAATGTAAGTCTAAAGACAACTAAAATATATAACTCAAATGTAATAATATAGCCGCAGATGCTAAAGATAAGCTAACACACCATACACAAAGATAAGATTGGATTTCTTAAGGTTTCCCTCACCTTCTCTTCTGGAAATAACTACTTAATAGAAGTAGTTAACACTCAAATACGTTGTTTCAAATGTAATTAAATAGTAATCACATTTTAACAAGTCTGTCCTTCCACAATGTATCATTCATAGATAATAATCGGCCACCTCTGCACTGGAAAAATGAGAGGTTTTTGTGGCACATGGTGTGGTTTACCTGAGGCGGCTGGTTGTCCACAGGTAAAACAGTGACGTTGAAGCAGATCCCAGTTACGGTTTTTCCCAGTTTGTTGGTCACAGACAGAATGAACTGAATGTATTGAGGCTCAGGCCCGATGTCCACGATGGGAGGCATGTAGGCCACTTTCATGAAGCTGACGGCATGCTGAACGTGGAAGCAGAAAAGGATTAAAGCCAAAGAATTGTACCATTTAACCACTGATATTTGAATATAAGGGTTTACTTCTTTGTTGTTTCTACATTTTGGATTTGCTCAAAAAAGGTTATATTATTGTGTATAGAAGATGAAGGTATTACATGTCTGCAACTGGCAAGAAATATTGGCAGAAGGGTCTAAGGACAGTGATGATCCAGAACATTTATGCACATTAATTAACATTCAAAAAGGGCAATTTTTTGTTGTAGTTCTACGTCACCTGTGTGAAGAGCCTGAGCACCGGAGCACTGGCGTCTTTGGTGAATTTGGGAATACTGTCCACCAGAAACAGGCGTCCTGCGTCCACACTCGGGCTGTGAAATGTTTATTGATTAATTGCAAGTAATCAAAATAACAGTGGCTCTCTGGTGCTTCTGGTGCCGTTGTGTCCTTAGGCAAGACACCTCACCAACATTGCCTAGTATGAGTCTTGTGTGTGTGTGAATGCTTGGTGGTGGTTAGAGAGGCCGATGGCACAGACTGGATTCCTCGCATAAGTCAATCTGCCCCAGGGCAACTGTAGTAGCTTATCATCACTGTGTGTGGAGTGAAATAATAATGTCAAGTGAAGATATAAATATGCTACATTAAAATGAATGATGTATAAAACTGGGCTCGTTATTGCAACAGTATGAAGAGGTCAGTCATTTTCTCCTTGGAAAACTTTATCTGAAGATCAAAGCAAAGTATTGGCGATGTTGCAGATACTGCGAGGAACAGATGTATTTTGGTATAAAACCATGTGAACACTGAAAACTTGTCTTGGTGCTGATGCTGTGAACCAAAGAAAAACACAAGACCTCGGCATCTTTTGTCATTTTCGCAAACACAGACACACACACGCGCACAGACAGACACACACACAGACACACAAACAAACACACACACGCACGCACACAGACACCATCACAGACACACAGACAAACACACACACACGCACACAGACAAACACACACACGCACATAGACACACACACACAGACACAGTAAAAACACACACAGACAAACACGCACACACAGACACACACAAACACACACACGCACACACAGACACACACACAGACACACACATACACGTTTTTGTTACCTGGTGGGTCCCTTTGACAGGGCCGTTCAGAATGGGACCCATAGACATAATCTTTTTTTACCAAGACTTTAAGTAATACAAAACAGTCAATAGAAACCAAACAACTATTTTAAAGGAATTTTATTTTAGATTTTGTTTTCGAATTGCAGTGATTCTATTTTTGACATAGAATTTAATGCCACTCCATGTCCGATGTCTAAGGTCATCTGGTGAGGCATTAATGCAGGCCAGGCAGTGAGACTTCCCAGGGACCTTTCCAGTCTGTATGAAAGGTGTCATGGTCTTCTCCACAGCCTTCACCTCAGATGCAGACCATGGCTTTCTTACACGTTCTAGGGAGAGAAATAAAAATATATTAGCAATATACACTCCCAGGGTGAGGACCAAGCAGCCTGGCTGTAATCCCCCACCTGGTACACTTACCAGAAGGGGCACTGCCACTACCATGGGGTGCATCTGGATGAATGGTTGAAGGTTCTCCGCTTGAAGTTTCTTTTAGCCCGTCCGTTTGTGAGAGGATCTCTACTGCTCTCCCTGTCGCACAGAAAATAAAAATACAAGTGGCCTTTAGGGGAAAAAAATCATACATATTTTAATAATATCAAGAATTACCTTCAGGCTCAATTTGTATCTGGTCGAGGCTCTTTCCTTCGAATTCCGTCACTCTTCCCTGCTCCATGGCCATCAACACTTTGCTGATTTTGGCCAGCTCCAGTGTCCCCTCTGGTAGTCTGTAATATTGCCTGTGGATGCGAATGTCATGGCCGAGGAAGTTGGCAAGTATGTCCATCTCATTCTCTTTCATATTGAGAACTGTAGACATAGTAGCTATGTGCTTTCTAAGTTTGGTTGAGGATAGCATCTCTGGATGCACCGCACCACATTCTTTGGCTACCTGGCGTAGGGAGTCTGATCCCCTGATGTGGGTGTCTGCGCCCGGGCGGGAAAAGAAGTATGGGTTATGGTCAGAGATGGAACAGGCCCTTCTGTTCTCCACCAGCACCTCCATCGAAGCAATCATTTCAGGAGTCAAAAGAACCGGCACTTTCCGACTTCTTTTCCCTTTAATTTCAATGCGTTGAAAATGCTGACACAGCTTTTTCTCAAGTTGGGACAGTCCCAGAGCAATGTCAGAATGGATCCCAGTCTTACTTCTTAAGGTAAAGGCTGTCAGTGGCATCTTTGAAACCTCACCTTCCCTTCTTCGATTGAAAATGATGACCTCACAAAGAGTCAAAACTGCCAGTTTAGACCAATGCTTAGACGTTGGCTCACTTATTAGGGTTTGCACATATTCAGGTCGACATACCTCAATATGTGCATGCATGGCTCTAACGTCCTCAGTCAGAGGGAGCAGGTCCGGAGTGTTCCACTTGGCTTGCCGGAGGGTCTGTAGGGCAGCAGAAGAAACACAGACGTCCCACCTCTTCTCAAAAAGCAGCCGGCTTCGTTGGAGGTTTTTAATAAATAGTTCATCAACACAATGCTCCATTTTTGAGTCACATTCAAGAATATCTGCTAGCTTTCTGAGGCTATGGCCGAGTTTGAGGGCCAAGGATGGAGTCTTGTATTGATTTGTTTCCTCATCATATCCAGCCACAGACCTGACTGCATCAATCACATGGTTAAAGTTGGAAGGAATAAAGAAATCCTTAATTGTTTTCAGTTTCCCTGCGGTTTTTGCTTCGTTAATTAACCTACCGACTTCTCTCATTTTCTGCCTAATGTAATCATGCTTTGTCTTATCATGCCCGTGTTTTAAGTACAGGTGCTCTCCGAGTCTCAGAATCCCCTTTTCTGCTTTGACAACACCCGTGACCTCATCCTGATGCATTGCCGAAATTAAAGACCACAGCTTTTTGCTGATGCCCTCCGGTACAGGCTGGGCTAGGGAGCAGAGGGACTGGACCCTACTTCTACCTGGTTTAGCCTGGGCATCTTTCTGTGAAAGCCGGCACCTGGCCACATGCCTCCACAGCGACTTTCGCTTAAGCAATGCCCCACAGTCTATACAGTGCAAAAACTCACTGGATTTAACTGGGCAATTTGGCTGTTTAGCTGGGACTAAAGTTCCAATGCCGGCCTTTAAAACCTCAAAATTGTGCTCACGGTTTCCACTATTCCTGATCAAATCAAACTGAAGTTTACGTGCTTTAGATTTCACAGGTAGAGCCAATGCTCTGGCTACGTCACTTTCATTTCCATGTTTTCTAGTCAAATGACGGGACATTTTGTGGCAGGACATTGAACAGTAGAGGCAGAAGTGTCTCTTGCTGTATACTCGCCCCCCATTTTTCTTCTTTTGCAGCTGCATGATAACAATCTTATTTGCCTTTGGTTCGTCACTTTCCGAGTCTTGAAGAAAAGTGTTTTTGATTTTTCTTTTTCCATACTTTTTTACAGGTTTCTTCTTGACAGTTAAATCGTCAGAATCTGAGTCGACTTCATCAATTAGGGACTCTTGACTAAGCTGCACAAACAACAAATAATTTGTAATCATTCTATATAACAATTTGAAGTCATGACTTGTAGTCAGCACTTACCAGTGGTTTGTAAGCGTGCGCTTCAGTGTGCTCCTCCATGATTTCTTGCAGCCTAATGAACCACACACTTGCACCTTTTTCTAGCCTGACACCTGATTTCCTCTGTTGTGCTGCTCCATGATTGGCTCCAGCCTGCTGGACTGAAATTGCCCCAGTGTGCCCCTCCTTGATATCCCGCAACCCACCACCAGGGTTCCGACACATAACACACTTTTTTCAGGAAAGTAAACCTCCAGGGGTCCTTTCCATATTTTTACAGAGACTGCATAAGGACCGTTAGAAAAGCATTACCCATTGATTATTAAGCTTGGACCAGTGGGGTCCGGTGTTCGGGCCCCACCACGTAAAACCAGTCCCCATGACGTGAGTGGAATCTCAGGTTATGGAACCCACCAGGAGTTGAAAACAAGTGCACACACACAGACAAACACACACACACACAGACACGCACACACACACACACAGACAAACACACGCACACACAGACAAACACACACACGCACACAGACACACGCACACGGACTGCACTCACGTGTGGGGGCCGCTGTAGAAGGGCGGGGTGGTGACTGTGAACGTCAGCTCGCTGTCTGGAGAATCTTGATCCAGGAAGTGCAGCTGCTGTCGCGTGATGTGGACCACGTCTGTCTCCTTGACGACCAGACAGCGGCTGGTACCAGGAACCTCTTTAGGCGGCTGGTGAGGCACGCGCTCAACATGGACCATCACCACCTGCAGGACCAGAGCAAGCTTTAACACTAGGACTCCCGGAATTCTGGAACTACTAGAACTACCATAAGAGCCGTCATTTTGACAGCTCCCAATAAAATCATTGGAGTTGGAGTCACCAAAAAAGTAATTTCTAAGGTTTTTTTTAACCTTTACTCATTTAACCTTAAACAATAAACTGCTACCAAATGCTAACGAAAAAACAGTGTTGCAATGGTAACTAACAACAGTCAACACCAGTCCAGGACCAGTCCAAAACCAGTCTTGAACCAGTCCTGGACAAGTCTGAAACCAGTCCAGGACCAGTCCTGGACAAGTTTAAAACTAGTCCAGAACCAGTCCAAAGCCAATCCAAAACCAGTACCTTGGAGAAATAGGACTTTGACTGCCCTAAAATGTTGGATGCCCAGCGACCAAAAATGGCGACCTTATTTTAGTTAAAGGTGGAACTACTCACATTCCAAAAATAAAAGATAATTTAATATAACAAATAATGGCACAGAAATAAACTCCATGTAAAACAAAGTGTCAAAGTAAGAATCAGTAATGTCAGTGTTACCTACTTGAGGCTCTGACAGGTTCGGAGGGTCGTGGAAGTCGGACAACACCACCTCAAAGGAGTCGTCGAACACGTCATGTCCCAAGTGTCTGTAGTAAACCAGGGACTGAGACAGGTCCTTCTGCAGGAAGTGGTTCACTGCATAACCTGCACACAACACATAGGGCAAAGTAATGATTTATCTCAAAATGTACAAAAGTCATTCACTGAGAGGGAAGGAGGAGATGTGTCGAGAGAAAAATAACATGTCATATCACCAATGGTACAGGGGAAGGAGAAACTTTAGCCGTTTAGAAAAATTAATAAATTTTGAGTTTTTGAATTTTTATATAAATGAAGGAGTAGAATGAGAATGGGAAAAGAATGAAAAGAATCTACATGGAAATACTGTCTTATGTTAAAAGAAAAAAGGGAAACAATACTGAAATTTGCAATAGATAAACTGCAATTTAAAATTTTTCAATAATAAAAAACTAAGAAAACCATTTTTTGGTCCAAGGTCAGATTTTATCATTTACATTTGGCCCTCAACCAAAGTGAGTTTGGCAATGGAAATCTGGTAAAATCAAAATGGACACAACTATATCAAAAGCCTTATAGAGAGATTGCCAAAGCTACTATGACACATGTCCCTCTGCGGACCGGTTTGACACCCCTCTGAGGACCGGTTTGATACCCCTCTGAGGACCGGTTTGACACCCCTCTGAGGACCGGTTTGATACCCCTCTGAGGACCGGTTTGACACCCCTCTGAGGACCGGTTTGACACCCCTCTGAGGACCGGTTTGACACCCCTGCCCTGAGCTGAGCACCTGTGAGTCCAGCCCCTGGTCTCTTCAGCACCTCCCCCGCCTGTGGAGCCCTGGTGATGTTGAAGAGGATGTAGTCGTGGCTGGAGTCCATGTCGGCTGCCTGCAGAGTAGACCCTGGGAGCAGCGCCGTCTGGCCCTCAGGGACCTCCAGCAGCATGTTGGTGATGAGGAAGGGGGCGCTGTCGTCCTTGGGCAGGATCTTGATGGGGAACTTGTGGCGGGTCTGGTGCAGGCCGTCTGTGATGCGCAGAATGATGAAGTCTTTGGTGGAGTCGCTGTCGTCGTGGTGATAATAGACCACGCCCTCTTTGATGTCTTGGACAGTAAACATGAAGCCCTTCCCACCTGAAAAAGAGACATTGGATGGAGTTGT
The DNA here is from genome assembly GCA_964034765.1 of Knipowitschia caucasica. NCBI lineage: Eukaryota > Metazoa > Chordata > Actinopteri > Gobiiformes > Gobiidae > Knipowitschia > Knipowitschia caucasica. The sequence continues at coordinate 21,454,102 of OZ035841.1, forward strand.
TTTTTGCAGATGCGGAAGGGTCTAAGGAAAGTAGTGATGATCCAGACATTCAACAACATTGCACTTCTTGTGTTTGAAATGTTTGATTCTCTGATCTGTGTTGGCAACAGCTTTTAAAGTCCTTCGAGAAAACTACTGTTGTGATTTAGGGCTATACAAAATGAATGTAATTGAATTGAAAACAATAAAATATAAGAAAACAAACGCTTGAATCAACTGTTTTTAAAAAATAGCACCAACTGGAAACCACTCCCCCCGTCCTCCCCTCTCCACCAAACCAAACATCCAGTATTTTCTTTTCTTTGTCACAATGTGAAAAGTGGATGGCAAAAGTTAAATTGGCATTTTCTGTTCAGTCATTTTAGGTTTTAGAAAATCTGATACCTCAGGTGCGCGCACTTGAGAGAAACAGGAAGGGGGTGAAGGGGGTAAACGCATCCCATTGGTTTGTTAGGAATGAACAAATCCCATTGGTTTATTTTTATTGGTATGCTCCAAAATATTTTATTCATTTTTGTAGACTACAGGCATCTGGTCAATTCCATTACTATTTGAAAACATCTGATAACTTGTATACTTTTAGGGTTTTCCCACAATATTTAAATAATGCGTTTGGAAAAATTCCCCGAATGTATCTTTAAGGAACAGTTTATGTGAAATCTAAATTGGCAGGAAACAGACTAAACCTCAGTGGTCGTTGTCACAGTTGTACCCAGATAATCTCACGATGGAGAAATGTAAACGCACCTCTGACAGTGAGACGTCCGTGCTGCAGTCCGTCCACAGTGATCAGACGGACAGCTTTCAGGTTGTTGTTGTCCACGATCTGCAGCTGCTCCCACGTAATGGGACGAGACTGACCCTCCAGCAAACTCAGACCTGAGAACAACATGTACAGTCAATCACAAATCTGACAAATAACTAAGATAAGATAAGATAAAGTTTATTGATCTCACAGTGGAGAAATGTGCATGTCACATTTAGATAGAATCACTACTACTATGAAATCCAACTGTGCAGAGATGGGGATCTACACATACTGTGGCAGATAGTGAAGAAAATGTAAAATAAATATCAATGTATGGTATATGTCCCGCCCTCCAAAAAATAAATTTACAGAAATATGCCTCCTTAATTCTCCCATTCTCAGGCCAAAACTTTCTATTCTATATATCAACGATTAATGTTCTGTTTCACCAAAACTCAAATCATTTCTATTTGCAGATGACACTTAAATGTGAATACTAGTAATAGAGCTGTTTTGAGAGTGAGGAACTAGTTACTGTAGATGGATTCATTGCATGGTTACACCACATAGTTTTATGGTTTCAAAGTTAGGTACCGCAGCTTTAAAACAAGATTAAAAGTGAATTCAGATTTTCAGATAAAGTTACTGCTGATTTTTTGTAAGAAACATTGATTACCCATATTCCAGGAGACTCTCGGTGCATTGGTTTCTGCGTTCCGGACAGACATGTGGACAATGATGGGTGGGCTTCTGTCGAAATAGAAATCGTGCACTTCAAACTCCACCTGCGGAACACAATGTGAAGCTTTTAGCATCACACAATTTTAAGATAGAGATACACTGGCTTTCAAATGTACTTAAACTTTAGCCCATTTTGTCATAATACAACCACAGAATCATAGTTTCATAATTACGGTATTTTTGCAAGCCACTGCAAATATTTATCTATATTTAGTTTTAGCATGATAAAGAAGCAAATATAAAATCTCTAGCCTTAGTATAATAAAGAAATCCCTAGCTTTAGCATAATAAAGAAGCAAGTATTACATCTCTAGCTTTAGCATGGAAAAATACTTCTTTAAGCATAACAAAGAAGCAAAATAATAAAACTTGCCTCATAGTTGCGGCGCTGGGTGTGGGAGGAGTTTGGCGGCTGGTAGGCGATCAGCATGTCGTTGAGGTCCAGCCAGGTGAAGGAGGAGACGGGCCGGGTGTGGTCGGACAGGTGGGTGATGAAGCCTTCTGTGGGGGCGGAGGTGATGTTGAAGACCAGCAGCTGTTTGGGGGTCTCCTCGTCCTCCGCGTCCAGGGTCCCGGTGGAGAGAGGGGTCAGGATGAACTGGTCCACCTCCAGGATGAACATGGACATGAAGGAGGCTTTGGGAGGCTGGTTTGGCATCGCTCCCAGAACCCGCACGGGGATCCAGGCGTGTTCTGTCTGCAGGTAACATTACATAAACAGAGGAAGATTAGGTTCTCTTTTTGACAGTTTAACCCTTTTGTAGTTTACTCAACCATTTGGTAGATCACCTTTTGAGTCACCTTTACCATCAAACTGCATCTTACCCATTTGGTAAAGGGCTATAATTATAATAATAATAAAAAAATAGGGGTTCAAGAAAACAAAAAGCATAAAAACTATTTGTTTTGCGGCATTTGTGCTTCTATATTTTAGAAAATCCCAAAAAATTGCCTATATCAAGGAACACAAATTGTAGAAATGGTTTTGTTAAGACCGAGGCACCTAACTTTATTCTTAAACTTCTTTATAAAAACATTGAAAACAAAGTTGGCCATTCACAACTGCACGTTTATGTTAACAATAGATAGATAGAGACATAGATAGTAAAAACAAATAAATACACAATTCTAAAAATAGAAAAAATACAATAAATACACTGCAAAAGAGAAGCATACGCTCTACAGCAAAAATATACTGCATTACTAAAAATACTCACTTTACAACTATGGGGAAAAAACAGGAGCCAGCCATAAATGTAACATCAGTCAGTGTAGTATTTTTGTGACAATGACCGGTACCAGTAAAGCTATATTGGGTCAATCACAGCCAAAGCAGAGTACCTTGTAGATGCTGTTGCTGCGTGTGTCTTTGAGGTCCAGTCTGATGTGAATGTAGTCCACGTCCGGAGAGGGAGGGTCTGTGTGCTGGTACCTCAGACCCAGGACCAGGAACTCATCACAGGGAACTTTGGAGAACTTGACCAGCTTCAGACCCTTCAGACAGTCCTCGGATGTGCACATGGCTTTCTCTTTATTATCTACAGAATGAACACACAACGATTACGTATTAAGCATGTTACAGTAGCAGAATATCTAAGCCCCATTTCCACCAGTCATATGTGGGTCTGCTCTGCTCTGCTCTGCTCTGCTCTGCTCTGCTCTGCTCTGCTCTGCTCTGCTCTGCTCTGCTCTGCTCTGCTCTGCTCTGCTCTGCTCTGCTCTGCTCTGCTCTGCTCTGCTCTGCTCTACTCTACTCTACTCTACTCTACTCTACTCTACTCTACTCTACTCTACTCTACTCTACTCTACTCTACTCTACTCTATTTTACTCTACTTTACTCAACTTAGACTTTAGTATCTGGTACCATACCCTAGAAACCTACCCACAACAAACCAGTATCCAGGGAATTTCCTTGGTAACCATGGCTTCTCGCAACACTCTCACCAATCACTGTCAGTTAGAACATTTTGGTACCAGCTTGGCCTGGATAGAACCAGGACCAAAAAGGATTTTAAAAAGTACCAGGAACCAGTTAAACAGGACAGGTAGAAACGCTCCCAATCCGGGTAGTGTAGAGCCGAGTAGAAGAGAGTAGAAAAGAGTAAAGTAGAGTAGGGCCCAGTAGAGTTGAGTCGAGTTAGAGTAGGCCTGGTGGAAACGGAGCTGTAGCCTGGCAGTGACCTAGCTGCTGGCGTAGGTGGATGAAGCTCTCGGGCTCGTCTCCTCTCTTGCTGGCCTCCTGCAGTTCTCCGGTGACCAGTCGTCCGTGCGCCGGCAGCTGGTCCTGGTGATGGTTCAAGTGGACGCTACACTCCAGACTGGACCTCCGCTCGTAATGAAAAGACACAACGTTTCCATCCAGAGGGTCGGAGAGGCTGTAGAACTCAGGGACCTCCAGGGACTTGGGGCCCAGGCGGATGATGCTGCATTCGGGTTCGATGATGTCCACGTTGAGGGTGAAGACCTCCATGTGCGTGTGGGAGTCTGTGAATCTGCAACAACAACGTTCTGATGAATAGAAGTAGAGTAGAGTAGAGTAGAGTAGAGAAGAGAGGCAAAGCAAGGTACAAGTAGAGCAGAGCAGAGTAGAGTAGAGCAGGGCCAAGTAGAGTTGAGCAGAGTAGAGTAAGACCCAGTAGAGTAGAGTAGAGTAATAATAATAATAATCACACTTATATAGCGCGTTTTGGACACTCAAAGACACTTAAAAAACATATAAAGATAAACATTGAAGAACAAAAAGGCCACAGCTGAAACAGTGGGTTTTAAGAAGTGATTAAGAGAGTAGAGTAGAGTAGAGTAGAGTAGAGTAGAGTAGAGTAGAGTAGAGTAGAGTAGAGAAGAGTAGAGTATAACCAAGTAGAGTAGAGTAGAGTGGTCTAAGCAAAACAAAGTTAAAACATGTTTGTGGAGTTGGTACCGGTAGAGTCTGAGTCTGACGGTGTCTTTCTTCAGCAGTGGGCAGCCGTAGTGGACATACTTCACCTCATCAGGAAGATAGTGGCAATCAAACACCTGGAGAAGACATTTGCTTTGTTTAGTCTTGTTAAAACACAGACATACATTTATTTATTTTTTACTTTTTTTCTGTGTATTTTTTCTGGTGTCACTACTTTAACAGCTTACAACATTTAACTTTAACATTTAACTTTTACTTCTCATTTTTAAACCCAAATATCTACTCGACTTCGTTCTTGTACCGCTAGAAACACTAAGTACTAAGTATTGGAGATTTATTTTAATTAAATTAAATTCAACTATACATTATTAGAGACTCTAGGTCCAATTTAAAACATACAGACATATTAATACATATTAGTCATATTTTCTATTATAACAAAAAATGTGTTTCTATTGGCAAAATCAAAAAATTGTAGTAGGAAGACATTGATAATATCTAATAAGAATCTGGCCGTGAAAGCCAGACTTTTGAATGTTAATGATTCGTTCATAATATTTTCTCTCCCAGACCAGTCAATTTGATGACTTTTTTGGAGCAGTAATTACTCAGCGTTAGTACCTTTTCAGTCCCTGTATTGTTTGTGAGCTGCTGGGCCACATACAAACCACTAGAGGGCAGTGCAGTGACCAATGTGCAGACACAGGTTTGATTTGGTTTGTAACTCAGTAATTTATAATTTATGCTTTGACACTCATATCTTTATTATCATTGGACATGTTTGTTGTATTGTTCTGCATGGATTTAGTAAATGACCATATCACACTGTCTGTCCGTCTTATATGTGTTTCACCACCTGATTACGTTTCATTCTAAGTGATTTATGATGTAAGAAAGTTGGATATCCGACAAGAAGTAGATCTGTCGACACTGAGCCATTAGGAAGGAGACTGTGGTCTGGCTGCCAAACAAACGAGAAACTCTCCAGATGCATCGGTAATAAGATATGACATAAAAGGTTTTAAAAGAGCCTCTCTCAGCTCACTTCATCTATCCTTTCGCCTCCTTAGTTTGCCCATTGGAATGAAGCACAGTTAAAGCTGAGGTACCTAACTTTCAAGCTGAACTTTGTCAATAAAGATACTAGTTTTTCTCCCTCAAAATAGTCCTCTGCCATGTCATATCTCTAGGTCAGATTCAGACTAGCCTGGCCTTATTCATCCGTACACTCCGGTCGATTATCATTTCCCTGCATGTAACGTCTGGGTCTGGTCCCTGCGTTTGCAATTACAATCGGTTGAATTCCATCCGACCAATCAGCGAGCGCGGGAGGCGGGTGTTGTAGTTAGCTGTGGGTGACGTCAAGAGTTTGCGTCGAACGGGCCCTTGTGAAATGTCCTGTCTTTGTGATAGTGAACTGGAATACTCAGGCGCAGTCATGTTATGTGGCCTGTGCTAACTCAAAGTACAGTATCATTGAGATTCAGAAATAGAAACTGCAATGATTAAAGAAACCACATAGAGACATTGGTCCATAAGGGGCAGATGACCATGACCATGTCCATAAATGTTGATAAAGTAAAATAAATGTGGTTGAATGTTGAGTAGGGCTGAAACAACTAGACGGTTAATCGACGACTAATCAATTATTGAAATAGTCGACAACTATTTTAGTAATCGATTAATCGTTTTCTGGTTCACACGGACTCAAACAGAGCAAAAATGACATGAAAATGTAGTATTTTTGATTAAAACCGACTTTGTTTTTATAATTTCATGAATATCTGTCTGTCTCATCCAATCAGATAGCAGAATTAGCACAAAGAGCCTGTTACAAACATTTACTTTAAGTTTACGCCATCAATACGTCCTCGAGTGTTGCCACTTACATATTGCCACAAAATATTTTTTTTCTACACAATTCACAGCCAAGCGATTACTCGATTAATCGTAAAAATAATCGATAGATTAATCGATTACAAAATAATCGTTAGTTGCAGCTCTAATGTTGAGTGTCCTGGATCATCACCACTGTCTCTTAAACCCTCCAGCATCAACAGGTAGAAACTCAACAACAACAAAACCACACTTGGACAGCCCTGATCTAAGGACACTTTCACCACATCATCACTTATCATAGAGTTGTAAGTAAGTAAGTAAGTAAGTAAGTTTTTATTTATATACCGCCTTTTCACTGCAGATCTGAGTCTCAAAGCGGTTTACAATTGTTAATTATGGGCATTTGTCTCTCACTCCACACAGAGATGGGAGTGGGTTCGCCAGTACAGGAGGCGCATGCTAGAACTATTGGACATATTTTTAGTGGTAGGGGAAACCGGAGCACCCGGAGGAAACCTACGCAGACACGGGGAGAACATGCAAACTCCACTCAGAAAGGCCCTGGTCCGGCCGGGATTTGAACCCAGGACCTTCTTGCTGAGAGGCGAGAGTGCTATCCACTGTGGCTGAGTTGTCAGATGGTGTGGTCTCGGTGGTGGTCTGAGGTCTGACCTGAGGCTGCAGGTTCCCCACGCGCTGGGTTATGGGCTCGTTCTGCACCACCTCCACTTTACACGCGTCTTTGTGGCGAGGGATGTGGAACTGCAGGTCTGTGTCCTGGAGGAAGGCCGACTGACCCCTCGTCACCTTCAGCCTCTTGTTGGTTTTAACCAGAGAGGCCAGAGTGGACGAGGTGAGGCCCAGGAGGTGGAGGAGGAGGAGGGGGAGCAGGGTCCAGGCCAGAGATTGTCCTGTCGAGAACATCTTCACAAAGCCGCTCCGAATCCAGAGCTTTTCAGGGAGAGATGGGGGCGTTTTTATCCCTACGCATTCTCCTCTTTGTGTGCACCTCGTAAACGAAATCCTGTAAGAATGAAAAACAACTGTTTACATTTAGACAGTTTTAGAATCAAGGACCTATACCTACAGATTGCTTGCTTGCTTTGTTAGATTTTAAACTTAATTCTTGCTTCTTTAATATGCTAGATTAGAGATTGTATTTTATTTTAGTATAAAGTTATTGTTCATTTATCTTGTGCTGTGTGCTCCTTGTTCCTAAAGACCAAGGTTGAGACAAATAAACTGCAGAATTTAGCAATAATTGCCAATATTACTGACATATTCCACTCTCTCTCAGCTAAAAGATTTTTGTATCACAAAGAAATCAGCTAAAGATTTCATACGATGGCAAAGACAATATAAACACTGAGAATAGACACATATTGAGAACCAGCCAAGCTACCTGCAAACTTGATTTAATAAAGATAAAATTAATTTAATTTAACATAGACAGACAGATACTTTATTGATTCCCATTGGAGAGATTAAAATACAGTTACTAATAATAGTACTTATGTTTCGTTGTGACGTTCACTTTTGAACGCGCTGGAAAACGGCAGCAGGTCCTAAGTAGCTCTGAAACAGTTGTTGTTTTGTGCTGCAGTACAGTGTTCATGGTTTTACACTGGTTCAGGCCGGAGCAGAGAGGATTCATGGTGCAAACCAAGTGGATCAGATGAAAATCCATTTGAGGAGTGCTAACTTTTTGAAAAATGCTAATGAAGTCTTCAGCATTTTACTTTGGACTAGAGCAGAGAAAAATCTCTGAACCAAGCAGCTACTCCACCTTGTGACCCGTCCTGCTCCACCTAGAGGCTACTCCACCTCTGCTGCTGTGACCCGTCCTGCTCCACCCAGAGGCTACTCCACCTCTGCTGCTGTGACCCGTCCTGCTCCACCCAGAGGCTACTCCACCTCTGCTGCTGTGACCCGTCCTGCTCCACCCAGAGGCTACTCCACTCTGCTGTTGTGACCTGAAGGGCTGTTGTTGATTTTTACTATCTAACCAGATTACCCTGCCTTTCGTGTTATAGCAAGACCAGGCTAATTTTCAACTAAATGTCATATGTAACTACTTTTCATTTAAAACAAGAAAAGAAGAGCAGAATTTGTCATTGTAATTGATTTCAATGACAAGTTCTGCTTTTCTCTTTCATTCTAACCCTTCAGGCACAAATCCATTGGGTTCAGTGGGGGGAGATAAAAGCACATATTGTTGTTTCTGCCTAACTCTTCATACGTGTGTAGTTTTGCTGTTTTAAATTAAACACGCTATTTATACATGTGCTCTCCGGATGTTGACAGTGGTTGTCATGATTGCTACACTGTTACATTTCAGTCCAAAAAAAAACACTACTTTTCTACAGACAGATCTATAAAATTGCTCTTAAATCTATGGACTAAACCCACGCTGGTGGGTTGTGAGGACCGGCAACTCGTAAAACAGTTCATTAGCGACTCATTAACCGCCACAAGAGGAATCATGGGAGTTCTGAAATGGCCTCGAGGCGTTCGGACCTCATTGGGAGAGACCGTTTGTTTCTCCTCTCAACTTGACAGGAAATATTTGCTCATGAAAAACAAACGCAGGCCCTTTTCCCTGAAGCGAAATGAGCCTTTTCCTGTTCCCCACTGACCCCTGGCTTAAAAGATTCACCCCAATCATGTCTTCTGCTACAGCTGCGGAAGTCCCAGAGAGTAAGAAAGTACCGCGAGAAAGTAGCCAATAGTACTTCCAGGACCATAGGCGCACTTGTATATAAGCAAAATTACCTACATTTTAAAAGTAAAGAATTTTTGTCCATATATAACCCGCGCTGGAGTATAAGCCGCAGGTTTTTGAACTGCACGATATGATTTAATGATAGAGTTTTTTGCAGTTTAACCGTTCGCTTCCATGACTCATTCATCTTATTCTATTTTGACAATAAACAAGTGTCCTAAAGCTGGTAAAATGTCATAAATTCAAAAATAACAAGTCCACAACCTGCACTACAACTACAACTTTGCACTACTTAAGTCACTTTGTAAAATTCTACAAAAAATACCATTATTGCGAACATCTCTACTTAGCAGGTTTTCCCGACGTTTCGTCCTAAATCCCAAAAACTTTTTCAAGGGGACGAAACGTTGGGAAAACCTGCTAAGAAGTACAGATGATGGGTGAGAAACCTTCCTTTGCTTTGACTAATCCTTACACATTATTGCTAACGCTAATAACATGCTAATTTCCTGTTATTCACATATTTCTGGTCTTTTACACACCCCGAGTGATATTATTGATACCAAATGTAACTTGTACATTTATATGCTGTAAGATCACTAAAATTTTATCTTGTCTTGTCTTAACTTATAAACGCCATCATGACAAAAATACACAGATTAGCCTCATCGCTGTATAAGCCGCAGGTCAAAGAACTGGACAAAAGTAGTGGCCTAAAGTCTGTAAATGTTGGTATTTGGTCTTGTGTGATCTGCAGGCCAGAGTCTGTCCGTGATCCTTCCAGTTCTCCTCCACATCCTCTCTGCTTGTTGTGTTTTGAGTTGTCATTCCTCAGTGGGACGAAGAGCCAGACCTCACAGAGAGCGGCGTGTAATCAGGATGTGTGCCGTGTGCGTGTCGGAGCTCGCAGAGGTGAACAATGCTTGGGTCTGAGCTGCTCTTCAGATGCTGTTGTAGAAGCAAAAGACAGGAATCTGACGGTGGGAGCTCATCCCGGTGCTGACAGGAGGTCAAACCGACGTGTTCAGAGGTTTGTTCAGCTGTCAAACCAACGGATCGTCTCTGTTAGTGAAGATGGAGCTGGAGATTTTAGTTTGAATACAACTACACTGACAAAGCAATGGTTAGAAGTAGAAATATCATACCTGAATAGATAGAAAAGTCACTACCATTGTACCTTTCTTTACCCAAAGTCTCACTGGGATTGCAAACTCCAGTATTCAGAAAGACCGGGTGGGGGAGGCTGTCATGGGGGACTATTGTACAAACCGGAGCACCCAGAGGAAACCTACTCAGACACAGGGAGAACTTGCAGACTCCACACAGAAAGGCCTGGAGGTGGAATAGACCCAGGACCTTCTCGCTGTGAATTGCTAACCACTGCGCCACCGCAACTTCTGTTCAGGTTCTTTAAGATATACAGCGTATTCACATGAATTATATCAGTTATCTGTGTCCCCCACGAAAAAGTTGGGTCTGTACCTCAACCCCAGCATACATAATACAGCAGCATACTGTGTTTACCTGCATTAGTTCCCTCCTTGTGATTGTTTTAGTACGACCAATGGGAGTCGCTCTCTGCCTTTTCTGTTTCGCAAAAGTCTCCAATCGGAAAAACGTAGGAGACCCCAACAAATACATAGCTACACCTCAATAAATGCAACAACACAATTCATGGGAGGAAACGTAAAACTTATCTAACCGGCAAAATGTTTAATGTCATAGTTTTCATCATTTAAAGACAAAAACATTTAAGATTTTGGTCGAAGGTTAAGAGAAACACAAAACTGTTAGAAAAGCCCCTAATTTTTCCCGGTCTGGATCCTCTTTCTGTTTTCTATAGTTTCGTGTTACATCCGTTCCCATCAATGCACCTTTATCTCAAAACATTGAATCCAGGTATAAGAGCGAGGCTAAAATAACCACAGACCTCACCCTGAAATAACCTTCCAGATGCAGAGGTTTATGTTTCCTCACAGAGATAATCCTTCACCTGGAGCTCAGCGTCTGTTGAGCCGGAGCCAGAAGTTCTAATAACAGGCCCCTATGTTTCTGCAGGAACCCACTAAACCCACGGCAGAGAAAGACCTGCTTCTCAACTTATTTGAAGTGGACAATTTATATAATAATAATAATAATACATTTTATTTATACAGCACCTTTCTGGATACTCTGTAATAGTCTGTAATATTATGACTATTTAAGATTCACAATATTGATCTTGTACAATAGAAAACCAATGCAAAATGTAGGTAATTATGTATATATTTTGGTTACATGTTGGATCAAGATTTGTGTCAACGTATTGTAAATACTACTTATATCAGAAACATGATTGTGTTAATTTGTATAACAGATATTTACAGCACACAGGTCAATGTGAGCTTAACATGTTTATTGTTATGAATTATTATCAATTATAATGATAAGTTTGTGTAAGCTCTCAGTCGTTCAGGGATTATTCAAAACAAAGGAAGGTTGCTCACCCATCTTAATCCAAAGAACTTTCTCAAGGGAATTAAAGCTCAGTCGCGAGTTGGAGATTTAATCTAGGTTTATGGGTGAGCAACCTTCCTTTGTTATTCATTATTATGATTATTCGTTATTATTTATGATAGTAATAATGCTTTGTTTTTATACAGCGCGTTTTGGACACTTCACATTCATTATTTACATTGGTGATAAGTTACTACTGTAGCGAGGCAATTAGTTTATCCCATCAGCCCCTCCGATCACCACCAACCCTTCACACACACTGCATTATAATGTGGCCGAAGTATCTTGACACTTTACAGCCGCAGTCGCCCCACTGTGGCACTTGGGGTTCCTAGAGGTCTTCCATCACAGCAGTAACCAGGCCCTGCTTAGCTCCAGAGGTCTGACAAGATCTGGCTTTCCCCTGCAGAACCTCGAACGTGGTTCATCAAAACTGTGCCACAAATGGATCCCAATTTTATATGATTTAAAGATCGCGATTATCGGAATCTGAATAATATGAATTATGAAACAGTCTCCAATAATGTGGTAGGAACAGTACGAGAGGCTTAAGGATATAAACACATCTTTCACTGAGATGGGATAAATAATATGCAGTTAACTACATTTAGAGATAAAAACACTGCTTTTCGTCATACCAGCTATTTTGATTAGTTTTTAATAAAGATAAGGTCATTGAGGATTGATGAATATTTCTGTAAATGGACCAGAATTATCCAAGAAAACTGTTTTATTCAGTGCCTGGACAGATGTACATAGTCTCCCTAAAGACAATAACATACAACATTACAAAATAAAATACAGTAAAACACAGAATGTAGAGAATAGAAAGTTAGAGCAATTGGAATAGACATGTTACATGCTCTTGCTGTCTCTCTTAATATATAAACCTGGGTTAAGATTAGGATTAGGGATGGTATATAACCCTGAAATAAAGAATGCCCAGTTTTAAGCTGTTTCTTTGCTTTTTATTTTGCATTGTTTTACTGCTGAAGAAGAAAGAGCAGGTGATGGCTCCACAGCTGGTTGCTCGTTCACTCTAGTCTCTCCCTCTTCATCATACCTTTTCCCAAAACCTCAAATCAGTGCATGGCGGTGGCGGTGGAGGCGGCGAGGAGAAGGTGATGTGTCATGTAACCAGTGCCTACAGCTGGGAATGTCCGCACCATCCACTCCCAGCTCGGCCTCCTCTTCTAATCTTAATAATGACAGGGTCCGCAGCAGGCAGCAATTTTCAACAGGGGAAGCAGAGACAACAGGAAAAATCTTGACGGGTGTTGGCTTCGGTCCAGCAGTCTTAAAGCTCGGCTACGTAACTTTCAAACCATAACACGATGGGAACTACATGTGATAAAACACACAAAGAGGTAGTTTGCGTCTATGCCAGGGGAAGCAGTGATGACAAGGTGATGATTAGGAGGTGGAATTACAGAACAGACTTGTATTGAGGGAGAAAACATATACAGTAGCTATATAATAAAGCTAATGCAAATATAGATAGAGTAAAAAGGGAGCTATTGGTAATAAAACACACAAAGGGCTGGATCCTCACTCTCACAGTTTGGTTCTATCACTAGTTTTCATATGTATGTCTTTTCAGCCTCCGTCACATCTTTAAATCAGCTTTTTCAGACAGAAAAGTGAATAGAGAATAATAATAACACATAGGGCTGGTGCTATGTGTACTGGGTGGCATCTCTGGCCACCCTCCCCGACCCAGAAATGGATTAAGGGGTAGAAAATACACAGGTTTTATAAAGCACTTTTCAGGACATACAAAGATCCTTCACATGTCATTATTCATTCACTCCATACATGGTGGTGAGAAACTACTACTGTAGCCACAGCTGCCCTGGGGCACACTGACAGAAGGGAGGCAACCAGTCTGTGCCATCAGCCCCTCAGACCACCACCAACCATTCACACACACTCCAGACTCATTATATTGTGGTTGAAGTGTCTTGCCTAAGAACACAACGACAGCTTGGGACTTTAGAGCCGCAGCCGCTTCACTGTGGCACCTGATGTTCCCAGAGGTCTCCCATCACAGTACTAACCAGCTCCTGCCCTGCTTAGCTTCAGAGGTCTGATGGGATCTGGCAAACAAATAACTAGTTTCTTTTTCTCAAAATTGTTTGGCCTCTGTAACATGTTTAGATCACATTGTATTGTACTGATTTAGGATTAAGATTAAGAGAACAAAGCAATGTCTGTAACTTTAGCAAAATAAAGAAGCAGTAACAGAATCTCTAACTTTAGCAACTTTCTTGGATGGAAACTTGTAAAGCCTGAATTCGACGGGGATCAATAAAGTATCTATCTATCTTCTTTTAATCACTCCAAAACCAGGTAAAGTCCATTATAGAAAAGGGTCAAAGTATGTTAACAAAAAATAGCAGGAGAAGCAGTGACGACAGGGAAATGATTACTGTACATGTATGTGCTGATTACTGTACATGTCTGTGATGATTACTGTACATGTATGTGCTGATTACCAGTGTTGTGCCAGTTCACAACTTTTCTGAACTAGTTCAAGTTCAGTTCATACATGCTCAAAGTGAACAGTTCACGTTCAAAGTTCACAATTTTAATTCTGAACTAGTTCAAAGTTCAGTTCATTTTGCTTTTTTTTTTAAATAGTCAAATACTTTTTTTCACATATATATATGTATATATCTCCTGTACACCCACAGGAGGAGAGCCTTTTGACTACAAAACAGACTAGATTTACATGGTTTTCAATGGGAGCAAAACGGAGTTGCTCCATCTCTGCTCATAAACTACAAACAGTAATGCGCTGCAGTGCGTGTGTCTATACTTTATGTCAAATGTAAACTTTGTCGCTAACTCACCCTGTGTTTTCATCACGACTCGGGCACATGTGAAAAGCACCAGCTCACAGCGCCGCACCGCAACACGGAGTCGGGGTGCGTTCACAGACGGTGGAAACCGTAGGAATTTTTAGATTTCGGCGGAAAAAGTGCGTTTCAAATGAGAAAACAGATTCCAACGTTCATAGTGATGTCTGCCGTTCATGACACATAAAATGAACTAATTCACGTTCAAGTTCTTTTTTTAAAAATGTGTTGCGTTCAGTTCAACGTTCACAATAAAATGAGCGTGTTCAATGAACGCGTTCTTTTGAACTCGTTCACGCACAACACTACTGTACATGTATGTGCTGATTACTGTACATGTCTGTGATGATTACTGTACATGTATGTGCTGATTACTGTACATGTATGTGCTGATTACTGTACATGTCTGTGATGATTACTGTACATGTATGTGCTGATTACTGTACATGTATGTGATGATTACTGTACATGTCTGTGATGATTAGTGTACATGTATGTGATGATTACTGTACATGTATGTGCTGATTACTGTACATGTATGTGCTGATTACTGTACATGTATGTGCTGATTACTGTACATGTATGTGATGATTACTGTACATGTATGTAATGATTACTGTACATGTCTGTGATGATTACTGTACATGTATGTAATGATTACTGTACATGTCTGTGATGATTACTGTACATGTATGTAATGATTATCAATCAATCAATCAAAGTTTATTTGTAGAGCGCCTTTCATACACAGGGCAACACAAAGCGCTTCACAGTCCACATCACAAATCATCACATAAAACAAACACCAGAATCACAATTAAAACATTAAAATCACACAAAAGATTAAAACACAATTAAAACATTAAAATCACACAAAAGAATAAAACCATTAAAACTTTCAAAATTACACAAGAAATTTAAAAAAATAAATAAATGACAGCAGTGCATTATAAATGGAGATAAAATCCTTCAGTTGTATGCACAGGCAAACAGAACAGTCTTTAACCTGGATTTGAACATTGACAGAGTAGACGCCTCCCTCACATTTTCAGGGAGATTGTTCCAGATCTTAGCTGCATGGATCTGAAACGCAGCCTCCCCATGTTTGGTTCTCACTCTGGGCACCAGCAGGAGGCCAGTCCCTGTGCTCCTCAGAGTCCGGGCCGGTTCATATGACACCAACATGTCACTAATGTATTCTGGTGCAAGGCCATGGAGAGACTTGTACACAAGCAGAGCCGTTTTAAAATCTATTCTTTGAGCCACAGGAAGCCAGTGCAGAGACCTGAGGACCGGACTAATATGGTCATACTTCCTGGTTCCTGTCAGGACTCTAGCTGCTGCATTTTGGATGTACTGCAGCTGCTTACAGGTCTGTTTGGACAGACCTGTAAGCAGGCCATTGCAGTAGTCTAGCCTGCTGGAGACAAATGCATGGACAAGAATCTCCAAGTCTGCCCTGGACACTATATTTCTAACTTTGGCAATGTTCTTCAGATGGTAAAAAGCTGTTGATGTTATTGATTTTATGTGGCTATTGAAATTTAGGTCTGAGTCCAGTATTACCCCCAAATTTCTGACCTTGTCTGAAGGAAGTAGGGAGAGAGACTGAAGTTGACAAATGACGCCCTCTCTTTGTTTCTGGGGACCAAAGACAATGATTTCGGTTTTGTCTGCATTTAGCTGGAGGAAATTATTTTGCATCCAGTCACTGATCTGTTGGATACAGTGAAGGAGCAAATCCAGTGGTCCATGTTCTCCTGCAGTCAGTGAGACATAGATCTGAGTGTCGTCAGCGTAATTGTGGTAGGACACTTTGTTTCTTTGTATTAACTGACCTAACGGCAGCATGTAGAGATTAAATAGGAGAGGTCCCAGGATCGACCCCTGTGGTACACCACAGGTCAGGGCCACATCATCTGAGACGCAGTCTCCAATCTCCACAGAGTACTTCCTATCCTCCAGGTAAGACCTAAACCAGTCTAGGGCTGTGCCAGTGACACCAGCCCAGTCCTCCAGTCTCTGCATGAGGATCTCATGGTCGACAGTGTCGAACGCGGCACTAAGATCTAACATGACCAAAACTGTGACTTTACCTGCATCAGTGTGAAGTCGAATGTCGTTTGTTACCTTCACTAGAGCGGTCTCAGTGCTGTGGTGGGGTCTAAACCCAGACTGGAACATATCAAAAGAATTATTCATTGTTAAAAATTCAGTAAGTTGTTGGGAGGCCACTTTTTCAAGAATTTTTCCAATAAATGGCAGATTCGATATGGGGCGATAATTTTGAAGTCCCGCAGGATCCAGACTGCTCTTTTTTAGGAGAGGTCTTATGACTGCTGTTTTTAGGGCCATAGGAAATGTTCCTGACGACAGAGACATGTTTACTATTTGTGTCAGTGAAGGTAACAAACTGCTCAGGACGGACTTCAGAAATTTAGAGGGCAATATATCCAGGCTACATGTGGAGGAGCTCAGACTCATGATTATCTTTTTGACAGTTTCAGTATCCACAGGTGCAAAGTGAGTTAGCTCAAAAAGCTTCTCTGGCTGTTGCATTGTTATACGTGCTGTGGAGGTGATAGTGTTTTTGATTCCTTGTACTTTGTCATCGAAAAACTGTGCGAACTCATTACACCTAGATTTAGAGGAAAATTCTAGGGGCAACTTTACAGGGGGGTTCGTTAATCTACCAACTGTTGAAAACATAACACGAAAATTGTTACTGCAACCTCCAATAATGTCAGAAAAATACATTTCTCTTGTTCTACGTAGAACCCGGTTAAATTCACCCAACTCATCTTTAAAGATTTCATAATCGCCCTGGAAATTGGACTTTCGCCACTTCCGTTCGGCCCTCCGGCACTCTTGCTTCTGTGCCCTAACCGAGTCTGCCTTAGTCCATGGGGCCTTTTTCTTACTGGTAACTATTTTAACCGTCACAGGAGCAATGGCGTCCAGAACAGTCAGAACACTGGTGGTGACAGAGTTATACAATTCATCAACAGTAGAGCATGGAGTTTTCTCAAAATTTAGCATTCCCATGAACAGTTCACTTGTGTTTTCATGTATGTGTCTTCTTCTAACATTTGTAAATTCAGCTGGTGGTTTGCTAGCAAAACACATGTCAAAAAATACACAGAAATGATCTGACAAAGCAACATCAACTACATTAACATTTGATACATTAACCCCCTTTGTAATTAGCAGGTCAAGAGTGTGCCCCCTGCTGTGGGTGGGGCCACTCACGTGCTGAATGAAACCAAAGGTCTCAAATACAGAAGCCAGCTCCTTTGCATTTCTGTCATCAACATTATCAACATGTACATTAAAATCACCTGTAATAACTAAACTATCAAAATCTGTGCACACGAATGAAAGTAGTTCAGTAAAATGGTCAATAAAATCGCAACATGACTGTGGTGGCCTGTACAGGACAATGAAAAGAGTAGAAGATTGCTTTTGTTCCATTTTAAAAGAAATATACTCAAACGATGAAAAATTTCCAAGGGGCATTCTATGGGAGACAAAGTGCTCTCTAAAAACTGCAGCTATGCCTCCCCCCCTTTTGTTTTCTCGTATTTCGGATTCGAATTTAAAATTGGGTGGTGTTGCTTCTATTAGAACTGCATTTCCTGTATTTTGGTCGAGCCATGTTTCAGCCATAAGCATAAAATCAAGATCATAAGAAGTGATAAAATTATTAATTAAAAATGATTTGTTACATAGAGATCTGACATTAAGCATAGCAAGTTTAAAAATAACGTCAGAGTCGATTAATGTGGTTGATTGATTTCTACAGGGAACAGAAATTAGATTTGCAGAGTTGGACCGTCTAACTGCTGTCCTGTTTTGATTTCGTTTTTTAGAATTTAAAAACATTTTTGAGCTGGTGCGAGGAACACACACAGTCTCAATTGGCCCAAAATGTGAAAACCCTTGTTGTTGTTCTTTAGCTCCCAGAGTCAGAAGGGAGTCAGCACAGTTCAGTGTTTGGACTGGTAATGCACTGCCAGACGGACAGGGAGCAGTGTTTGCACCGTTGTACTCACTCGGTGCTGGTGAGCAGGAGGCGGGGGAGTGCGGTGGGGTCCGAGGGGGCTCAGATGTAAACAGTCACGCCCCCCTCGGGGAACGCTGAACAACATAACGTATGTAATCCATCAACAGGCTGCTACCGTATCTGTTTGGGTGTAATCCGTCTGGACGATAGGCTTCGTAACGTTTCCAGAAAAG
>OZ035841.1:21477641-21783012 GCA_964034765.1 Knipowitschia caucasica
CCTCTCGGTGCATCGACACAGACCTACAGAGAGAGGAGACCGCAAAGACATTCTGGAGATGCTGAATATCGAGAGGGTTTCGGCCAGTTTCCAGGGAAAGCCTCACCCCTACATGAGGAGCCTCTACCAGCGCCTGACCTCTCTGCAGGGTCAGGATCCTGACCGAGCCGAGGGGACGGTGGCTCAGAGCGTTCGCATGAGTAAAGGTATGCTGCTAATACTACATTTGTAAAGATAAGATAAGATAAGATAGACTTTATTGATCTCACAGTGGAGAAATTTACATGTCACATTTGGCATAGATAGAATCACTCAGAGTGTGTAAAGTGTGCGACATGTTAAAGATAAAAATATAGTCTGTGCGTGATATATTATGTACTATGAAAAATGGCAGTAGCAGTGCTGGTTTTTCAGTCCTAGTGCAGGTAATTAGTGACTTAAATTGACTTATTATAGCATTAATATTGTGGAGTCTGACCTGCATGTTTTGGACTTTGGACTTCTGTTATATCTGTATTATTACAAAAAAAGGGGCCACTTCTAAAGACCTTCTATGACTCTGTGGTGGCATCAGCTTCTTGTACGGTGTGGTCTGCTGGAGCAGCAGCATCACAGAGAGGGAAAGGAAGACGCTGGACAAGGTCATCAGGAAGTCCAGCTCAGTCCTGGGCTGTTCCCTGGACACAGTGCAGCAGGTGGGGGACAGGAGGGTCCTGGACAAACTAACATCTATGCTGGACCATGACTGTCACCCCCTGCAGGAAACTCTGTCTGCTCTGGAGAGCAGCTTCAGAGACAGACTAATTCACCCTCGCTGTGTGGAGGAGAGTTTCCGTAGGTCTTTCCTTCCTGCTGCTGTCAGACTGTACAATGAGAACTGCTGAGCCTGTAAATTTTCATTCATTTGTAAATAAGTAAACACTTAGATCATGTGCAATGTGCAATACTGCAACTTCAGGATGTCCACTGAACAATGTCACTTTACTTTATCTACTTATTATCCTGCCCTGTATGTAGTAGAGTATATAACTACGCACTACTACATACACACACATATACAGTATATAAAGAAAATAATACTGTCCTGTATTGTTGTTATTGTGTTTTGACGATTTCCAAACACACAATATGTTTCTGTTCAGACCCAGACAACAGCCCACACGGATGGCTCTGGTTCAATATCCCTACGGTGTCTCCATCCACACGCGCAGCAGAGCTGGTCCTCTTCAGAAAAACCCTTCACCCTCTCCCCCTGAACGTGACTGTGAGCCTGCACTCCCTCCGCCTCCCCCAGGACACCCCTCCACAGCAGAGAGAGGCCCTGCAGGAGAGACTGCTGAGCCTGGACCGGATGCAGCTCTCTGGGTATGACCTGTGGGATGTCTGGGACGCAGTGGCGGATGGAGGAGAGGAGGTGATGGGTTTCCAGCTCAGGTACAGAGATGAAGGCGGGAGTCTGGTTCTCCACCACGCTCTGACGCAAAGTTTGTACTGTGTGGACCCAGAGGCGCTGAGGGGCCCTATCCTGGTGCTGTACGGGGCCCATGGGAGCGAGTGACATATCTGCAAGTGTTACTGATATACATTCCCTCATGTGCTGTTAAAGATGGAGACAAATCTTAACAATGTAATAAAATCCATGCAAGAAGTTCTTCCTTTAATATTCCACCACATTTTTTAATTACAATATTTTATTTCAAAATTGGTATGGAGAAAAATATTAGAGATTAGAGACATAGACTTTGATATTCAACCCAGAGAGCAAACTCTTAATTCATCTCTAAAACTCTACATATGTCATTGATTATTGTCTGAATAGTTGTTTTTCAGTAAATTAAAGTTATGTACACAGTTTTTGTCAAATTCTTTAAAAAAAAGAAAAAAATCAAAGCTCTGATGGTTCATTCAGCGTCCCACTTGTTGTACATAAGTGTGTGGCGCCCTCTGGTGGACAGACCGCATATGACAGCTTTGTATTGTTTTGGTAAATGGAGCTGAGCGGAAGTGGCCCGCCCTCTCTTCAATCTGATTGGCTGTTCTTTCAGTCTTTCAAGTTTCCCAACAACCAATCACCGCCGAGCTCTGGGAGCAGCAGATGCCTCCACTTCGATGAGCGCTCTTTTCTCGCTCTATTCAATAATTCTACATTTTTCCTGAGCGGACGTCGGCCCTTCTCCCCCATAAGACTTGGTTCTAGAGTCTGTAAACAGCGGTCCTCCCGCTGTGGGCTCCAGGCGGCTCGGCATCGGGAGTGAAATGCTTCCCCGGGGCACTGAACCTGCTCCATCCATCGCACAAAGCCTGTGAGCAGGCCGTGTTCTCTGTTCGGCCCGCTGACGATGAGCAAACATGTCGGGGAACCACTACAAGGGCCACGAAGTCAGCTGCTGCATCAAGTACTTTATCTTCGGATTCAACATCCTTTTCTGGGTAAGGTTCTCCGCCTGCTCCGTGCTGCTCTCACGGCTCCGTTTGGTGAAAGGGGGAGGCCCCAGCAGTGGCCCCGGCATTGGCCCGTTATCTGGGCTCCGCTCTCTCTTCTCCCCGTGTTTTAGGAACATTTCCGTGGGAAAAACATGGAGGAGCGGAAACAGCTGCCCTTCAGCTGAGAGCTAATCGGCTTTTTGTAGTGAACTAATGACAGCTCAGCGCCGCGGATCAGCTGCATATTATTCAATGTAGAATAAAATATAGAGCAGTAGCAGAGGCAGATTCAGCACAGATGCAGATACAGGCTGGAGCCCACAGAATGAGGCCCACACAAGCAGCGAACCTCAGATAACTTATCTCCAAGACACAGGAGCAGAGCGTGGGAAAGGGATGTGTCTCAAATGCGTCATTACGTACTCGGAATGTGGCGAAAAGAGAAAAGAAAGGAAACGGAAAATACTAAAGCGCTTTCATAGCAGAGAAATTCAGTTTAATTTTCAATCTGTTTGTAAATAGTCAAAACGTAAATGAATAAATGAAACGTGAGATGCTGCCTGCTGGGTCCGCACTTGTTGTTGTCGCTCTGCACGAACACAAGGCCAGTTCCTTTGTTTATACGCAGAGGAAGTCGCACTCATCCCGATTCTTTCACCTCAAAAACATTACCACACACTATTCAGCGAAGCCTCTTCATTTCCTATAGTTCAGAGACGCTCTCAAACCAACCTGATATATTACTATAGGGACAATGCCCTGGCAGAACAATGGCCCTCTCTGATTACAAGTGTCACTTTGATTGGATGTGTTTTTCAGCTCCTGGGCATGGCCTTAGTCGCGATTGGTCTATGGGCATGGAGTGAAAAGGTACATATGATAATTACTGTTTTATACCAGATGTGTTTCTTTTGAGGTGATTCAAAGCCAGCTGTTGTGTTGTCGGATTGAATTAAGACTTTTTTTGTTTTGCTTGGTCTTCTGCTTTAGGGTGTTCTCTCCAACATCTCGTCCATCACTGACCTGGGGGGCCTGGATCCCGTCTGGCTCTTCATGGTGGTGGGAGGGGTCATGTTCATTCTAGGTTTTGCTGGATGTATCGGAGCGCTGCGGGAGAATACGTTCCTCCTCAAGTTTGTGAGTGTTTTCCTGTTTTTTAAAACGGATACTGAAATGGAAATCAGTGTTTCCTCTCTGGTTTAAAATATATATATATATATATTCTGCAGACGTTCCAGGGTTAGATAAATGGAAGTCAGCAGAAAAAATAACAAATTACAACCATTTATGAAATCAACCCAACACTGTCATGTTGTAAAAGTAAAAGTCATTTCAAACATTGTTGGAACTAATGGAGAAAGAGAGCATCAGGAGAATGGGAGTGTGTGTGTGTGTGTGTGTTTTGTGTATTTGTGTGTGTCTGTGTCTTGTCTGTTTGTTTGTGTGTGTCAGTGTCTTGTATGTGTGTGTGTGTGTCTTGTCCGTGTCTGTGTCTTGTCCGTCTGTGTCCGTGTGTCTGTCTGTGTATGTGTGTATCAGTGTCTTGTGTCTGTTTGTGTCTTGTCTGTGTGTGTGTCTTGTCTGTTTGTGTCTGTGTCTTGTTTGTCTGGGTGTGTGTGTCTTGTCTGTATGTGTTTGCTTGTCTCTGTGTGTGTCTTTGTCTTGTCTGTGTGTGTCTGTGTCTCTGTGTGTGTCTGTGTCTTTAATAAAACCCACATTAAAAGCATTTCCATTCACTGACCGATGGATGCCTGTGGCCGCAGTTCTCCGTCTTCCTGGGGATCATCTTCTTCTTGGAGTTGACCACCGGAATCCTGGCCTTCGTCTTTAAGGATTGGATCAAAGACCAGCTCAATCTTTTCATCAACAACAACATCCGCGCCTATCGAGACGACATAGACCTGCAGAACCTCATCGACTTCACTCAGGAATATGTACGTCTGTAATCTACACATCCAAATCTACTATTATATTAAGTTGTAGATACTCAACTAATTCTTGATTCGATTCAAAAAGGTTCATTTTGTCGAGAGTTGAAATGTTAAAACTCAACAAAATCTCTTTGACCTGAGATTTTTCAACTCAACTCAAAAACGGCATTGTCCTCAAGGAGAAAATAGTTTACAAGTAGTTGAGCAGTAGAATAAATATGTCTCCATCTACAGTATATCCCAAAACCACATTTTAAAAAACGCTTTAAGAGATTATGGCAGAACTAAAGGTTTTGACAGGCTGTTCACAGTAAGTTGGCTTTAAGATAAGACAACAGAACTTTTATTTGTCCCGCAGTGGGGAAATTTTAGTGTTGCAGCGCACTTACAGGACAGTAGCAAGAGCACACACTGCAAAAAGTGATGAAAAATGAGACACAAATGGCTAAAACATGGCTAAATGTATCTTAATTTGAGCATATTTTGACTGAGCTTTAAAACAAGATTTGCCAATGAAACGGAGCATAATGATCTTGTTTTAAAAAGATACAAGAAATGTCTCCTTTGGAATGGGAAAATAAAGCAATAGTTCTTGGAATTAGACTAAATGGCTTTGTCCCATTGGAGAATCTTGTTTTAACATTGTCAGAATGTGCTCAGATTAGGCCAGAGCTCTTGTGTCTACTATCTGGTGCACACTGGGGTAGTCTTGCACAGTTTTTCCAATGTGGTTTTACTGCAAATGGAAAATTAAATTCTTGAATCTTGAAATTAGGATAAAAACCACTCGATTCAAGCATTTATCACCTCATATTTTATCAGTTTTTGCAGTGTACAGGTAGCACACAAAAATACAAGTAGCTGCTATGTTTCTTAGCTAGCTGTAAATGTATCTATATATAATGTAAAGTTATAAAGAGGTTTGTGCAGAGTGTAACTTATTGCGTTGCTGTAGTGGGATTGCTGCGGAGCGTTCGGAGCCGACGACTGGAACCTGAACATCTACTTTAACTGCACGGACGGGAACCCCAGCCGAGAGAAGTGTGGGGTCCCCTTCTCCTGCTGCACCAAGGACCCGGCGGTAAGTGCCCCATACAACCCCATACCAACCCCCGGACTATAGGACCCTATTTTTATGAAGTTATCAGAGTAAAAGAAGGGATTTGGACGCAGCTGTTGATCTCTAGCCTTCTGTTACGTAGCGCACATAATTAGTGGACTTAATAATTAATTTGATTTTTTTTCAAGCTGATTTTTGCAGATTTTTGCTAACTTGACCAATCCTGGATCATTTAGACCAGTGTAGACCCTAGTTTTGAATCTAAAACGGTCCACTTTTAATCACTGTGTTAAGACATTTTGACCCAAGGGTAGCACAATGGTTAGTGTGTTACAAAGTGTTACATTAAACATGAAAACCTGCGGCTAATACTCAATTGAGGCTTTTATGTGGACAAGATTCACTTTCTCTTCAAATGTAGCTGGTGCGGTTTATACACAGGAGCGCCTTATGGTCAGGGCTGGACTTTCTGGACTTTTTTTCCCTGTTATTTATACAGTAAAAAGCACATACTGTAGAGGATCAGGATGTATGCGGTTTCAACAATTAAAGTAAAGTGCAATGGTCGACGTTGAGAGCAATGAACATGTCACTACACAGACAGAGACAGAGGGAGACTGCTGTTTGTTACAGGGAGAGAATGGAACATGAAGTCTGAAATGGCTGTCATTAGATCTGTTTGATTTGTTCACAACATTTTACTTTTAGGCACAACCAACATGAACTGGCAGTGCAACAGGAACATTTTGGTACTCCAGCTTTAATTTAGCAAGTTTAGTCGCACTTTGGGAGGAGACACGAGGGGCCAGTCCATCCCTCCTTTTGTTTCAGAAAGTGCTGTCAAATCGTCTCATAAACATTGAATTTGTTTCCAGGAGGATGTCATAAATACTCAGTGTGGATACGACATTCGAGCGAAACCAGTGAGTATCGTCATTATACATTATATTACTTCACTTATGCTCCACTTCCATGACTTTCTGAAGCCTCGTGTGTCAGGTTTATAATCCTACTCTGTTCTTGTGCAGGACTCGGAGCAGAAAGACTACATCAATGTGAAAGGGTGCGTCCCGCAGTTTGAGAAGTGGCTGCAGGACAACCTCACACTGGTGGCTGGGATCTTCATTGGAGTAGCATTACTGCAGGTCAGTCTGTTTGGACAGGGGCAGGGTTAAGGTCAAGGTTTGGGCTTGGACCAGACCTGGGCAAAGTGTGGCCCGGGTGCTATATGCGGCCTGATTCATGTTTCGATGTGGCCCTCAAAACTTTTCTCTATTAACAAAATTCAAACTACTGTGATGAATGCAAATGTATGTGTTGTAAAGCATGTGAATCCCTGTCCTAAGACACATTTCTTATTTTATGCAGTCTCTCTCTTTTTAAATGTCTATTCAATGAAGGTTTGCAACTTCGTGACAGCTACAGAGGCATGTTAGACCTCATAATAATTCATCAAATACATTGGTCCGCAATACTGAGCCTTCTTTAGCTTTGGTTCAGTCCTAGAAAGAATTTAAATTTAAAGACGTCTAAAACATTATCCATATTGAATCACATTTAAAATCCTCAAAGTACGACCCATTTTGTACAAGGTTAGAAGAAAAATATAGCCGCAGATGCTAACTATGAGCTAACACACTTAACTCAAAGATAACATTGGATTCTTCAGCTTTTCCGCTCTGTATCTTCTGTAAATATTTGTGTTTATCAAATCCTCACATTTTTGTTACATTTTTAACAGAACTAGCTAACACTCAAATATGTTGTTCAATATTAAATCAAACGCCAACTCCGTGAAATTAAGTTTGGCCCTCCACAATGTACCAATATCCCCCCGGAGAAAATAATTGCCCACCCCTGGTTTGACTTTGTCTCTAGACCTTTGTTGCCAGGTCAGACTCACTCATGTCCCGTTTCTATCTTTTTCTCTGACAGATATTTGGAATCTGTTTGGCCCAGAATCTTGTGAGCGACATAGAGGCGGTGCGTGCGAGCTGGTAAGTTCTCCTCCTCTACACATGACTCTTATGTCTATTTTTCTAAAAGTCGTACAGGAACTAGGGCTGCACGATTTTTGGCGGAATATCTTGATTGCGGTGTTTCTGACCAACGATTGCGAATGACTGATGACTGTTTGTTTGTCTCACGTTGTCAGAGCAAAACCAACTTCTACAGATTCCAGAACATGTTTTTAGAGCCTGAAACTATAATACAACCATTTCTTTAGTGAGAAAAGAGAATTTTATGTATTTCCACTAAAATTCTTCTCGTCAGACCTGACTCGTTTGGACTGAGGAAACAAGATTAAATATTTTTGCTTGTTTCCTTGACGACTCTTTTATAAAGTATATTAGAGTTTTCTTTGCTCATTTTTAATTAAATTCATTATTATACTTTTGTACAGCCCTAAATCACAACAGCTGTCGTCTCACAAAGAATCAGAAAACTGGTCAATAATGGTTTTGTGTTTGTAAAGAACTTGAAGAAATAATGGTATTCTTGTATTTTAACTTTTAAAAACGTACTTTTTACTTGTACTGTAAGGCGATCTGGAGTGTCAACAAAGGTTCATAAGACATAACTGTATTATTATTATTATTATTATAGTCTGAGCCATTTGAGCGCAAAAAAGGTCGATTGTGATTAATCGTGCAGCCCTAGATACACGATGTTGAATGAGTTTTTATACACTATCATCAAGAGTTCATCTGCAAAAAACAGAAATCTCCTTTTTCAAAATTTGTCAAAAAGTTTTATTCCTCTTGCCACAATTTTCACCATGTTTTTCAAGGTATATAGGAGGATGTTTGACTTCCGGGTGGATCATCAAGACGATTCTGGTGATACGTGCTCGTCAATAAGACCAGAGATTTTTTTGATTAATTGGAGATGGCGGTTCTTTCCTAAAATTTGGACATTTGAAAAAAATTGCTTAAGTATGGGTTAAACCTTATTTGCCTGGCAATAAAGTAGATCTGTCTTCTCAAAAAACGACTTGGTAAAGAGCAAATTAAATGGCATTTTTCTGTTTTTGCAAATGATCTGTTCATGACTCAGACTGAGCAAAGAGAATTGAGAATCCTGTTTGTCAATATTGTGCATTTGTCCATTTATTCTCACAAGTGCCTTATAGAGACATGCTGTAAGTGAGAGTTGTCTTTGATCGTCTACAAAAGAAGATTATTTTTATTGTTTTATGCAACTAACATTTCCAATCATTTCCTGGAGCAGTTTTGAATTTGTTTTTCGTCAAAATGTTGTACTGAAAAACCTTGAATATGAGAAAGTCTTACTGAATTTGACTAAGATGACGCTAAATGTTACTCCAGTACTTCCTGATTTACATAAAGGGTTGTACTTACAGACAAAACAATAACAGTGCATGTTTCCCGACCATTTAAAGCTGGGGTACCTAACTTTGAAACCACAAAAGTCCCTATAGTTCTCATTGAAGCAGCTTGATTCTCTCTAGTTTTCACATGTATGTATATTTAGCTTCTGTCACATCTTTAGATCTGCAGAAAAGAGACGGAAAAGTTAAAAACAGAGGACTACACTCCCTCAGCCAATCAGCTCTCAGCCCACAGAGTCATAAAATGACTCACAGGCTTTTTCTTACAAGTACAGTGGTCCGATTAGTTCACAATATGTTACTTTTATCTTTTCTGGGCGGAAAAGATACGATTATAGAACTTGAATGCGTCCAAAAGTGGGGGAAATTTCAATGTTGTAGCAAGAGCAACAGGGAGAACACAAAAATATACAAGATAAGTAGCTGTTGCGTTTCTTAGCTAGCTGTAAATGCTACGTAAAAGCAGCTAGCTATCATATCTACACATATGACAGGATAAACAAAGTAGATAAAAGACAATTGCAGTATTTACTAGTCACAGATGAATGACAGGTACAGGCTCAGCAGTTCTCATTGTACAGTCTGACAGCAGCAGGAAGGAAAGACCTGCGTAACCTCTCCTTCACACAGCGAGGGTGAATAAGTCTGTCCCTGTAGCTTCTCTCCAGAGCAGACAGTAGAAGTAGTAGTATTTTTGAGCAGTTTGACAATGTGTTTTGAGTGGTTAAGTTTGAAGTGTGATACAAAAGTTAGATACCCCAGCTTTAACGACTGATGACTGGATGAGTTGGACTTCCACAACCCATTCATAGACTTACTCGCTCATAACCGCCTGTAACTCTCCACTCCACATGATGGGTCCATTGTTGCTGTAACGTGTCCATCTCATGCCTCACCCGCCTCACCCTGTGCCTGCTGCGTGCTTCAGGGTGCCCCCCCCTCTGTGCATTCGCCGCCTCCCGCCTCACAGCAGCAAGAAGGCGGCGTCTTACTACAGATGATCTATGTGCACATGCTGCTAGTGCCGCCGGTGGGTCTGTGCTCGTGTGTGCGACTGGGGGATAGGGCAGTGAGCGGGGCCATTGTCTGTGTGTGTCGGTGCGTGTATGTGTGCGTATATCTATATCCGTGTCTGTGTATGTGTGTGTTTGTGTGTCTGACGGTTTGTATGAGTGTCTGTGTATCTGTGTCTGTCTGTGTGTGTGTCTATATGTTTTGGTGTCTAGAAAATACGGGAAAATAAATATATTATTTATTGTGTGATTTTACTCACTGTAATTTCCTGACTATACTACTACTACTACTACTTTTCTAGTTCTTTAAACCCAGCGGCTTTAAAGAACCCAGCATAGGGCTCACCAAATTTTCTTTTTTGCCAGACTCTGAGACTAAAGTCAGAATATCTTGACTTTAGTCTGAAAATGTTATGAAATAAAAAGGCAGTGATTAAAAAAAACACATAGGTCCATAAATGTCATTGTAATGGATTTCAGAGATTAGTAAACACACACACGCAGTGCCTTGTATGATTCGTAGAACAGACCTGTCTTTCTCTATGGCCTTTTCTTCCTCCGTCTCGTGTCCAGTTGTATTTGCATCGTCATAATCTCCTTGTACTTTTTTTCCTTCTCCTTAGAATAGACAGTTGCTGAATCCACCTGTTCCAAAACTACCACCACCACCACAACTTATATATTTCTCATTTAAACTCCATTTTTCTTCTCTTTCGCAGCTTTTTTACCTAAAACAAGCAGCATCCACATTGACAGGTATTGCACATTCTTGTAAGCATCATTTCTAACTCGATTCGAAGTCTTTATCAAGCCAATAACATGTTCATTTGTTTGAATCCACAGAGAACTTCACGGAACCAGCACCTTGGCACTAAAGCTCACACTAACACTTTGTAAATACTATTGTGTGGCTTATGTAAAAAAAACAAGTAATCGTCTCAAATGGGTGCACAACATTCAGACTGTCACAATATGCTCTGTTTTGATAGCTGTGTGTACAAAAAAAAAAGCAGTTTTGATACATTTTTTGATATTAGATTTCACAGTATTTTTCACTGCAGCGTCAAAGCCTCGCCACGTAAAAAGAAAAAGGCTATAAACTAGTTTCGCATCATTCCACATCAGCAGAAATGAAAGAAGAAAAATCTCACGTTTGCATTGTAATGTAAATACATGAAAGTGGTTTCCGAGCCGGTGTGACTGCAGGTTTTCATTCCAACCAAGCAGGAGCAGACACCAGACTCCACTCATTTCCCCAAGTGAGTCCAGTTTTAACCTTTGTGCTAATCTCAGGTCAAACTTACCCTCCACAGTGATTAAAAAATACCATAAATCTTTTTATTTTTAGCTGAGTTTTGATGTTTTTTTCCTAACTTGGCCAGCCCTGGGTCATTTAGATCCTTTTAGAAACAAATTTAGGGTATTTTTCTTCTACTTTTTATCAACTATGGCGGGTCATGTTGACACGAGGATAGCATTAACCTGGATTCTTGAGGAAATGGGTGAGGTCTGGTATTTGCTCCTGCTTGGTTGGAGTGAAAACCTGCAGCCACACCGGCCTTTTAAAAACCTTATACAGGGTTTGTATCTATTCGGAAAAGTTTTAATACCATTTTATGTTGTTTCAAAAGGTTTCAAAATATATATATTTTTTGACCCATCACGTCAAATTGAGAAAACACCATAGCAACGGCCTTAGAAACGAGAAATGACAAACCATTTAGCCTAGCTTTAGTCATCTCCTTTGCCACTAACTGAGCCCGTGGGGAGTAGAGCCAAAACATCTTTGCAGCAATGACATTCGCCAAAAATTTCTCTTGCTCCTGCTTCAATTTCTTGATATTTGGAGCCGAACCAGAACAGATTACTTTACTATCGCATTCGCTGCCAAACTACAACCAGCAAATTTGGCGCAAACTCTTGACGTCAACAACACGCCAACCTTGCCTCCCCTGCTCGCTGATAGGAAATGATCATGGACCGGAGTTTACGCATGGCTAAGACCAGGCTCGTGTCAACCGGGTCCCTTTTTTTTCACAAACCCTGCATAAGGTCTTTAAGGAACTGGTTCAACACCACTGGACTAAACGATGACAAAATCCAATAACGTTTTGTATATGTGAATGTTACTTTTAACCGAGACGGTGCTAAAGCCACGTCTCATCGCATTTAGATATAGACGAAACGCTAATAAAGACTACTGAACTGTCTTCGGTTGAAAAATTGTCTAGAAATTGTTGACCAGAAAAAATGTACATGACTTTGAAATACAAGAAAAGCGACGTTTGCTTTGTCCTAATGGCCTGTTCTTGTGCCGAGGATGTTGTGAAAGTGAAAGAATTATGAGCGGATATTTCTTCTTGCCATTGTAAGAATCTGTATGGTCGGATTCCAGTTTGAAAACACTGTGTTGACCAAAAACTCAATTAGATGAAATGTGATGAATAAAAGATTTCAACTCTCACTGAACTGGATGGAAAAATGCTTTGGTGTCATTGAGTATTAAAGAAGACATATCATGGGTTATTTTTGAGCGTT
Organism: Knipowitschia caucasica; assembly: GCA_964034765.1. Lineage (NCBI taxonomy): Eukaryota > Metazoa > Chordata > Actinopteri > Gobiiformes > Gobiidae > Knipowitschia > Knipowitschia caucasica. The sequence goes on from OZ035841.1 coordinate 21,489,960, forward strand.
TTAGCGTCACAATGAAGTTCCCTCTTCAAAAGCTGACCTGGAATATCAAGATCAAACGTCGGGCACAAACGTAACTCTGCCCCTTCTGTCTAAAAGCTCTAGTTTCATGCTGCTTTCATGTGATCTTGGAAAATGAGATATCTGTTTAAAGAAGCTGGTGACACACACACATACAGCAGTAACAACAACAATACAAGAATGTGCAGAAATCTACCTTGAATCTCTGCTTGCTTTGTACGAAATGCTTAAAAAATCCTCCCTGTTGTGATTAAGGAAATACAGGAGAATTTAAATACCGTGTTTCCTTATTAACAATTTTATATATTTCCGCAAAACCTTTGTGGTCGTAAACTCACAAATTATTACAATCAGACGCATGCCACAGTGACGGGAACTTGGAACCTGAGATTTCTAGCTTGCCTGAAATCTCATCAGTTCTTTAATCATATGATGTTATTGAACCACTATGACATCACAACCAAAGCAGTTTTCTACCATTTAAACAAAAGATTTTCCCCAAAATGTATTTTTTCACTTTCTCAGGTGATGTGAGGTTCTTTGCAATCACATGGCAGTAGCGCTGGGCAATAAATCCAGATAGTTTGATTATTAGACCTCATTGAAAATTGAAGATGTGAGAAATGTCAAAAGCATTCTGGCCTCGGGGTCTGTAGTTTAGCCGAGTCGTGCAGCGCGTCACAAAAGGGCAGTCTCCAAAGAACGGTGTTTTTTGGGTTTTTTTTTCAAAAGGCCCAACATTGATCTTATGAGAGATGTTAACGTCCACACCACAGTTAAAATGATTGAGATGGAAATGTTTTTGAAATTTGAACAATTTTTTATTAAACAATTAGTTGAATTTGCTTAAACTAAATCTCGACATTGACCAGCCTTAGATGACAGTTTAATCTTAAAATTTTGAAAAACAAATCTACACCTCCCTCTTGTGGTTGTATATGGATAGAGTAGGCAGATTATTAAACACATATTACCGTTATCTTTTACAAACAAAAATTGATTTTCATTCTAAAACACGAATAGACAAAATAAATAGCCTCATTTTAAGTATTAACTGGCAAAAATAATGCATAATACGTCTTCTTTAAGTCCCAGTGTGTGCATATGGTATCATTAAAACAGTTTCTCCTACTGGGACACAGTAGTTTCTTGGATTTCTGGAACTACTTTGTCTTTCCACTGTACAGCTCTGCACTCATCACTCATTGTAGTCCACAAAACATAGTTTTGTTCTACCTCGTCTCCTCATGTCCGCTCGGGAGGCTTCTGGATATTGACTCGTTCATTAATAAAAATAACAAAAGTGGACTGAGCCTTCTGCTTTTTGCCTTTTGGATTTTATCGGTCTGACAAGTTTTCTGTTTTTGATGGATTTCCTCCACATCCTGTTCCACACATCAGGAAGAGTATCCTGCAAAGTCACTTCCTCTGGTAGTAACAGCAGTAGCAGTAATAGTGTAGAAGTAGTAGAAGAAGCAACAGCAGTAGTAGCAGCAGTGATAAGAATAGTAGTAGTAACAGTAGTATCAGCAGGAGTGGTAGTTATAAGAGTAGCAGTAGCAGTAGTAATAGGAGTAGTAGCAGGAGTAGTAGTAGTAGCAGCAGCAGTAGTAGCAGCAGCAGTAATAGCAGTACCAGCAGTAGCAGTAGTAGTAGTACCAGCAGTAGCAGTAGTAGTAGTAGCAGCAGTAGCAGTAGTAGTAGTAGTAGCAGTAGTAGTAGTAGCAGTAGAAGTAGCAGTAGAAACAACAGTACACGGTTTATGACCGGCTATCATCTTTTAATCATCTGTTGAGTTACAATCTTTCAAATGTACAAGTCATAACATTTACAACAAACATTTACGTTTATAGTACTTTGATGCTGTTACCATGGATACATCTCCACCGCGTGTGGCTCCATAAGAACACAAATCAGATAAATAACCTTTCATACCATAAAAAAACTAAACATAATGAAAGTGTCACAAACGTGTACAGTGATTTTGATTGGACAGAAGAGCGCCGTTCGGGTTTGTTCACTCCAAAAACCCACCAATCACAGACCGCTCTGAGCCACAGCTGCTTTCTGATTGGTGGAGGGTCGCTCACTTAAAACAATAGGTTACGTTCATGTTACAAGTAAATGGGAATGTCTCCTGTCTGAAAGACCCGTCCACTATTCAACCATGTTTTTTTAATTATTGTCACCTCTTCTGGAAATATTTATGAGAAAATAATGAAACCGTAGTTGATATGTGAGGACAAAGAAAGATGTGGAGCTCTGTGATTGGCCGAGGAGTGAGAAATTAGCTCTGAATTGAAGGTGATGTCTACTTAAATTGTAAATAATACATATTTTGGACTAAACTGGATAGGGAAGTCTGGGCATCTCTGCTTAGACTGCTGACCCTGCGACCCTGCAACGGATGAAGCGGAAGAAAATTGATGGATGGATGGAATTTTGACCATATGACCTTGTAGCATCATCTGTATTAAGTATTTTCTAAAATAAACATATAATATATATACAATAGGCATCACTAGTTTGCTTTGTTGGAGGAGAATACTTTGACCAATGGTGAGGGGTCTCAGCTGTCTCTCCAGGATTTGAATTCTTTGCGTCCAATCAGGAAGCTTTAGGGGCGGGTCTAACTGGTGGGTTTTCACAATTTGAAAAGTAACTGACTTTCACTTTAAGACATGCTGCTCTCGTCACGAGGTTAAACTATAGTGATGTCACATGAACGCAACCTACATAAAAATGTGGAGGTCCCGCCATCTGCTGGTCACAAAGGAGATCGCTTTGCTATAGTATATGTTGCACAGAATGAAGAAAACTCGGCTATCTTTGTGGTGACAAAGTTACAAGTTAGATCTGCGATGGAAGCTGAGCGCGGGCACGGTGAGAATTCATGTTTTTAGTAAATAAAAACACATGAAATTATAAAAGTCGTTTGAAATAATACAGGTTATATGTAACAGGAAATGCAGTGAAGCAAAGAGGGTGACGGATCCCCCACCACAAAGTTACGTAGGGGACCTTTAAAGTTTGGTCCAAGTCATGGCTCGACTGAAAATATCATTTGTGTCGAAAGATTTTGGGAAAAACAACAGAAGATTGTTCTGTTCTACACTAGAGCTGGAGGATTTTGTCTATTGTATATGTTTTAGTGGTAACCAGAGCACCTGGAGGAAACCTACACAGACACAGGGTTAGACCTTGTTCCAACCCGGAATCAAACCCTTCTTGCTGAGAAGCAAAAGTGCTAACCATGCTTACTACTTGACACTTACTACTCTGTCAAGTAGCAAGGGTGCTACTTTGGCTCCAAAATGGGTTAAAATATGGATTGACTATATTATTTCATGTTTAACATTAATAAACATCTGGAAATGCAGGAGTACCGGTACGTTTTGATACTTCTGCCTATTGTTTTTGAGCTCTATATAGCACATAAACAGTATTTTTCAATATACATATTAACAGTATGTATTTGCTATGAGTGCAAATAAACAAACTGAACTGAAAGGAGCAGTGTAAATCTGGCAGACTGGAGCAAAAATGCTAGTTTCCATCTGTCTGTTTCCAAATGTCATTCTAGCGGCTTGAGTTATGTTCAGCCCATATTCAAGGAAAACCAATTAAAACCAATTCATCCAGTTTCACAGCCTTTCAACAGCCTTCAGACGTTCAAATCGCATTTTATTTGACTTATTTCCTCTCCGTGTGTGAACCAGGGGCATGCGATCCAGAGGCGGATGAGCAGCAGCTGGGTGGCGAGACGGTCAATGCAAAGTACAAGTAAAAATAGATTTCCCTTCACGATTTCGTATTCATAAAAACAGCCTCGAGTCCGGCAGGGGTCAAATCTGAATAAAAATCCATTTGACAAGAGAATGACGAGCAGAGTATTGAGTGAACGAAGCTGTACTTTTGAAGTCGGTGAGCTGCAAAACACTGGACTAAAACATGCTAACATTGCTCGGCTGTTTAATATTGTAGCTACATGTGACACGGCTGGCGAGAGACGGGGATATGACGGCTTCAGAAAACTCCGGGAAAAGCCACTCTGGCCTTGTTTTTGTTTTTTTTCTCGGTTTCACTGGTTGCGTGTGTGGAGGAGCTCACAGCTATGGTCGTAAAAGATGTATTGCAAGACGACGCGGTCTGATGAACGGAGAGAAGGCATGCACAAAACCCATGGCTTTAGTCACGTCACGTCAACTATGGGAGCGTGTGTGTGAGGATACGCACTAATATGGCTTCCAGGGGGAACGACGGCCTACCCCACGTATAGTCTAAAACGCTTCGAGTCTGGCTTTAAGAACTAAAAAACTACAACGGAATCTGAAGCCAGTTTTACAAAGACATTGTACATTTTTCAGCAGCCACCAGAGATCATTCACCACGAGCTTTAAATCTATAGATATTTCTTGTACCAGACAAAAAGTCGCTGGTTTTACAGACACGATGGATTGTATATTCATGGATTTGAGGACCTTTTTTCTCGTTTTTAAAAGATATTCTGTTTTTCATTTTATTCTGAAACTCATAGATCATTAAATATGGAACAGTAAGTAGTAGGCCTGTAATGAAAATTTCAAAAAGTGCAATGTATTTGTTCTAACGAGAGCCAAAATTGCTTTAAACAGTCTAAAAGGCGTTCGAGTCTTTAGCTGTGACTTTATTAGCGTAATTAAAAAAATACTTTACTACCTTTGTCCAACTGGCCAGTTCCAAAAAGACACAGAAATCAGTAGAATGCAGTGTTACCCTTGTCTGGTGCAGAAGCGGAGGGGAGGATGCGGCGGGACTGGAGGACAGACTGGCAGTAAAACGGCATGGTACCTTGGCACGTGACGGGGGAGTGATGGGGGTGGTCAGGCAGGCGCATGTACTGTGTGTGTGAACATGTGTGTGTGTGTGTGTGTGTGTGTGTGTGTGTGTGTGTGTGTGTGGGGAGGGGCACACAGTCCTTTAGCTCTGGGCCGTTAGCCGCTGCTCCGTGAGCGAGGCCTGGTGCGACACTGTCTTGTTTTCGTGAGCTCGCAGTTTGGACACGACGTCGATGAAGGCCAGAGTCTGGACTTCTTTGTGAAGGGGCTCTGAGGCGAAACATGGACAGTACAATGTTTAACACGAACCGAATACAAGTGAGACCTTTAAAGCTGGGATACAGAACTTTTCCCACCGTGTCTTCACCGCAAAAAGTGATGAAAAATAGGTCAAAAATTGCTCAAATATGGCCAAATACTTAATTTCATCACATTCTGATCCCTCACTCTGTCCCAGACCTCTCCATCTTTTGTCTTTTTCTTCAGTTAGATGGATTGTATAATTGTACAAAGCGATTTTGTTACCTTAGCCGTAGCTCCAACTGGAAACCACTCCCCCCTCCCCTCCCCACCAAACCAAACATCCAGCATTTTCTTTTCTTTGTCACAACAGGGAGAGTGGGCGGCAAACATGAAATTGGAATTTTCTGTTCAGCCCTTTTAGGTTTTAGAAAATCTGATAACTCAGGTGCACTGTCGAGAAACAGGAAGAGGGTGAAGGGAGTAAACGCATCTCATTGGTTCGTTGGGGATGAACGAATCCTATTGGTTTATTTTTATCGGTCCACTCAAAAAAAATCTATTAATTTTTGGAGACTATCGTCATCTGGTCAATTCCATTACTATTTGAAAACACATGATAACTTGACTACTTGTATAGTTTAGGGACGTTTACCCACAATATTTTAAAAAAAATGCGTCTGAAAAAAAATCCCTGACTGCATCTTTAAAGTTAGGTACCCCAGCTTTAACATAGAGTGTGCAGTTCTCACCGGAGCCCATAACGGCACAGATGAGGATCATGGAGTTGTATTTGATCTCTGGGGCGCTCCTCTCGTCCGACAGAAGTTTGTGGAGCATGGACACCAAACTAGAGCCCACAAAGTCCTTCTCCGCAGCCACTGGAACGACACACACCCTTGTTATAACACAACACGCGCACATATGCAGAGAGAGGGACACAGAGAGTGAGAGAGCGACGGAGAGAGACACACAACACAAACACATATACAGAGACACACAGAGACAGAGAGAGAGACGCATAGAGAGAAAGGGAAAGAGAGAGAGAGACACACACACCCTTGTTATAAGTAAGTAAGTAATCTTTATTTATATACCGCCTTTCACAGACCAGTCACAAAGCGGTTTACAATTGTTATTTTTGGGCATTTGTCCTCTCACTCCACACAGAGATGGGAGCGGGGTCACCAGTACAGGAGGCGCATGGCAGACCTATTGTACATATTTTTAGAGGTAGGGGAAACCGGAGTACCCGGAGGAAACCTACGCAGACACGGGGAGAACATGCAAACTCCACTCAGAAAGGCCCTGCTCCGACCGGGATTCAAACCCAGGACCTTCTTGCTGAGAGGCGAGAGTGCTATCCACTCTGCCACCGTGTCGCCCACACGGTGGCAGAGTGTGGGTAACCCACACAGAGACACACACACACACACACAGAGACACACACACACACACACACACACACACACACACACACACGTTCTTTCCGAGTGACTTACCCAGATCCAGGGCTGCTATAAGACCCAGGGCGACCAGTGCCTCGTTCTGCATGATCATATGCTCACTCGTTGCCATGGCGACTAAATGTTTGACGCCTCCACACTGGATCACAGTCCGGACCACTTCCTGTGCAGACGGAGAAGAAACAATTATGCGTTTATTAACATTTATGGACAGTGGTCATCTCCCTATGGACCAATGGCTTCTATGTGTTTGTTATTATCTTTAAATCTTTGTAAACAGGCATTTTTTCTTTGGTTTTTAATACCAGGGACAAGTTTTTAATTATATTATTATTATTATTTTTATAAATACACACATTATTTTTATTGTGTGTTTATCGTTGCCGTTTTTCACTTCAGCACTTTTATAAGTAGCAAGGATCTACTTTTGTCTTACCTGTTTACCTGCATTTGTCCTGTGAGTAATTTGTATATTTTTGTGTATTTTGTTTTACTATTGCGTGGTAAGTGGGTTTTTGTCATTGTGTTATGTTATGTACAGTATTGTATGTTTTGTATGTACATATTGTGAGTGTATGTTTGGTGACTGTTGTCTGAAATAAAAAAAATGAATTAAAAAAAGGATCTAGTTTGGCGCTAATACATTGAATTGACTCGTGTGAAGAAAATGCTACGCGGTGGTTCGGTAGATTCGGACCCAGACTCGGACCTTGGACTTGCTGTGTCGGATGAGAGCGGACAGCAGCCGGTTGGACTCCCCCATGACGCCAGCGTGATCTTTGGCTTCACACCACTCCACCAGACGCTCCACCAGCTTCATGTTGGTCCCCAGCTGCTCCGCCGCCTCAGCTGCGTCAAACACACAACACAGATGAACGTAAAGTGGCCATATTGCACAATGACACCGTGATAATCCTAAAGCTGATGAAATGAAGCTCTCTCAATGACGGCGGCTTTAACGGTGTCTGAATCACAAAGCTGACAGTCGGTCCCTGCTGCCAGCTTCTTTACATAACCTAAAGAATGTAATAAAGTTGAGTTCTCCAGCTTTGCCCAGAAAAACAGTGCGGTTAAAGAAGAAATATTATACAAAATCTACTTTGTTTTATATTATTTTTTTTACAGATCGATCCATGCAAAGAATCAGGAACTTCTGGTACAAACACATAACTCCGCCCCTTCTGTCTTAAAGCTCCTGTCTCAGTCCTGTAATAGTATGATGTCATTGCACCACTATGACATCACAATCAGCATTGCACATTAAAGGAATAGTTCACCGTTTTTACATACTGACATATGTTCTTACCTTACCTTAGACTAGTTAATACGTACCTGTCTGGTCTTAGTCCGTGCGCTCTGTCATGCAAACGGAGCAAAAACGGGAGCACAACCGCAGCCTCCTCTGTATACTGTGTAGGACCAAAAGGTAGCTCCCGCTAGAAGCTACCAAACTCTTCCAAGTGTTCCCTATTAAATGTATATAGTTACGTGACGTGTTACACTGCAAAGTATAGTAACACAGAAATGTAACAGTCGATTTTCTCAGCGGATAAAACGGGTACTATATTGTGAGGCGTAGTAATCTGAGGAGCGCTACGTCCGCGCACTAACTTCTCTCCGGAGACTTCTCTCTCGCTCACTTCCGTCAATAGAAGCAGCGTGACTTGTAGTACACACAGTAGCAGCGAGAGAGAAGTCTCCGGAGAGAAGTTAGTGCGCGGACGTAGCGCTCCTCAGATTACTACGCCTCACAATATAGTACCCGTTTTATCCGCTGAGAAAATCGACTGTTACATTTCTGTGTTACTATACTTTGCAGTGTAACACGTCACGTAACTATATACATTTAATAGGGAACACTTGGAAGAGTTTGGTAGCTTCTAGCGGGAGCTACCTTTTGGGTCCTATACAGTATACAGAGGAGGCTGCGGTTGTGCTCCCGTTTTTGCTCCGTTTGCATGACAGAGCGCACGGACTAAGACCAGACAGGTACATATTAACTAGTCTAAGGTAAGGTAAGAACATATGTCAGTATGTAAAAACGGTGAACTATTCCTTTAATTAGTTAAGGCAATTTCTCAAAGGTGGCAAAGTGGCACAGCAAGAAGGTCCTGGGTTCAATTTCACCTCCAGACGGGGCCTCTAACAACAGGTGAGAGTTGAATGAGTGATAGTGACTGTAGGCCTATAAAAAGCTGCGGTGTATTTACAGTTACGGTTCGTATACACTGTCCCATCCAAAAAAAAAAAACACATTTTTTTGTTCTTTATAATATCATGAGGTTGTAGCAAGTTGTTTTCAACGCTGGGAAAAAAAAAATAATAATTCTACCCCTCCCTCTAGTGGTAGCACAGGGGTAGTGCAGGCCGCTTGTTTATCCTCGATACTCTTTTCACCATATATTTTCCAATGTACCTTGTGTATCAATGAGCATCCGTAATGTTCCCAGGAGTTTGAACTGGACTGGGGGCATCTCAGACGGCAAGAACTTCAACACCACATCTGCCACTCCGGCCGACAGCATCTTGGATTTGTTCACCACTATAAGAAAAAACAAAACAATCACAAAAACCAGTATTTACCCGATTTCTGCGGTGAAACACAGAATATAACACACATGACCGGTTTAGTGGGTGTGGCCTCTCACCAGGTATGGCCAGGTTTCTCAGGGCACTCAGAGCGGCGTGTTGTACGGTCACGTTCCCCTCGTCGACATGCCGGTCCAACAGTTCTAGAAGCTTCTGCACTATCCCCGTGTCCACCATGTGAATACAGTTTCCATCTGCACAAGCGCAATCCAAACACATGATGCTATATAGAACTTCAATGTAAAAAAGTGAATTATGTCTTCTTTATGTTTAAGGCTTAGAAGGTTCTTCTTATACAGGCAGGTCAAACTCAGGCCTGAGGGTCAAATTTGGCCCGCAAGACCCTTTTCCATGGCCCCTGGAATGAGCAATTTCAGGTTTTTATGGGAAATGTTTCAGCTAATCTCACATTTACACCAAGAAATACGTTGAGCTTTGTGCCCAGCTCGTCTCTGGTCGCCCTCGCTCTGGTCTCTCTCCTCTTTCTGGTCTCTCCTCGCTCTGGTCTCTCTCGCTCTGGTCTCTCTCCTCTCTCTAGTCTCTCCTCGCTCTGGTCTCTCTCGCTCTGGTCTCTCCTCGCTCTGGTCTCTCCTCGCTCTGGTCTCTCCTCGCTCTGGTCTCTCTCGCTCTGGTCTCTCTCGCTCTGGTCTCTCTCGCTCTGGTCTCTCTCGCTCTGGTCTCATGTATTTTAAATGTGACCCCCAAGAAAAATGAGTTTGACACCCAGTTCTATTAAGAGTACAGAAGCGAGTACTGATGTATGATATATATAGCACTTGGCTAAATATGAGAAATGATTTTAAAAGTACCATTCCGGGCAAAGTTAGCGATGGCGAGGGCCCCGGCGAGCTGCAGCTGGTGGTTGTTAGAAGGGATCCAGGACAGAACTCTCTGGAAGACGCTGCCCTTTCCTCCTTCAAACAGCTTCTGCATCGACTCGTCTACAGAGAAAAGGATTTTTAAAAGATTTTAAAATGACTCCCTCCATTTGTTAAACACTAATGATACGGTCAACCCTTCATGACGGAGCAGCAGGACATCCATCCATCTCACTAAAGCATGTTTGGTTCTAAAAATAGCAATGCCCCCAAGTCCAGGTCCATCAAAGTGCCATTAAATTTTAAAAGCGGAATTGAATTATTTATTAGCCGTGGCATTACTGGACAGGACACGGGCGGCTTATTTGTCAATGGGGGAAATATATTTGCCGTACGAAAAGGTTAGAGACTTCAGGTTTAGGTCTTAGAAGAAAAGTTACACAAAACAGTCATGTTTAAGGCTAATGGTTGTGATGGATACATTTCAAACCATTGCTACCATTTCTCATAGGTTTTTTATTGGGCAAACTTGTTTTGGTCCGGTCCCAATCCACACCAATGGTACCATAGGTGTAACCATAGACCATTGATAGAGGAGTGGTGCTAGCTTAGCACTTTAACAGGGGCACACGTGTTGCTAAGGCAAGCTGGTGTACTTGTGTGAGCCAATAGGAGAGTTGGAGAAAAACTTCATCCCACGAGCAATATTTTGAGTTTTTTAACCTGTCCGTTTGAATTTCAATCCAAGCATAGTTGAACTAAATTTGTCCAGAAAAACTTACCAAACAAGAAGAAGTAATTAGCAGTATTTGTTAAAAAATACTTCTATAATGTGACAGAGCAAACATTCAAAAATACACAGAATAATTAAGTAAAAAAACCTTGAAAAATCTGCTAATTGCTAACTAGCTCATTAACATTAGCCCCTACCCCATGTTTATTTGCAGCCTTCAAAAAAATTAAAATTAAACTTCAGAAATCAGCCATTTAAATTGGTCATTGGTATCGGCCTAGAAAACCCATATTGATCGATCTCTAGCGCATATTTGGGGATAGGATCTGGCAACCCCGAGCTGAGGCGCCTTCTCATTTAGATTAGAGTGGGTTTACAATATATTTTTGATTTGGACACACATACATCTCAATTATGACTAGTTTAACCAAAAAACCGCACCGACAATACACAGCACTACTTGAAGCGCTCATGACAGACCAGTTAAGTGCCAATGACTGCATCCACCTCTCTGGTTACAATACCAACAGATATCGCTGTGATAATAATAGCAGTGGTGTATTTGTGTCCTGACCTCCCAGCAGCAGCAGCACCATGAGGTCTGAGGCGGTCTTGAGCTGAGCCACGTCCTCCTCTCGCTCTCCGTCCACCGTCTGAGCCACCACCTGCAGCAGGCACTCCACCAGCCCGGCCTCCACCAACTGCAGCTTGATCACATCTGCACCAAAAGGATTTCACAGAGACACTAAAATACAAACAGCGTCTCATTTACAGGAGAATATGAAAGAGATCCCATTGCAAATTGTATTACCGTAATTTCTGGACCTGACTAATTCAGTGACAGACTGCATTAAAACATATTCTCTCTCGCTGGTCTCTCGCTGGTCTCTCTCTGGTCTCTCTCTGGTCTCTCTCTGGTCTCTCTCTGGTCTCTCTCTGGTCTCTCTCTGGTCTCTCGCTGGTCTCTCGCTGGTCTCTCGCTGGTCTCTCGCTGGTCTCTCGCTGGTCTCTCGCTGGTCTCTCGCTGGTCTCTCGCTGGTCTCTCTCTGGTCTCTCTCTGGTCTCTCTCTGGTCTCTCTCTGGTCTCTCTCTGGTCTCTCTCTGGTCTCTCTCTGGTCTCTCTCTGGTCTCTCTCTGGTCTCTCTCTGGTCTCTCTCTGGTCTCTCTCTCCGGTCTCTCTCTCCGGTCTCTCTCTCTCCGGTCTCGCTCTCCGGTCTCGCTCTCCGGTCTCGCTCTCCGGTCTCGCTCTCCGGTCCTCGCTCTCCGGTCTCGCTCTCGCTCCGGTCTCGCTCTCCGGTCTCGCTCTCCGGTCTCGCTCTCCGGTCTCGCTCTCCGGTCTCGCTCTCCGGTCTCGCTCTCCGGTCTCGCTCTCCGGTCTCGCTCTCCGGTCTCGCTCTCCGGTCTCGCTCTCCGGTCTCGCTCTCCGGTCTCGCTCTCCGGTCTCGCTCTCCGGTCTCGCTCTCCGGTCTCGCTCTCCGGTCTCGCTCTCCGGTCTCGCTCTCTCCGGTCTCTCTCTCCGGTCTCTCTCTCCGGTCTCTCTCTCCGGTCTCTCTCTCCGGTCTCTCTCTCCGGTCTCTCTCTCCGGTCTCTCTCTCCGGTCTCTCTCTCTCGGTCTCTCTCTCCGGTCTCTCTCTCCGGTCTCTCTCTCCGGTCTCTCTCTCTCCGGTCTCTCTCTCCGGTCTCTCTCTCTCTCAGGCTCTCTCTCCAGGCTCTCTCTCTCCGGTCTCTCTCTCCGGTCTCTCTCTCTCTCCGGTCTCTCTCTCTCTCCGGTCTCTCTCTCTCCGGTCTCTCTCTCTCCGGTCTCTCCGGTCTCTCTCTCTCCGGTCTCTCTCTCTCCGGTCTCTCTCTCTCTCCGGTCTCTCTCTCTCTCCGGTCTCTCTCTCTCTCCGGTCTCTCTCTCTCTCCGGTCTCTCTCTCTCTCCGGTCTCTCTCTCTCCGGTCTCTCTCTCTCCGGTCTCTCTCTCTCCGGTCTCTCTCTCCGGTCTCTATCTCCGGTCTCTCTCTCTCCGGTCTCTCTCTCTCTCCGGTCTCTCTCTCCGGTCTTTTTCCCTCACTTGCTACAGCAAAAATAAACCTCTGTACTAAAGAAAAATAACCTGGCCAGACCATATCATTTTGTTTCGCATTTCTTTTGAGAACCCGTGCGTGTGCGTGTGTGCGTGTGTTGATGATGTGTGATTTTAATAAGAGCCCGCTGTGCAAATCCAGATGAAGAGGTGGACAGCGGCCCGGAGAGGCGCGGAGGCAGTTAAGTGGGACGTTGTCGTGGAGACCGACGAGGCAACAGATAAAAGCCACACACACACAAACGCGCAAACACACACTCATAGACACACACACACACAACAGAAGACAGGCTGAGGAAGTGCAGGAGCCGTCTGCCATGACTGTGCAGTGAGCAGGAACGCACACTATCACACACACATACATATACAGACACACACACACTAGCCTGACTCTCGCCAGACCCTTGTAGATCGCTGCGCTTCTCACATGGGTCTGGGTCTCCTTCATAGCAGATACATTTCATGGGTTGCCAAATGCCAGCAAGATTTTCCAACCCAAAAGTTGCGAGAATGCCCAGAATGATTTTTTTGGCTAAAAACGTAATATAATCAACTTGGGCTATCATGATTCTGTTTATTGTCTTTCTGTTTATTTATTACCTACAAGTCTCATGAAGAAAAGTATGCGGGAAACCACCCAACCTGGCAACCCTGCTGCATAGTGTTGTAAACAGGAACACTTAAACCAGTACTTAAACCAAACTTTACATAAACATTTGACTCTTAAAACACACATATAACAACATGGAACCATCAACATCTCGCCTCATATTGCATTAAAAGTGACATCCGTGTCTTAATTTGTTTCCGCCATCTTGGATCGCTTTCGCTGGTGCGTGAGACACGCTTGAGAAGGCGGAGCAAACCCGACGTAACCGGCGATCCTGATTGGTCGATTATTTTCAGATCTGCTAAAGGAATTTGCTATGTGCGCGATACCAGACCCTTGTGCGTGCAGCGAAACGCCTCTGGTGGAGCATGGCGGAACTACGAGGGTCTGACGAGAGCCAGGCTAGGTAATAACGAACAAGACCAGAGGAACATTCCTAAACTAATATTTTTGAAATAGTGACAAGAGCTGGGAATCTTTTGCTGATAAGTTCCAGTCTTTCAATCGAGGGATAAGTGGGATAGAGATTTTAGAAACGTTTTATTAATAAATAAATCCAGATTTGGTAAAAACTGGTGATGATTGTTAAGCTGTGGTGAGCCTTCTGTATTCCTCTGCTGTTTGATTTATAACTATTGCACTCAGGGGTATTGAGATTGTCCGTCTGTCTGCGTGTGCGTGTGCGTGTGTGTGTGTGTGTGTGTGTGTGTGTGCGTGTGTGTGTGTGTAGGTAGGATTATGTTGCAACTACTGGACACATGATTGACATTTTGTGTGTGGATGTGATGCGATAATGGGAAGGCCACATTCACCTTGGCAATGGCGGGGTATGTGCTCTCCGAGTGACCGTTCTGGTCCCATATCACAATCATTATTAAGGTGTTTTCTCATGTAGAATGACTATAGAATTAGCGCCACCTGCATGTGAAAGCTAGATCCTCACACCTCTAAAGCAAAGGCCTGGGTACGACTGTGATGGGAGACCTCTGGGTTCCACAGTGCCAAACTATCCTTGTGTCCTCAGGCAAGACACTTTAACCACATTGTCTAGAATGAGTCTGGTGTGTGTGAATGGTTGGTGGTGGTCAGAGGGGCTGATGACACATACTGATTGCCTCACTTCGGTCAGGATGTCCCAAGGCAGCTGTGGCTACAGTAGTAATTAATCATGGAGTGACTGAATAGACATGTGAAGGGTCTTTGAGTGTCCAAAAAAAACGCTATATAAAACCATCATCATCATTCATCATCATGCATCATCATCATCATCATCGTAACCCTAACTCGTCATTAAATCATGTTGTGATCACTTAAAACGGTTGTGTCTCTGCTACATTACAAAATGTAAACCTGCGGCTTATATTCAAGTGCAGTCTATGTGTGGAAAAAATAGCTTCTCTTTTAAAATTTTGCTGATGCTGATATAGTTCAGAAAGTATGGTAAATCTCTAAAGGCACCAAATACAAGAGAAGCTTTATTATCAGGGGAATATGAAGGGCACTGTAGCAAATTATGTTAAACTGTATGAACAAGAAGTAGACCAGGATTTAAAGATTGACTGAGCTGCTTTTAAGCGTAAGTCTTCGATGCAGACAGATCCCAGTTTGGACCTGGCTTTCACCAATGTAGCTATGGTGATATTCTGGAGTGATTTCCAAAGCGGGACAATCGAGAACCACTTCTTAACACAATGACAGTTCTCGTAAACAGACCATTTGTCAGCTCAGTAATTAAATTTGACATTTCCCGTTTCCTTCTCGACACAAAACGTACCATTCTCTGCCAGCGGGGCCAGCACTTCGAACACCATCTCCTTCTTCTCGTGCTCCGTCTGCTTCTGGAACAGCCTTACCAGCTCCTCTGCAATGTTGGTGGAGGCGAACTGCTCTTTGCTGGACTCTGGGGACGCAAACATCACACCCGGATCGTGAGGATTTACTCTGGGTTTAGAGCGTGACCCGAGAGAACCTGAGCCAGCTGCAAATCTCCATCATATGCTGCTCGGCGGCTCAGGGTAAAAAAGACCGAAGGGAGCAGGGGGTCTCCAGCCTTTTTTCAATCAGAGAGCTACTTTTTCAGGACAAAAGTGGCAGAGAGCTTGTGCTTTTAGAGTGAGTAGCACAATGGATTAAGTGGATTTTATCTTAATACAATGGAACAACCAGCTTTTAGTGTTATTAATTTTTGTATAGCCCAAAATCACAACAGTAGTTTGTTTTTTTAGTGTCTGTTTTTGTGTTATATAGACTCTTTGTGTGTAAAGATTAAAAATGTAAAGAATAAAATAAATTGTTATCTCGGAAGACTTTACGATGTTGTTAATTCGCCAACACAGACTAGAAAACAGTTCAAACACAAGAAATGCAATAACAAACACAAAGAAGCCATTACTATTCCAATAATGTATACACAAAGTATATTACTTGTTTCATTGGCAAATCTTGTTTTTAAGAACGTCAAAAGCCAAAGCCAAATTCTTTGTTTTGTCAGTTTTTGTTGTGTAATGTTATACCCATAAACAATCTACCATCATGATTTAGTGCAAAAAGTAGGCATCTTATGTTTACTCATATTCTTTGGGGAGCGAATTCGAAGAGGGTGGCGAGCTACTGGCTAGAGCTATAATATAAGACAAGATAACTTTTATTCATCCCAAAGTGGGGAAATTTCAAGGTTGCAGTGCACGTACAGAACAGTATATAGTTCTCCAACCTGTAGCTCGCCACCCCCTTCCAGGTAGCTCACCAAAGGATTTAGAAATGCACATATCAAATAATATACTTAATATTTCAGATTGTATTACCATTACCATTATCTATTTTTGTAAATGCACTGACTTTATGCACTAGTAACAAATATGCGATGATAAATAATGACTGTTGCCAATATCAGGCTTGTTCACACCAAGATATCACCAAATTTTTTTTCCCAGGGCTTAAAGGAGTAGCTCTCTGCCTTTCGTTACAGATAAAGAAAGGAGAGCTCTAAACAAGGTGCTCCGCTCTGCAAAGAGGACTGTGAGCTGTGAGCTTCCTGTTCTGGAGGTTCTTTATAAATCTAGACTTTTAAACCGAGCTCTAAGAATATCAATGACTCTTCTGGCCACCCTGGAAAAGCCATGTTCCAGCTTCTTCCTTCTGGCAGAAGATTTGTTCGCTGAGATGCAGGACATCTGGATATGCTAACATGCTAATAGCTTCTATCCACAAGCTGTTATCAGTTTGAACAGAGCACTTTAATGATCTTGCACTGGTATTGAAACTGTTTTAGTCGATCGATCTCACAGTAAATATTGGTCCCTGTTTTATGTATTTTTAATCTGTTTTATTTCTGTACACTGGGGACTTTTGCAAATGTATTCCAATGTGGTTTTAATGCAAATGGAAAATAAATTAATCTGAATCGGATTTATCGTCCCGGGAAAGTAGCTCTCTGGGTGAAAAAGGTTGTAGACGCCTCCCCCAGAGACACAAGCAGAGGCAGACTCACCGAGCTCGGCCAAGTTGCCAAACGCGATGAGGCACATCTCTGTCAGGGCTGTGTGGTTAGAGTGGACGGCCAGCAGCTTGACCAGAGTTGGGATCACGCCCATATTGATCAGCTGTGCTTGTAGGGAATCTGCAAAACATGGGAGAACACAGAGGAAATACTGTTCAACAACTCGTATACTCATGTAGAAGGTTCAGCCAAAGCCACAGAGCAGTTTTCACCGCACAGAGAATTGTAAATTATGAAGAGAATAGAGAGAATCTTCAGAATATTGTCTAAACTGTGAGAGATACAGTATGGAAGTGGAATCCCCCAATAGATCCAGGACAAAAGAAAGAGAGTTAGGTTCTGTCAATAAATTGCGTTCATGTGACATCACAAGAGTACAAGGAGCCTATAGTTCTTAGCGTTGGAGGGCATCTGACAAATATTTTCGGGAAACTATGGTAACTATCAAAAGCCAAACTCATTACAGATCTTCTTTGTGAGTATGTAATAAACTATGGCTGTAATTATTTTCTCATAAAAGGAGTCTAGAAGTGGGGACGATACTAAAATAACAAATGCATGAGGTTGGTCAGGACTTTTCACATATCAATAATGACCTGGGGAAACCTGTTGCTTCTTTCTCATAGAGTTGCTACATCACTCCTCCAACACTAGCTAATTTTGCTAAGACATTTTGACGAGCAGACATCACACTTTGCTAATAACACATTGGGAAGTTATGGAAAACTTGGTAAAATTGTCTTGGCAATTTCACTGTTAATCAAAAACTTAATAATTTAAAAGGTTTGAAAAGATTAGGGAAAAAAGATTCAGATTTTTGAAGGACCTTGTGGACTTTCGCCCATTCAAAATATATACATGATGGTATTTTGATAGTATAAGCTTAAATGCAATAAAGATAGAGTTTGAAAAGTTTGAAATCCACAAAGAGACTTTACAAAAAGGCTGAAATATTCAAAAGGTTCACCAACAAGAAGTTATAACAACCGGAATGGGGAGAGACCAGACCAGAACCGTGAGTATTTTAGCCTGTGGAGAAGGGAAAGCTGAAAGTGAAATGTATCTTGAGCCGAAACCAAGCTTTATTTTAACCCTAGAGCTTCCTGCTGCGGTGATGAAGCCAGGTCTCCTCTCTCGTAGCTTCTCTCTGTTAGTACATTAACTGTTTATGAAGAGTCAGCCCCGTAGTGCATCACCGCTGTCACTTGGCAGGAGGTCCGGTCCCACCACATCAAGGATTAGCGCACGAGGAAAGCAACAGGGACACTGCCATTCAGAGTTTAAGTTTTTCCTCTGGTTATTGAATGCAAGTCGATATGAATTGTCTGTCTGTATGTTTTAAATAGTAAATTAAATTGTAATAAAGTTGTTTGAAATAACCCTTGTGCTATCCTTGGTCCAAAATTACCCGCCACAGTGATTAAAAGTTGAAGAAAAATACCCTAATTAAAAGGTCTAAAGGGGTCTAAATGACCTCGGAAAACATTTATTTAGGGTATTTTTGACTTGAAGATAGCACAAGGACCTTCCAGCATCTATAGCGCCGACTTTCTGACCCAAAATATGAACAAAGCACACATTTTTAAAGTGTCGTCTGGGATTCTATGTCTGAGTTTGATACAATATGACTTATTTAAAGCTGGGGTACCTAACTTTCAAGCCACAAATAATGTAAGTAATTAATATTCAATAATAATGAAATAATTCCCTGGCTCAAAAACACGTAAATTCAATCACTAGTTTTCAAAATTTTCTGTCATGTCTTGGCTTTTTTGGTTCTAACTCAAGACAAAATGAACCTTTTTGAATCTTTATATAAGCTAAGCAGAATCAGCCAATCAGCTCTCAGCTCAACGCATCAAATAGTGACTCACAAGGACAAAAGATAACCTGTTTACTATTACAAGACTCTTTTTGTTGGGACAAACATGTGTTATTCATGAAACAAAAAACTTAGGTACCCCAGCTTTAAATTGATTCTCTACAGTCTGAAGTTTACCTAAAGCAACACATAATTGAGAATCTTTGAAAAGCTACATAGGCCCCGTTTCCACCAGCCCTACTTGGCCTGGTTCTACTCGGCTCTACTCTACCTGGTTTTGTTCCCATTATGCTACAGTATCTGAGACTATATCCTAGAAACCTACCCACAACAAACCAGTATCCGGATACATTCCTGGGTAACCATGGCTTGCAACAGCACCAATCATTGTCAGTTATACAACTTTAGTACCAGCTCGGCCTGGATAGAACCAGGACCAAGCAGGAACTAAAAAACACCTGGTACTGGCTAAACAGTGCCAGTGGAAACGCTGCCAATCGAGGTAGAGCAGAGTAGAGTAGAGTAGGGCCAAGTAGGGCTAAGTAGGGCTGGTGGAAAAGGGGCTTTAGAAATACTATAGAGAGATAACAAAGCAACTAAATACATATGAATATATATAGTTACCATAATAACCATATAGCAACACAAAACTAGTCATTGAAGCCATTTTAGAACATTCGGGAGACATAAAAGACAAATCTAACACGAGTAAAGGGCAACTAGACAGCTAGCAGCTAAGACGGATCACGGCTAATTATTCAAACCGCTTCACGACGACTGCTACTTCTGTATGATAAAAGGTGTCCTATCACAAAAGGCCACGAATCTCCGCAAAAAGAAAAAAATAAAGTTTGAACAGAAAAGGAGTACGTAGGAAAAGACCACAGACCCAGACAAAAGAACGATTTAGTGCAGAACAGTAGAAGACATTGAGATCTAGCCGATTAGTGGAGATTTGAGTCTAGTCATTACCATTCTCATTGCTATAGTTCATCAGCATGCCAACAAAGACTGTCAAGAGCTTCTCACTGTCGGCGTCAGTGTTTGGGGACAGGGACTTAATGTGGTCAACTACTAAGGGGGCGCCTCCTGCCTGGTCAACTGCACTCCTGCCCTCATCTGCAAAACAAACAGCCGGGACACAGGTCAGCCACACACACACACACACACACACACACACACACACACACACACACACACACACACAAACAGCAACACACATGGAGCCTACGCGGTGTGGTGAGAGTGGTGTGTATGTAGTGCCTGGCATGGACTGACGCGGTACAGATATGGTTAAGACTGATGGTCGGGTTTGTGTGGAATATTTACATTTAAAACATAGGTTCTTGGGGTTTAGTTGGAACCGTTTGAAAGATGGTCCAGTGTGTGAATATTTGAGAGGTGACGCAAATGTATACTTCTAGAATGATGTACTTTATTTAGGCAGGAAAAATCCCATTGAGATGCAAATATCTCTTTTCCAAGGGTGTCCAGGGCAAGAGGCATTCACATTACAACCCTCAAGATAACATAACATAGACTTTATTGATCTCACAATGGAGAAATATATAAAAATATGTATACACAATGATACAAGAATATACAAGAAGCCAGTTGCAGATCCCATTAAAGCTGGCAGTTATTCTGTGTGGTGATTTTAATCTGATTTTGAATGCTTTGGAGAACCAGTTTGACACCACTGGTCTCGTCCAAGGTCCGGGAATGGCAACAGGTTCTCATTCCAACCAAGCGTGAGCACACCATACTTCACCCATTTCCTCAAGTGAATCCAGTCTGAACCTGGAGACTCGAGGAAATGGGTAGAGTCCGTTGTGCTCCTGCTTGGTGGGAAATTAAAACCCGCAATTTTGAAAGGAGCCCTGGTGTGTACTATCTGGTGCACACTGGGGTATTCTTGCACGGTTCTTCCCATGTGGTTTTACTGCAAATGGTAAATACATTCTTGAATTTCAATCCTTTAAAGTCTTGTTCACATTAGATTCCCATTGTCTTTTGTTTAACCTCCTCCAGGGGGTATTGTGTGTGTTGGAAACAAATGGATGTAATTTTGGAAGTGATCTGGATTGTTGTCTGGATCCAGGATTTCTTTAAGGATTTCTTCATACCTGCCAGTTTGACGTTTTACATGTAGTCTGTTCATCCCTATTCACTCATTGTCCCTCGGTCTGTTCCATAATCTCACTCTTGAGACCCAAAACCCTGAAGACTCCCTGAAGACTAGTCCCCAGGCTGCCGTTGAAAGTTGGAAGCTCTAAGATCTCTAGAGGCGAGTGTTGTGATTTTGGGCGATAAAAAAATAAAATGTATTTGATTTTCCGCACTACTGTTGCCTTCTTAAAGCTGGTTGTTTATGTTTTTACCGGGAAGTTTGGACTGTTGGGGAGCAGTCTTCCTCAGAGTGGTCTGGTGATGTTTTTCTGTCAGCTTTTGGCACAGTCTTCCAACCACCAGAGGCAGGACGACAGCGCCATCTGCAGTTTGTCAGACTACTAGGAGTGCTTTTATAGTTTTATCCCTGCCATTCCATTACTATTAGCAAGTATGTACGCAAGATTTATTTACACAGCGAATTTCACAGACTGTACTACCTATTACCACTACTACTAGAATGAAAATTGTATGAACACAAAGCAAGAAACGCAAGAATAATGACTCTCCCTTATCTCATGATTAAGCCGCTGTGATGCGATGCCAGAGAAGTCTGTGTCGACCAGAGACGCCGAGTCTTGTTTTGTTTGTCGGATCCCACATGGACGCGCTGTGAGCTGAAATCTGTCTGCTGCTTTCGTTTATTTGTTCGCTAATTAATACTTACAGGAGCGGCAAGACACAAATCACATCTCCAAAACAAAACACACTGTACTGGTTTGTCCCGGGAGATTTCACCGCACTTTCATTACCGGGAAGCGAGGCATGAGTCAGCGGACAGCAGCGTCACCCCTGATAATAGACCTGGTGCTTAAAACTAAACGCAGAGCCATAATACTGCACTGCCAAGGCCTCTCTGCTTTATCCATGTCAGAAATATGTCAGATTATCCAGTTTGTGTGAAAGAGTGCATTGTCTGTAATTAGTTAGATTCATGTCACACCTGCAGAACACAAGTTGAATGAATGAATGAATGTTTAATTTGGTAAACTGTTTGATTAATAACATTACAATACAATATAACATTACATTCACTGACTATATTACGTGTATTCTGTGAGCCCAACCTGACATCACATCACATACAGGTCACTAACTACATACACAATAAAATACAAGTATATACAGTGCCTTGCGAAAGTATTCGGCCCCCTTGAACCTTTCAACATTTTGCCACATTTCAGTCTTCAAACATAAAGATATAAAAAATGTATTTTTTGTCATGAATCAACAACAAGTGGGACACAATCGTGAAGTGGAACAAAATTTATTGGATAATTTAAACTTTTAAAAAAAATAAACTGAAAAGTGGGGCGTGCAATATTTTGAATGAATGAATGAAATGTTTTTATTTCGAGTTCAATATACACAACTGAGATTTACAATACACATTTATTTTAAATAACCAAGTATCAACTCGAAAAAGGAGTGAGAAGAAGTAAAACTTATATACTCCCACCCCTGTAGGCTATATCTCGTAGTCATCAGTAGAATTTTCTGCTTTTTGCAAATTAGCAAACGTACTTCACCTTAACCTATGCTAGAAGATACAGATAATAATAATGATAATAAAATAAATAATGATACATTTATAGTCTCTATATCTCTCTGTCTATACATCTATATAAACATAATTTAAGCTTACACTATAGGCATGTAACACATCTACATGTTTTCTGTTTTAATTATCTAAATATTATATAGTTTTTATTTTTTATTTATTTATTTTCCTATATTTGCCCTTTTTAATATTACTCCCCAGACATTGTGGTTTCCATTATACTAAAGTAGTAAGGTTATTGCCCTCTCTAAGAATATCGAGCCAAAATGGTTTCTTTGTTTTCCTTTTTAAATTTTCTCATGTCTGGATACATAGAGACACAAAACATACTGCTCTCGCAGGCTTGAATTTGAATTTACTTTTAAGTTATATACACCATCTCTGGATACAAACATGTTTTGATTTGATTAGGTAATTTGTTATAATTTGCTTTGTACATTATTAATACTGTTAGATAATCAACTAGATCATTGAATTTAGTATTTTTGCCTGTTTAAATAAATCATTTGTGTGCTCCCTGAAACCCACTTTGTGAATGATCCTGATAGCTCTTTTCTGAAGACAAATTTATGGATATATAGCAGTTTTGTAATTGTTTCCCCAAACCTCAGCGCAATAGCTCAAATATGGTAACACTAATGTACAATATAATAAATAAAGAGATCTTTGATCCAGTTTCTGTCTAGCTTTGGCCAAAACTCCAATACTTCTGGCTAGTTTGGCATACACGTATCTAATGTGTGCTTTCCAGGTAAGTTTCTCATCGATTATCACCCCTAAGAATTTGTTTCACTAACCCTCTCAATATTTGTGCCATCTAACAACAACATTTATATCAGAATTTATTTTCTATTTCCAAAGAACATTAGTTTTGTTTACTTAAATTTAGAGATAATTTGTTACTGTTGAACCAAGACTGTAATTTCCTCATTTCCCCTGCTATATTGGCCAGTAATGTCTTCAAATTTACATCTGATAAAAAAATATCTTGGTGTCATCTGCAAATAATACGAGCTTGAGTAGTTTTGACACATTACATATATCATTGATGAACAAATGAAAAATTTAGGTCCAGCACTGACCCCTGTGGGACACCGCAGGGAATGTGCAGACATGAGGAGCACTTTTCATTCATCTTCACAAAACTGTTTGCCTGTCTGTTAGATAGCTCTCTACCCAGTGTGAAGCCACACCTCTGATACCATACTGCTGTAATTTCTGTATTAACATTTTATGATTTATGGTGTCGAATGCCTTTTTTAAATCAATAAAAATACCAATTGCATATTTCTTATTATCTAGAGGAGTTTGTGATTTCTTCTATTGTATCAATTAAAGCCAATGCAGTTGAACTTTGAGCCCTGAGCCATATTGACTCTCAGAGAGAATGTCATGTTTGTGAATAAATTTTTCCAATCTTTTTACAAAAAAGTTTTTCTAGTATTTTAGAGAATTGTGGCAGTATAGAGACAGGTCGGTAATTTGTGAAGTGATGAACATTGCCAGTTTTATAAAGAGGGATAACTTTTGCCTTTTTCATTTTTGTAGGGAAGATGCCCGTCTGGGAATGAAAGATTAAATATATGCACCAATGGTTTGGCAATTACATCAATCACTTTTTTCCACCACCACTATATCCACTCCATCACAGTCTGCTGACTTCTTATTATTACATTCCCTAACTAAATTCACAACCTCAGCTTCATCAACAGCACTTAGAAATATTGAATGTGGATTTGTCTTCATGAAATGATTTACGTCATTTCCTAACGTTCCAGTATCAGGAACTTTAGTTGCAAGCTCCGGCCCAATATTAACAAAATACTCATTGAATCTACTGGCTATTACCTCTTGATTATATTCCTCTCTACCCTTGAAGTCAATGAAGTAATTTTTGGATAGTTCTTTCTTTGTGTTGAACCCTTTTTAATAATATCATTTAGAATGTTCCATGTTCCCTTGGAATTTAGTTTATTCTTTTCTAATGAATCTCTATAATAACCTTTTCTGCATTCTTTATAATACTTGTCAGTTTGTTTTTATAAGTTTTTATATGTTTTATCTGCTTCTTCTGTTCTTTTTACCAGGAACTGCTTTATATAGTCTGTTCTTTTTTTTGCATGCTTTAGCAAGACCCTTAGTTATCCATGGACAGTCATTTCCTTTCCTTCTTCTTTTGTATCTCTGTATCGGTCAATTTTTATTAAATGCTTGACTAATATATTATCTAAGAATTTATTGTAGGCCATATTGGTGTCAGAGCTACCGTATACATTTTCCCAATTTTGATTAAGCAGGTCATTTTTGAAAGAAATTAATGCTTCTGCTGATTTGACTCTCCTTTACTCAGACTTTGTGTCTACTTTCGTTTTATTGTGACACTCATTTAAAACTGTGAACACAGGTAGGTGATCTGTGATTGATGTCACAGACAAGTAATTCCACTTGTGGAGGAGTGATGCCACTATGAGGAGTGATTCTAGTGGGTCTGTTTTATGCGTGGATGCAGACTCATACTGTACATTGTGTTGATAAAGTCTTCTGTTGATTTATGATTCTCTGAATTTATTAGATCAATATTAAAATCTCCACAGATTAACATAGATTTGTGACTCATTTGTGCAAATGTTTCCTCAACCCAGTCTCTAAATGTCTCTACTTTAGAACCTGGCTTCCTATATATGCAGCTAATAATTATATGCTTGTGCTCATGATAAACTTCGATTGTTAACATTCCAAAAATATCCTCTATAACTGTTGTCATATTATCAATGCATTTAAACTTCAGCAAATTATGTACAAATAATCCAACACCCCCTCCCCCTTGGTTTTGTCGATTTACATTTATAAATTCATAGCCCTCCAAATTGAAATCACTTCCTTTTTCCAGATTTATCCATGTTTCACTTACAGCAATTACACTGAATGGTTGTGTGAACTGCTGTAAATAATGCTTAATGTGATCGAAATTTGAGTATAAACTTCTACTGTTAAAAGTGAATGAGTGAAAAGGATCCATTGACATATTTTTTTTGATTAAATTCATCTTCTGAATAATAAACGACAATTATTTTTACATTGCGTAAAGAAGTTGTTATCAGGGTCAATTATCATAGTCCACTTCATCATGGTCAGTGTTTTCATAAGATATTAGTTCTTGGTCGTTCATCTTGATATATGACCTCAGGTTGTCAATGTATTTTGTACTTTGTATTTCCATGGGTAGTGTCATTCTGCAGTACTGTATGTGATTGTGTGTGGCTATTACCTTAAACTTTGTGACCTAAGAGGCCCTCAGTTGTATTTCACCAAGTCCTCCATTTTCCTTATCAATAGCACTTTTGCCTCCTCTGGTGACGCTCCGTTCAGCTTGATGAAAACTTTACAATTATTTGTCCAGGTGCTTTGGATTCTGCTTTGCCTCCTTAAATCTCGAGCTTTCCGTGCCAAATCAGCATTCTGTTTTGTAAGGTGATCATTTAAGTACACATTGGAGCCCTTCAGCTTGCGTCCTTGCCTAAGGAGCGCAACCTTATCCTTTCGATTCACGAATCTGATAATGATGGCCGGGTTGTTTACTGTATCACCGGTCTTCCTCCTGGATAACGGGTGACATGCCTCAATCGCGCTGCAGTTTAACTCGATCCCCTTGGACCACAGGAATGATGCCACTTGCATCTCTGTTGAGCTAGAGATGACATCCTGATCTGCAGATTCCTCCACACTCTCTCTGCTCACAGCACTGGCATAGGACCTGGGTTGTAACTTGAGACCGGTCACGATGACGTTCGTTCCTCTTGTGTACTGCTCAAGGTCCTCCAGTCTGTACTCCAGGTGTGAGATTCTTTTATCCTTTTCATTGAGTTGCGTCTTCAGAGATGCCACTTCCTTTACCAACTCTAGTATCACCTTCTGCTCATTTCTCATCGTAACCACTTCCTCAGAGAGAAAGTTGAGCGCAGCCTTGATATCCTTCAGACTTTCAGCTTCCCCCATTGTTGGCTATTATTAGGGACTTTGGAACACAGATAGATGCTGCGCCGTCAGCTATTTAGCTGTGTTGTTAGCCGGTGGCTAGTTTCAGACTGCTCCGGCTTTGTTAGTCCGATCGTACTCTCACAACACAGTTTTAGCCCTACTACTTGTTCTAGCGTCACAGGTACAATCCCAGTACGTTTTTTGTTAGCTCATCAGATTATTAATAACTGTCTGATGACTTTAATAATCGCACGAAATTGCGGAGCCACCTCCGCAATTCATCAGAAATGTCCGTGAGAAAACAGCTTTGGAGGACCCTACCGCGCTACTTGCTAAAAAAAATAGCTTATTATTCGGCCCCTTTACTTTCAGTGCAGCAAACTCACTCCAGAAGTTCAGTGAGGATCTTTGAATGATCCAATGTTGTCCTAAATGACTGATGATGATAGATAGAATGCACCTGTGTGTAATCAAGTCTCCGTATAAATGCACCTGCTCTTTGATAGTCTCAGGGTTCTGTTTAAAGCGCAGAGAGAACCATGAAGACAAATGAACACACCAGGCAGGTCCGAGATACTGTTGTGGAGAAGTTTAAAGCCGGATTTGGATACAAAAAGATTTCCCGGTGTAACCCAGGTGACAAATCCTGCTAGTGTTTCCCCTTTGAATATACCACTGCTTGGCCTACTGCTGGCTCCACCCATTAGCCAATCAGATCCCTTCTAGCCAATGCATGGTTTTATTGGTTAGAGGAAAGCAGGTTCAGGAAGTGCTGTGGGGGGAAGCTGTGTAGGGAGTGGCTGCAGGTGTGTAGTGTGCTCACTTTACTGTTTGATGCCTTTGTGTTTTGTTTGTTTGACGTTTATTGTACAAACTTGCCTCATTTAGGAGCCTTCTATTTGCCAAAGAATAGTGATCAGCTCGCTTGTGAGGAGGAATACAAGGAATTGGTGAGTGTAGTTATTTCACACTGTAGCATAGCCATTTTCTGGCCACATCCATTTTGTATTAGTGGAGTGGTTACCATGTGCTTTATGCAAGCAGCTTTTATGCCTGTTCTGTCCATTAGTAATGCTTTGCTTTTACTTATGTTATTTAATGATGCATTCATTGTTTAAATTGGACTGTTTTTTGAATGTTCATTGAATGTTTGATTTATACTGTTTAATGACTACAGCTAGTACATTATGTTTATATACACTGTGAATATTTATATACTAATACTGATATGGTTTTTAACCTTTTGATAATGATGGATTATAGTACAACCTGTGCTGTATTGTAGAATTGTGTGCACACTGGAGCTTAACTATGTAGTTAGATTTTGATTTATTTGAGCTTTGGTCCTGTTCTACAGGCCAGGTTTTGACCCTGATGGCGAGCTGAAGGACCAGGCCTAGAGCCTACAGAGCCCACTGGATCTGGAGTCGCATGTTCGCATCTCCCCTGCTGGCCGGTAGGGGGCTCCTTGCAGCCCACAAACTTTCTCCCCACTTTGCACGGAACTTTTGCAATCCACTCATCCACATCTCACAAACTCTTGTGCACCGCCTCCCTCTGTCCAACTGGTCAAACCCAGAGTGGGTTATTGATGAACTGTGCTGCGGGCTGAGAAACTGTTTTGTTGAAGTCTATCACTGGTTGCTTTTGTGAATACTGTGAAAACCGTTTCTATACATTGTACTTGTGCAGTGCCGAATGAATATTGATTTGAAACACGTGTTACCATTGAATGGCCATTCACTGATTTTTGGGTATATGTTTTGTGTGTTACTGTATTGTTTGTCAATTTTGTCCTTTGTTAATACATGGTAACAACCAAACTTATTCAGTCTCCTGCCACTCCCTCCTTGAGCCAAATCTAGACTTCTGACTACTAGCCTAATACAACTTTATTACATTACTATTATTTTCTTATTATACGTTTATTACTTAGTACTTACTGTGTTATAACTATATATTCTAAGATTTTGTAGATTCTTGTTTGTTCTACTTAGATTATATATTATTTTATGACACAGGGGTTACATAATTAGTGGCGAGCTAGCCAGGAGGGTTGTATGAGCAGAACTGAACCAAAAAAAAGACATAAGTGACATTCAAGCATAAACATGGATGTTTTGGCAAAACATGGCATAAAGATTCCTTGTTCAGTATTAATCAAGTACACAGTGGATCAGGAATCCGATGATGAAGTTATTGCATTTCTAAGCAAGTACGGTGATCCGTCCCAAGTTCAAGTTATTGCAGATTCGGGCGGTGATTTTGAAGATACTCTTGTTGTTGAGTTTGAGTCGGGTAAGGCTTTAGATGAGTTGAGGGAAATCTTGCCATACAGATACATTTGTCGGTAAAAGGGTTCGTATGACATTTGTGAACTTTCAACCATGTGCTCTGAGCTTGAAGGCAAGCTCAAGACTCAGACATACTTGAGTGAGTTACAAAAAGTAGCTAAACTCACAGGGCAGGACTATGCACAGGTCCTTAAAGGTGTAATGTCTCTACTGGGCCAGTCAATTACCGAGCTCAGTCCCCCACCTGCAGTAAAGACTTCCCCAGATGCCGGGTGACGATCCGACCCGAGCCATGGCTTGCAGTACTTCTGCAGAGTTGCCCGGTGTTCCCAACTTAGTGGGTGGATAGTGCTTACAGCTACAACGCAAGAAGAGGGAAAAATACCATCGCGCCGTCTGGATTCTGATGCTCAACCCAGAGGTCTCTGCGAGGCCAGCATACCAGCAATGGTATATGGAACCCACCGGAGTGCATCGGTATGTTGTGGAAGCACATCAATGAGGGGAGGAGTGAATGACAATGCACATCTGTCTTCACAGCGTCTCAGATCCTTCTCAGGTCGAACCCCAAGACCACAACATGAGTCAGATTTTGAGACTTGGCGCTCCAGTGTTGATCTGTTGTTACAGGACCCTGCTGTTTCAGAGCTGCAACGCTCCAGAAAAACTATTTGAAAGTCTCCTTCCACCAGCAGCGGATATGGTGAAACACCTCAAGCCAGATAACCACCACGTACTACTTGCAGATATTTTTGACTCCGCTTATGGGACAGTCCACGACGGCGACGAATTGTATGCCAAGTTCATGGAGTTGTTCCAGGATGCTGGTGAGAGTCCATCCACGTATCTGCAGCGCTTGCAAGTTGCATTAAATCTGGCTGTGATAAAGAGGTGGCGTCGCAGCTATCAATTTGGACCTACACCTGCTGAACCAATTTTGTCGCGGCTGCTGGAACAACACTCTCATTTCCGAACTCCAGTTAAAACAGCGCAAATCTCACCCACCATTTTGCTGAGTTACTGCTGTTGTTAAGGGACTGAGGAAGACAGAGAGGCTGCTAAGGCAGGCAGCGTATGAAGCAACACCTCGGCTCAAAAGCCAGAGCCGGGGCAAATGCCCAATATGCTTATGCCATGCCAGAGGAAATCCAAAGTAGACGCTTTGACCAACATCACGCAGCAGCTTGCTCAACAGCTAGCAGACATACAGAAGCAGCTGACATCGCTTACTGCGTGCACAAGCTGGTCACAAGCGGAACCCTTCCTTCAATTCCAGTTACAAAACCGAAGTCCAACAATCAAGGTCGATCTTCCAACAAAACCCCAGCAGCAGGACTCAAACCAGGTTACTGCTACAACTGTGGGGAAGATGGACACATAAGACCCAATTGTGACAATGATCCCAATCCATCACTTGTGGCCAACAAAAAGAGACAATTTGCAGAAAGACAAAAGAAATGGCATCAATCCAACTCTCATCCTGGGTCGTCTTTAAACTAAAGTCCGTTCCTATATTGAGGGGCAAATGGGAACTGCGGAGGACAAACAATGTCCCACACAGCAGCCAGCCGTGAAGTGCCGCAGCCAGTCTCACTCCACAGCAACAGAAACTGCCAGATTACCGAGAGGCTTAATCGGATCCAGATGTACAGGCCAAGTTACCATCTCCGGCAAAGATCTGCAGTGCCTGCTGGACACCGGATCTCAGGTAACAACTATACCTGTGTCAATCTATAATCAGTATTTTTCACATCAACCCGTTAACCCATTGTGTGAGCTGTTACAAGTAGAAGGTGCTGCCGGACAATGAAGTTCCATATTTGGGATATATTGAAGTGACTATTACCTTCCCAGAAGCATTCATTGGTGCTGACTTGGATGTCCATACTCTGGCCCTGGTGGTTCCCGATGTTGGATCAGGATTTCACTCGCAAGTCCTCATAGGGGCAATGAACACCCTGGAGCCGCTTTATGAGCAGTGTCTGGAGAGTGAGTGTGCTAGCTACAAGCCATCCCACCATGGCTACAGAGCAGTCCTTCAACTACTCCAGCTACGGCACCAGCGGACCCAAGGAGCCAATGAAGTTGTCATCAGGTTGACTAGTAAAACCCCTGTTTAAGTCCCATCGGGACCGCACTATGATTGTCAATGGTTCGTTCCCTGCCAATCCACCACCAGGTAGCATAGTGGGCTTTGATAGAGCAACCAACCACATCACTCCCTGGAGCCCTCTGTGTGAAAAGGTGCCTTGTAACACTGCCAAGTCACTCTCCATACAAGATCCCCATTATGCTCACTAATGAATCAGAGCAGAACGTTACACTCTCACCATTGAGGCTGTCCGTGACCATCTGCGCGACCTGTTGGAGACAGGGGTGATAAGAGAATCAGAGTCTCCTTTCTCTTCACCGATCGTGGTCGTGAGGAAGAAGAACGGTGAGGAAGAAGAACGGTGATGTGAGGCTTTGCATTGACTATCGTAAGCTCAATCTTCACTCCATCAAGGATGCTTACGCTCTCCCAAACCTGGAGGAGTCATTCTCAGCTCTCACTGGCTCACGGTGGTTCAGTGTCCTCGACCTGAAGTCAGGATATTATCAGATAGAGATGGCAGAGGCCGACAAACCAAAGACTGCGTTTGTGACCCCCCTGGGCTTTTGGGAGTTCAACCGAATGCCACAGGGGGTAACTAATGCGCCAAGCACATTTCAACGCCTCATGGAGAAATGCATGGGCGATTTACATTTGAGAGAAGTCCTCGTTTTCCTGGATGATTTAATAATCTTCTCCAACACCCTCGAAGAGCATGAGAGCCGTCTCTTGAGAGTTCTCCATCGGCTAAAGAACTATGGCTTAAAGTTGTCACTGGAGAAGTGCAAATTTTTCCAAACGTCTGTGCGCTATCTTGGCCATATTGTCTCTGAGCTAGGGGTGGAGACTGATCCGGAGAAGATAAGTGCCCTAAAGTCCTGGCCAATTCCACGTACACTCAAAGAACTGAGATCATTCTTGGGATTTGCGGGGTATTACCGCCGGTTCATCCACGGCTACGCCGCCATCGCCAAGCCCTTGAATGACTTGACAAAGGGGTATACTCCAACCCATCAAAAAGGCCGTAAACAAATGTCCACTCCTAGTTATGACGCCAAACAGCCATTTAATGACAGATGGACATCAGAATGCCAGCATGCCTTTGAAGCTTTGATCGACAAACTCACCACTGCTCCAGTGCTCGGGTTTGCCAATCCGAAAGAACCCTATATCCTGCACACGGACGCAAGCACCACAGGTCTTGGAGCTGCACTGTATCAGGAGCAAGACGGCAAGCTGCGCGTAATAGCGTATGCCAGTCGAGGATTGTCGGTGAGCGAGTCCAGATACCCGGCGCATAAGCTGGAATTCTTGGCGTTAAAGTGGAGCGTTACAGAAAAACTCCATGACTATCTCTATGGGTCCGAATTCATTGTCATAACCGACAACAATCCGTTGACCTACATCCTGACGTCTGCCAAGCTTGATGCTGCCAGCCATCGGTGGCTTGCTGCACTCTCCACCTACGATTTCAAGCTGCAATACCGAGCCGGTAGTCAAAATCAAGACGCTGACGCACTCTCTCGAAGACCCCATAACCAACCATCTGACACCCATGAGCAAAAAGAGTGGGATATGGTTCACCAGTTCACCCGTGATCATGATCCTGTCAGTACAGTTCAACTTGATCCCGATGTAGTTGCCGCCATCTGCAACAGCTGTTTGCTGCGCTCTTCAACTCCGGAAGGTCCATCTGAGAGCAGCATTACCTTGGTTGAGTCACTCAGCATGTCCATCACTGCCATCCCGGACAACTACGCCAGCGAGTCTCACCAGGGGTTGCCAGTGGTGCCTTCGTTGTCCCATCTAGACCTCCAGGAGAAGCAGAGGGCAGATCCCAGCCTGCGGGAAGTAATCTACCAACTTGAAACAGGAGAAAAGGTTTCCCCAGCTGTTCGCAGGGAGGTGCCAGATGTCGCTCTTCTACTGAGAGAGTGGAACCGTCTCGAGCTGCAGGATGACCTTCTTTATAGAAGACGCCAGGATGGAGAGCATGTATCGTTTCAGCTTGTGCTACCAGAAGAACTACGTCCCATGGTTCTTACCAGTCTCCATGATGATATGGGTCATATGGGGGTGGAAAGGACCCTTGACCTTGTAAGATCCCGGTTCTTCTGGCCACGCATGTCAGCGGATGTGGAGAAAAAGATCAAAACATGCAATCGCTGTGTCCGAAGGAAGTCCCTTCCAGAACGAGCTGCACCTCTTGTAAACATCAAAACCAGCCGACCATTAGAACTGTTGTGCATGGACTATTTGTCGCTCGAGCCTGATCGTAGTAATACTAAAGACATCCTAGTAATCACGGATCATTTTACAAAGTATGCCATGGCTATTCCAACTGCCAACCAAAAGGCGAAGACTGTTGCTAAATGTCTTTGGGAAAACTTCATGGTGCATTATGGCATTCCCGAGCGGCTGCACACAGATCAAGGTCCTGATTTTGAATCTCACCTGATTAAAGAACTTTGTGAGATTTCAGGTATCAAGAAAACCCGTACCACGCCATACCATCCTCGCGGAAACCCGGTCGAGAGGTTCAATCGGACACTCCTGAGCATGTTGGGTACGTTAGAGCCTGAACAAAAGCAGAGATGGAAGGAGTACGTAAAACCATTGGTCCATGCGTACAACTGTACCAAAAATGAAGTTACGGGCTACACTCCGTATGAGCTCATGTTTGGACGCTCCCCAAGGTTACCAGTTGATCTAGCCTTTGGGTTACCAGTCAGAGATGCACCTTCAACATCGCACTCTCAATACGTGCAGAATCTGCGCTCTTGGCTGGAGGAGAGTTCCCAACTGGCGTCCAAAAATGCAGCAAAGTCAGGCGAAAAGAACAAGTTGCGCTTTAACCAACGAGTTAAGCCATCAGCCCTGGAAGAGGGAGACAGAGTACTCGTCCGGAATGTACGACTCCGGGGCAAACATAAATTGGAGGACAAGTGGGAAAAGGACATTTACCACGTTGTAAAACGAGCTGGTGATCTCCCAGTCTACACTGTGCGCCCGGAAAACGATTCTTCAGGACGGACTCGAACACTTCATAGAGACCTCCTTCTACCATGTGGCTTCTTACCAGAAAGCACTGAACCGGAACTGCTACCTGCTCCAACTGCACGCAGACCCCAAACACGGAGTGTGGCGAAGTTGGTTGAGGATCCCATGGAGTATTCAAGCGAAGGAGAGGAGGAGTTGAGATGTCCACCAGTTGCTATTTCACCACCAGTGAAATTCAGTATTGAAGGCAGTATCCCAGTTACCACAACTACCCACAATCCAGTCCCTGACAGTAACTGTTACTTACCTGGTAACCACTTACCTGAAAGGGAATCCTCTCAAGTGTCCGCCGCTGTGGATCCGTCTTCGTCCGATGATGAGGATGATGATCATGATGCCGCTGACTCTGGAGAACCTGTGGAAGAAATGGAAATAGACCCTGTGGGAGATGTGGGAAGAGAACAAGAATACTTACCCAATCCGGAAGTCCCTATTGTCCATGAAGCAAGGCCTTCGGAGGAAGACCTACAGCTTGGTGGCCCGGTAGAGACATCCCCTGATGTGGCAGTTACATCGCCACCTATTTCAATTGAAGCACCCACCTTTGCTATTGACATAGAGGATAGGGATGCTGTTAACGTTGTTGAACCAGACCAGTCTGTTCGCCGTTCTTCACGACAGCGACAGCCACCTGACCGCTTACAGTACACCGCTTTAGGCAGGCCCTTAATCTCTGTTGTGCAAACGCTGTTACACAGTCTCACCGATGCTTGCAGTGATGCTTTTCAAGCCCCTGTTTATACTCCCATGTCAATGTAGGTTACATGCACCGGAGTTGCATGGTCTTAAGGGGGGAGGGTGTAACCCAGGTGACAAATCCTGCTAGTGTTTCCCCTTTGAATATACCACTGCTTGGCCTACTGCTGGCTCCACCCATTAGCCAATCAGATCCCTTCTAGCCAATGCATGGTTTTATTGGTTAGAGGAAAGCAGGTTCAGGAAGTGCTGTGGGGGAAGCTGTGTAGGGAGTGGCTGCAGGTGTGTAGTGTGCTCACTTTACTGTTTGATGCCTTTGTGTTTTGTTTGTTTGACGTTTATTGTACAAACTTGCCTCATTTAGGAGCCTTCTATTTGCCAAAGAATAGTGATCAGCTCGCTTGTGAGGAGGAATACAAGGAATTGGTGAGTGTAGCTTATTTCACACTGTAGCATAGCCATTTCTGGCCACATCCATTTTGTATTAGTGGAGTGGTTACCATGTGCTTTATGCAAGCAGCTTTTATGCCTGTTCTGTCCATTAGTAATGCTTTGCTTTTACTTATGTTATTTAATGATGCATTCATTGTTTAAATTGGACTGTTTATTGAATGTTCATTGAATGTTTGATTTATACTGTTTAATGACTACAGCTAGTACATTATGTTTATATACACTGTGAATATTTATATACTAATACTGATATGGTTTTTAACCTTTTGATAATGATGGATTATAGTACAACCTGTGCTGTATTGTAGAATTGTGTGCACACTGGAGCTTAACTATGTAGTTAGATTTTGATTTATTTGAGCTTTGGTCCTGTTCTACAGGCCAGGTTTTGACCCTGATGGCGAGCTGAAGGACCAGGCCTAGAGCCTACAGAGCCCACTGGATCTGGAGTCGCATGTTCGCATCTCCCCTGCTGGCCGGTAGGGGGCTCCTTGCAGCCCACAAACTTTCTCCCCACTTTGCACGGAACTTTTGCAATCCACTCATCCACATCTCACAAACTCTTGTGCACCGCCTCCCTCTGTCCAACTGGTCAAACCCAGAGTGGGTTATTGATGAACTGTGCTGCGGGCTGAGAAACTGTTTTGTTGAAGTCTATCACTGGTTGCTTTTGTGAATACTGTGAAAACCGTTTCTATACATTGTACTTGTGCAGTGCCGAATGAATATTGATTTGAAACACGTGTTACCATTGAATGGCCATTCACTGATTTTTGGGTATATGTTTTGTGTGTTACTGTATTGTTTGTCAATTTTGTCCTTTGTTAATACATGGTAACAACCAAACTTATTCAGTCTCCTGCCACTCCCTCCTTGAGCCAAATCTAGACTTCTGACTACTAGCCTAATACAACTTTATTACATTACTATTATTTTCTTATTATACGTTTATTACTTAGTACTTACTGTGTTATAACTATATATTCTAAGATTTTGTAGATTCTTGTTTGTTCTACTTAGATTATATATTATTTTATGACACAGGGGTTACACCAAGCTTTAAACATCTCAAGGAGCACTGTGCAAGCAATTATATTTAAATGGAAGGAGTATCAGACCACTGCAAATCTACCAAGAACCGGCCGTCCCTCCAAACTTTCATCTCAAACAAGGAGAAGACTGATCAGAGATGCAGCCAAGAGGCCCATGATCACTCTGGATGAACTGCAGATAACTACAGCTGAGGTGGGAGAGTCTGTCCATAGGACAACAATCAGTCGTGCACTGCACAAATCTGGCCTTTATGGATGAGTGGCAAAGATATCCATAAAAAGTCTCGTTTAAAGTTTGCCACAAGCCACCTGGGAGACACACCAAACATGTGGAAGAAGGTGCTCTGGTCAGATGAAACCAAAATCAAACTTTTTGGCCACAATGCAAAACGATATGTTTGGCGTAAAAGCAACACAGCTCATCACCCTGAACACACCATCTCCACCTCAGCTGTAGTAATCTGCAGTTCATCCAGAGTGATCATGGGCCTCTTGGCTGCATCTCTGATCAGTCTTCTCCTTGTTTGAGATGAAAGTTTGGAGGGACGGCCGGGTCTTGGTAGATTTGCAGTGGTCTGATACTCCTTCCATTTCAATATAATTGCTTGCACAGTGCTTCTTGAGATGTTTAAAGCTTGGGAAATCTTTTTGTATCCAAATCCGGCTTTAAACTTCTCCACAACAGTATCTCGGACCTGCCTGGTGTGTTCATTTGTCTTCATGGTTCTCTCTGCGCTTTAAACAGAACCCTGAGACTATCAAAGAGCAGGTGCATTTATACGGAGACTTGATTACACACAGGTGCATTCTATCTATCATCGGATCCGGATCAGTCATTTAGGACAACATTGGATCATTCAAAGATCCTCACTGAACTTCTGGAGTGAGTTTGCTGCACAGAAAGTAAAGGGGCCGAATAATATTGCACGCCCCACTTTTCAGTTTTTTATTTGTTAAAAAAGTTTAAATTATCCAACAAATTTAATTCCACTTCACGATTGTGTCCCACTTGTTGTTGATTCATGACAAAAAATTAAAATTTTATATCTTTATGTTTGAAGCCTGAAATATGGCGAAATGTTTAAAGGTTCAAGGGGGCCGAATACTTTCGCAAGGCACTGTATAAGTACGTATTACTGATTTCAAACATATAATGCATATTTTGCTAGAACTATGTATTTTTGTACATATAGCTCAGTTGGCAGAGCATTGGCCTTTGAGCCTGAAGGTCGTGGGTTCGAGCCCACTGTAAGACCTACTTCACGACTCCCACTGATGACTGCTGTCGTTGTGTCCTTAGGCAAGACACTTAACCCCACTTTGCCTGAAGCTCCCACTGAAAGATCTCAGCTCCTGTGGACTCACCACCTGCAGGAGGATCAGTGAGGGGCTGGTGCTCTGTGTACTGGGTGGCATCTCTGGCCACCCCCCCGACCCAGAAATGGATTAAGGGGAAGAAAATGGATGTATTTTTGTTCACTTTTTTTATGATTACTTTTAAGGCAAGGTATAATTATTTCACATTTCAAGTAGGGGTGATACCCCTACCCCGCGATTCGATTATCGATATGCATTTGCCAAGTATCAATTTTTACACTTTTTTTTTTTGAATAGGTATCAATACTTAATATATGGCTACATTACGCATCTCCATTCCATTTATCATAAAATAAAGAGCATTTTTTCTTTTATTTATGCCATAAAATTGGCATATTTCTGACCAATATATCAATAATCGTCATATCGTGATAAAATCGTTATTGTGATATCGTTATCGTGAGCTTTGTATCGTGTATCGTATCGTGAGGTACCCTTAAGTTCCCACCCCTATTTTCAAGGTAGTTTTAAATGTTGATAATGTATTTTTTAACTTAAGCTGATCATTAAGAACATTCAAAATGTTTACTCCAATGACAGACACGCATTTATTTTTAATGTTAGTTCTGGATTTTCTTGTTTCCAACTGAAGAAAACCTCGCAGATTGTAGCGACTTTTTCTCATTTTGAAGAAAGATTGAACACCTGCAGGAATATCTTTGTTTGTTCCAACTCTGAAAAAGATCTCTAGTATTTTTAACTTGACTATGTCCATACATTTTAGCATGTTATGTTTTATTTCACATATCTTTAGACTAATACAGGTTTGAAATCCTACATTCAGCTTCAGTCGATATCTCTGCTGCTCTTTTGTAATCGCAGCTGAAAAGCCAATAGTCCGTGTTCTCAAAGTAAATCCAGCCCCAGAGCGACTTTGCAGCAGTGATTAAATACTTGTGTCAAACCAGGACTTCTGTGTCTCCTGTGGTAATACTTTTAATGTCCCCGTTGTTGAAATGTTGCTCTGAGCAGAGAATGCATCAGCTTATTCGTTTGGGACTCGGTTTCTCATTTGTTGTTTTGCAGGGAATCCAATAATATTTAGAATTTTCATCAAAAAGAAATAAAATACAGCTTCAATTGTTTTCTGCCCGTCAAAGAGTGGAGTGAATCGGGAGAGGCTATTATAGGGGAACTGGAAGGTAATTTTTCTATATACATATTATGCTTCATCTACAACATCAGGAAGCATGAATCACCAAATATGACAATTATGTTACAACTTGGGGTGGGCAATATGGGCAAAAATAAATATCTCATTTTTTTTTTTTTTACCAACTCCTGATAACAATATTGTCAGGATATCTTTAAAATCACATTTTTAGACAAAATGATGTGTAATGTTTTGCCAGTGCATCTATAGATAGAGACAGTGTAGATCGAAAAGCAGCTTTTTATTTGTAAAGTGCTTCACACATCTTTGCAACACATGCACAAACATACATTTACATTAAAAATCAAATTCAAGAAACACGGGAAGAACACCTCCAATAGAGATGGACAAATAAAGCAGTGATTGGCTTTTAGGCA
The DNA here is from genome assembly GCA_964034765.1 of Knipowitschia caucasica. Taxonomy (NCBI): domain Eukaryota; kingdom Metazoa; phylum Chordata; class Actinopteri; order Gobiiformes; family Gobiidae; genus Knipowitschia; species Knipowitschia caucasica. The sequence goes on from OZ035841.1 coordinate 21,528,900, forward strand.
CACATTTGACGAATCTTGCCTGCTCTGATTGCAATATGTATTGGAGATAAAAAATAAATAAAAAAAAGACGAGAATGCAAAAAAGAATGTCTTCAAATTCACTTTTGCGATATTATTGCCTACAATATCTATTGCCCACCCATAAATACAACTTATAGTACTTTCTAGACCAGTGTCTCCCAAAGTGGGGTCCGCGGCCCCCTGGTGGGCCGCGAGGGTACTGCAGGGGGGCCGCGGGAGGTCATAAAAAAAAATAAAAAAAAAATATAATTATTTGATGTTAAATTTATAATGTTTTGTTTGTAATATTAAAATATTTGTGTTCATTATTTGACTTGAATAATCCACTGTAATCATTTTTGTATTACAATGTTTGTAGCAGAGGCTATTTCCCCAAAATAAAATAACCAGAAGAGCCTATTCTTAATGTTGTCTTCTTGGTTATTATTTTGGGGGGCCACGCAGACCCGTCAGATTTTTAAGGGGGCCTCGGTGTTACTGAGTTTGGGAATGGCTGTTCTAGACTATAAGCCTCTTTTTTCAATTGCTTTTAATCCTGTGGCTCTAGTATATAATGATGCTGCAAATGTGTGTATTTTATATTCTTTTGGAGTGCTCCCTCGAGTGCAAGAAGAGGATTTGGACACAGCTCTATCAGCTGTTGATCTCAAGAGCTGATGATGTAACACACTTTCCTGCTGCCCTTTGTGTTTATGTGAACAGCAATGACATTCTGATTATGTTTTTTCAGTAAAAAATTAAAATGCTGATTAATAATTATAATGAATTTGTTGTTTTGCAGGAAATCCAATAATATATTTAGTAGTTTAATCAAAAAGGCAATAAAATACGGCTTCAATTGTTGCTCGTTAAAAAGTGAAAATGAAAGTCTTTTAAAGGGGAACTGGAATACTTAAAATGCTTAAAAAATGCTGAAAAAACAAAACAGATTTATCTTTCTATTGATCCAAACTTTGATACGTTCTGACTTTGCTCACTCACATTTTGGCTTACTCCCAGATCTGCTTCATCCACTGGAGGCAATAGTGAAAGTGAAAGTGTCTGGGAGGTGGCAGCAGCTGTGTGTCTCCCCTTCTCCTGTGGCTTTACCAAGACCTCCCTCCTCTTCAACAAATGTCACTTCCCTCTGGATTCCTCAGATATCCGCCTCCTCCACAAGAACGCACGGCTATGTCCCGCCACCGACAGCTGGGACTAAAGCCGCTAAAGCCGCCGCAAAATCCCCCTCTGAACTCAAATGCTCTTGGAACCATAACCGGGAAAAATTAAATATTGGCATTTCAATGTTACTTTTGCTGGTCTGGATTTTTTTTTTGTATTTCAGAAAGGGTAAAATTATCTCAAAATGACAGCTTGAGATGATTCTTTGCATTGTTAGGAGTAGTTTTGATATGACATAAAAAGAAGACAATTATACCCTTACCTGATATAGGGTTACGCACGTGTTTGTCTGAAGATTACCAGAATAAAAACATAATATATATTGATTTGTCACCTACTATTCATAATAAAATAACAGAAATAATGAGTTTTAAAAGGTGCATTCCTTAAAAGGTGGGATTGACACTTTACCTTGTTAGAGTAAAAACATGACACATTTGACCGTATTGAGTTTAAAACCTGCATTCCTTGACTGTCCTGGTGGTGCCTTTTTCTTGTAAAAGGACTGTTTAAATCATTAAACAAATTAAAATTAAGTTAACTGAATGGAATTGAGAAAAAAAAAAAACGTTTTTTAAGCTCTAAAACCATCCGTTATTGAGGAATCTGTCTTTGAAGCAATATTTCAATCAAAACAATAACGTATACATGGCTTGTACGGCTGGGCTTTTTTCATACACATCTAGATACAGGGCACTTTCAATTCCATCAGATAGGTTTCTTAACGCTTCAGTAAAATAAAAGACATTTGGCCCCTTCTCTAATGCTGTGTCTCATTTGAACAGAATTACAACAACATTTTTCAAAAGCATCTGGTGTGGTTCATAGACAGGTGCACTTAGTAGTCCAGGAAGTACTATAGATATATTTTGTTACTAACACCTCTAATTGCACCCCTAAAAGCGGTTATTGGGTCATTTCACATAAGCGGATCAACACCAGGACACTTTAAATTTTAAGTTCATGTCACTGTGCCCAATTTGCACCACAGTTTTGGCGACTTTAACACAAAATTTCTGCTGCAGATGCTGAGGTAGAGTCTATGTGAGATATATTTTGATGCATCCAAGCCACCGTTATAAAACAGAGAATGTGTAAAAAAAATAAAAAGCTAATCGCACGAGGTGGATTCCTACTCACGGCTGTCGTAGCAGATGTTTCCGAGTGCGCGGCCCGTCTGCAGTAGAACCTCCTGGTCTGGGGACGTCAGCAGCTGAATAAGAGGAGGGATGAGGCCGGCGTCAACACACGAGGTCCGCATGAACTCTGCACAGAGAGAACCAGCCACAAAGACAAGGATTCGGTTAAACCTGGACTTGAACTTAAGACCAGCGTTTCCCAGGATCAGGACAGTGAATGACAGTGACTAGATGCCTATATGTTGTCCGTGCCTTGCTATTCACCCGTTGTCCCTCTGTCTGTTCTATGAATGCATGGACGGGACTAAAAACCCTGGACCTGAGAACCAGTCCCCAGCCGGAAACCCTGGACTCCCTGGACCTGAAGACTAGTCCCCGTTCGGAAACCCTGGACTCCCTGGACCTGAGGACTAGTCCCCGTTCGGAAACCCTGGACTCCCTGGACCTGAGGACTAGTCCCCGTTCGGAAACCCTGGACTCCCTGGACCTGAGGACTTGTCCCCGTTCGGAAACCCTGGACTCCCTGGACCTGTGGACTAGTCCCCGTCCTGAAACCCTAGACTCCCTGGACCTGAGGACTAGCCGCCAGCAGGAAACCCTGGACTCCCTGGACCTGAGGACTAGTCCCCAGCCGGAAACCCTGGACCTGAGGACTAGTCCCCGTCCTGAAACCCTGGACTCCCTGGACTGCTGCTGGGAGTTGCCAGTGCTGAGTCACCCCTCAAGACGTCTATTGTTGTGATTTGCGGGAACATTTGGTTTGCTTTTGGTCATCTGCTCTCTATGGACCAATGGCTCCTATGTGTTTGTTATTATTGCATTTCCTGTGTTTGAACCGTTTGATTCTATGATCTGTTGTTGATAAATTGACAACTCTGTAAATTGATATGGGGCTAAACAAAAGTAAATTGGATTAAATATACTGGTATCGCATTTGTTATAATCAGAATCAGAATCATTTTTATTGCCACGTAAGTAACAGGAAGTCACAGACTTGGAAATTGCTTTGGCTCAGTGCAACAGTCAAAAAGAGATAATAAAAATAAAGAATAAAAAACACACATACAATTTAAAATATAGTTATATTACTATTTACAACATACAAGTGCACATGGTGCACACAATGTAAGGTGACAGCCTTACAGTGAAGTAAAGTGACGCATGATGGGCAGTAAAGTGACTTTATAAAGGGCGGGGGGACAGGTTAAGAAGTGTTCAAGAGTCCAACAGCAGAGGGGAAGAAACTGTTCTTGTGGCGGGAGGTTTTAGTCCTGATGGACCGCAGCCTCCTGCCTGAGGGGAGTGGTTGGAATAGTCCATGTGCAGGGTGAGAGGGGTCGGCTGTGATACAACCAGCCCGGCCTCGATCTCGGGCGACGTACAGGTCCTGCAGCGATGGAAGGCTGCGGCCGATCACTTCCTCTGCAGAGGAAGCGCTGTAAAAGAGCAGTGTCGACCGTACGAGGCGCCATCTTGATTTATCCTTATAGAAGGATTTTATCTGTTTATAATGCACTGTTGTTATTCATTATGTGTGATTTGAATATTTAAATGTTTTTAATTACCTGTGTGATTTTAATGGTGATTTTGGTGTTGCCCTGAGGTGCTTTTTCAAACGTACATAACAACATGCATTAACATTCATATTTTCCCTCTGTAACAGTTTGCATTGTTCCCAATTTCTTATCCATCTGGCGTCAAACCAAAACATGTCCAGGTGCCACGGGTCCTTTATCTGACCTGACGTCCATCTGTTGCCATGGTATTTAGTGGGTTAGCCAAAGTCGAGCTGCATTACTAGGACATGTCAGGAGAGGAGTTTAATACGAACTAATAATTATATCTGTTTTTGCACAGCTCAAAAGCTTAAAACAGGGGTAAGCTTGTTTTCGCATCAACTAATTGGCACCGAACCAAAACATTCAGAAGTTTAGGGTTAAGTAGGCAACTCTATTATATCAATGTGCCCTTAGAAAACTGGAGTGATAGTTCCCATAAATGCACATGTGTGTTTAAGTTGCACTTTACTGTCCTCTGAGTTTGACCCATCCTTCCAGAATAGAGTGCCTGACGGTATTTCATTATATTTAATTCGTTTTTCAGGAACTTTCTTTCAAAAATGATCACTTAGGGCAGAGTGCATTGCAGTTAACCTGACTTGTGCAGGGGCCGATAACACAAGCAGTGTAATAGCTTTGACTGGATCACGCTGCTCTGAGTTTTAAATTGAGGAAGTCCAAATAGATACACACTTGACAGACGTGTACTAGTGTTTACTATCGCACAGCTACAGTAGCCTCTTATTTTGGAAGGCAAAAACAAAAGTCAGCATATACACATAAAAGTAACGGCCGAGTTCCAAAGGGTTTGAGCTTCACAACGAGGTAGAGCATGTTTATGATAGTGGAGCTGAAGTTGGAACTTTGGGCTAATTTGGTTTAGCAAGGCACAGGGCCACATGACATACCACAGAGGGCCGCAATTGGCCCCTGGACCCTTCGTTTTTGACATACCTGACTTAGGGATATAACAAACTTTACTATAAAGAAAGTATTTCTATATAGTGGATTTTGCAAGGTTAAGCTATCTTTGTTTTGGACTTTCATCTCAATCAAGTCAATATAAATGTATTTGAATGGCACAGTTCATATTCAAGTCAAAGTGCTTCACATCAACAACTAAAACCAACAATCAGTGATTTAAAACACACTGTAGGACATACACATACAAGCAATTTGAACAGTGATCAGTCAGAGGAATGGCTAAAAAGAGCTATATTTTTATATTTTTTTATATTTCTTAATTTTTTATGGTTTTTATTCCTGTAATGTTAAGCCCCCTGGGTTGCTTCTGTATGAATGGTGCTTTTTAATAAATTTGCCTTGCCTTGCCTAGACTTCAAAATATCCAGGGTGGCAGCCTGTTTCACTGTTTCAGGAAGACTGTTCCAGATTTTAGGTGCATAGGTCTGGAATGATGCCTCCTCATGTTTAGTCCTGACTCTGGGCACCAGCTGGAGGCCAGTCCCTGTGCTCCTCAGAGTCCCAGCAGGAGGCCAGATGTACTTTGGTGAGAGGCCATGGAGAGACTGTTCCACCTCTGCTGCTGTGACCTAAAGTGCTAATAGTACTATTGTTAGTAACTTTTAGAAACATGCATTAGTGTATATATTGTGTGTGCTCCCTGTGTGCTCTTACTACTGTCCTATATGTGCGATGCAACATCGAAATTTCCCCACTGTGGGACGAATAAAGGAATTCTTATCTTATCTTCTTATCTTATCTTATTTATGTTTGTACAGATGGATGCGTTTCTGCTGCTGGACCCTGAATTTCTACTGCAGGGATCAATAAAGCTTCAATCCAACTATCCATAAACAGAGCTGCTTTGAACTCTATTCTCTGAGCCACAGAAAACCAGTGCAGATACTTTTTAGCATTTTGTTTTGAAAGAATTGGCTCAACTACACACAAGTATCAAAGTGTACAGACATTGTCCCTGTTAATAGTCTTAAAGCAGAGCCCTTACAGACCACATCCATCCTTCTCCTTTTGCAGCTTTAAGCACTCAGGCCTGTCCGCGCAGCTCTGGGGAGGGCAGCAGTCAGTTTCCGGAGGCAGTGACAGATAAATGCCAGCCGGCTGTTGCCAAGCTCGGGCCAGCCACAGCGGAGTGCTCATTAGCGACAGTCTTGAATGCGCCTGTAAAACCTATTCATTATCTTAACCTTTTCGATCCGCTTGTGCTTTTTCCACTTTAAAAGCTTCTCCCGTGCTCTGGCGGAGGGACGCAGGACGACGCAGGCTCTCGCAAAGTGCTTCCGTGAGATTTGATAAGCTCAGATAAGGAGAGGTTTGGTTAAAAAGGACACCAAGGCCGAATTGGGTTTGGAGACGCCAAGGTTATCTCGGACTTACTTCCTGAAGGTTTTGTAAATTAAAATGGTCAAGTAATGTGTAAGGCAACTCAATATGACTCAAGTAGTTTTGTAAAGTTGTCTCCAAAACACTAAATAACAGCAGTCTTCTCAGAGGTCTCTACAAATTTGCTGATTTGCCAACAATAGATTTGAGAATCTAATGGTACAAACGCAGGAAATGCAGTAATAACAAACACACAGGAGTTGGTCCATAGAGTAGAGGCCAGAAAATGTCCATAAATATCCAAAAATATCCAGTTTTTCTAATGTAGTTTTACTGATAACGGCAAATAAATTCTTGAATATCTTGAATCTTGACTGTCCTTCGACCCTTCAGCATCGGCAAGGAATGAGTCAAAAAAGCCAGGGGAGAAAAAATGCGAGAAATCTTGGGAAGGCCCATTTTAAAAGATGGATCTGCTCCCTCGGACAGAAAGGCCGACTCAGCGACAAGTAGAGGATAGTGTGGATAGGAAAAGGGACTAATAATGTCATAAATAAATAATTAGGATGTTATAATGAAGGAGTAGCAAATGTTCAGGTCCTGTCGCGCCAAGACATGTTTCTTTATACGTTTAGTCCAAAAAACAAAAAAACACTCAGAGACGCATCATTTACTTCCCAAAAAGGCATAGACATAAAAGATGAGGTTGTTGTTATCTAAAGACATGCCTGGTCAATTGATTCATGAACTAAAAAATGGGGCGTGGCAAAAGCTGTAAATTATATATTTAAACATTTGTAGCCAATCAGGAGTTCTTTCGGCCTAAGAAACCAAAAAGAAGCCAAATGTTTTGCAAAAAAAATACATTTTTGGTCAACTGGAAATTAGGTTTATTAGAATAAAGCTAGATGCGGATTAAATATATGTTTAAATTCAGTTTTGGCTTCACAAATTACAATCCTTCATTTTCCGTCACTGCACTGTAATAAACGATAAAATATAAGGTAATAATTGCTTGAATGGAGTTTTTATCTTAATTTGAGTATGTTCTGACTGTGTTAAAACAAGATTTGCCAATGGGACAAAGCCATATAGTCTTATTTCAAGAACTGTGGCTTTATTTTCCCATTCCAAAAGAGACATTTCTTGCATTTTTCAAAAACAAGATCATTTTGCTTTGTCCCTTTGGCAAATCTTGTTTTAAAGCAGTCAAAACTTGCTCAAATTCATACATTCAGCCAAATTTGAGCAATTTCTGACTTATTTTTCATCGCTTTTTCCAGTGTGCGCCTCCTTTTGAAGTACAACCACCTTTAAAGTCCGCCCTTTTGAAGCAGACATAACAAGGCGAGTGTTTATTTTCACAGCCTGACCTTGGGGAGAAAAATCTTACCATTTTTGGCCACCTCTGCGATGATGTTGGCTACTTTGGGGGTGCAGGAAGACTGGGGGGTGAGCAGGGAGGGGAGCCGGGCCAACACTCCCATCTCCTGGATCTTCATGCTGGCTTCGGTGTCTGCGAATGCAAAGTTTAGTTTAGGTTAGAGCAAATACAAACAGCTGCAGATCACCAGATGCCGCCCCTCTTGCTCTAAAGACATTAATAGTAGAGGTGAGAAGCGCCGTCAGCAGAAATAGTGCGACCCACATGCATTACTCGGCTGTCTGGCCTCGTGCCTTTAATCAGTCACGCATGGGCGACTGTATAGACAGAATATAGACTCACGAGACAGTGCTGACAATCAATTACTAGCCTAGTCTCAGATTAGCTGTGACATGGGGAGGCCAGTCACGGATTCAGACTTGATTCTATGATTGTATTGATTTTATGGTGAGTGTTAACATGACATAATTATCTGTGTTATGTAAATGTGAGGTGTTTGGTTCTAATATACAGGTATGAGGGTGTGTGTGCGTGTGCATGTGCGCATGTGTATATGTGTGTGTGTGTGTGTTTATGTGTATGTATATTTGTGTCTGTGTATGAACGTGTGTGTGTGAATGTGAATGTTAATGTGTCTGTGTATGTATATGTGTGTGTGTATGTGTGCGTGTGTGTTTATGTGTATGTATACATGTGTCTGTGAATGTTAATGTGTGTGTGTTTATGTATGTGACTGTGTGTGTATAGGTGTATGTACAGTGCCTTGCAAAAGTATTCGGCCCCCTTGAACCTTTCAACATTTTGCCATATTTCAGGCTTCAAACATAAAGATATAAAATTTTAATTTTTCGTCATGAATCAACAACCAGTGGGACACAATTGTGAAGTGGAATGAAATTTGTTGGATAATTTAAACTTTTTTTAACAAATAAAAAACTGAAAAGTGGGGCGTGCAATATTATTCGGCCCCTTTACTTTCAGTGCAGCAAACTCAGTCCAGAAGTTCAGTGAGGATCTTTGAATGATCCAATGTTGTCCTAAATGACTGATGATGATAAATAGAATGCACCTGTGTGTAATCAAGTCTCCGTATAAATGCACCTGCTCTTTGATAGTCTCAGGGTTCTGTTTAAAGCGCAGAGAGAACCATGAAGACAAATGAACACACCAGGCAGGTCCGAGATACTGTTGTGGAGAAGTTTAAAGCCGGATTTGGATACAAAAAGATTTCCCAAGCTTTAAACATCTCAAGGAGCACTGTGCATGCAATTATATTGAAATGGAAGGAGTATCAGACCACTGCAAATCTACCAAGACCCGGCCGTCCCTCCAAACTTTCATCTCAAACAAGGAGAAGACTGATCAGAGAGGCAGCCAAGAGGCCCATGATCACTCTGGATGAACTGCAGATTACTACAGCTGAGGTGGGGATGGTGTGTTCAGGGTGATGAGCTGTGTTGCTTTTACGCCAAACATATCGTTTTGCATTGTGGCCAAAAAGTTCGATTTTGGTTTCATCTGACCAGAGCACCTTCTTCCACATGTTTGGTGTGTCTCCCAGGTGGCTTGTGGCAAACTTTAAACGAGACTTTTTATGGATATCTTTTAGAAATGGCCACTCTTCCATAAAGGCCAGATTTGTGCAGTGCACGACTGATTGTTGTCCTATGGACAGACTCTCCCACCTCAGCTGTAGTTATCTGCAGTTCATCCAGAGTGATCATGGGCCTCTTGGCTGCATCTCTGATCAGTCTTCGCCTTGTTTGAGATGAAAGTTTGGAGGGACGGCCGGGTCTTGGTAGATTTGCAGTGGTCTGATACTCCTTTCATTTCAATATAATTGCTTGCACAGTGCTCCTTGAGATGTTTAAAGCTTGGGAAATCTTTTTGTATCCAAATCCGGCTTTAAACTTCTCCACAACAGTATCTCGGACCTGCCTGGTGTGTTCCTTTGTCTTCATGGTTCTCTCTGCGCTTTAAACAGAACCCTGAGACTATCAAAGAGCAGGTGCATTTATACGGAGACTTGATTACACACAGGTGCATTCTATTTATCATCATCAGTCATTTAGGACAACATTGGATCATTCAAAGATCCTCACTGAACTTCTGGACTGAGTTTGCTGCACTGAAAGTAAAGGGGCCGAATAATATTGCACGCCCCACTTTTCAGTTTTTTATTTGTTAAAAAAGTTTAAATTATCCAATAAATTTCGTTCCACTTCACGATTGTGTCCCACTTGTTGTTGATTCATGACAAAAAATTTAAATTTTATATCTTTATGTTTGAAGACTGAAATGTGGCAAAATGTTGAAAGGTTCAAGGGGGCCGAATACTTTCGCAAGGCACTGTATATACGAGTATGTGTGTGTGTTTGCGTGTGTGTACGTGTGCATGTGTATATATAGGTCTGTGTGCGTGTGTGTTTATGTGCATGTATATTTGCGTCTGTGTATAAGTACATATGTGTTTATGTGTACTGTATGTATGTGTGTGAATATGAATGTGTTTATCTGTGTGTGTGCGTGTGTGTTTATGCATGTGTATGTAAAAATGTGTCTGTGTGTGTGTAGGCTTTATACTATGATACATTCCTATTGTTGTAATTTGACTTTAATTTCATGTTGTATTTTCTTCATGTTACTGGAGACCACAGAAGTCCATGACCTTAATGTAGACGTGCACTGTCTCTTTAAAATATGAACTACACTAAGTAACTTCCTGTTTATCTCCCAGATTTTTCACTTCTCAAATTACAGTACTTTTTTATGTGGTTGGCATTGCAGCAAGAAAGTCCTTATATATCACCAATATAGAAACTGTATCAAATTAAAAAATTAAGGCAACCTCTTGGCACTGAGTCGGCAGTGGATGACACTTTGGTTATCAATGCTTCTAATCTTATTTAGCATCTTCTTCTAAAACGCCAATTTACTTCATATTCAATTTAGTCCAATAACTGTCACTGCGCTTCCGGGAATAACATAATGAATTGGCGTTTGTTTTACGAGCATCCGATTCTATTAAGAAATTAGTATCTGTTATAGACCTTTATTTAAACCGGGAAATTCTCAGAGATTTCAGAATGTCTTTTATGCGGAGGAGTCCTGGCCCCAGAGAGAGGGGAGGTATTGTGCATGTTTTTAGTGGTAGGGGAAATTAGAGCACCCAGAGGAAATCTACACAAGGAGAACATGCAAACCCTAGTCAGAAAGGCCCTGTCTGGACTGGAGGTGGAATCAGAACCAGGACCTTCTTGCTGAGAAGTGAGGATGCAAACCACTCAGCTACCATGCTAGAACCATGCTAGATTGATGGATAGATAGATTGATTGATAACTAGATTGATAGATACTTTATGGTTCCCCCACAGCAGAAACCCATCCATACACACATACAGAATACAAAATACATATATTAGCTATATGTACATTCAGAAATACTTCTTCTAACATGTACAGATGTATACACCCAATTATATATTACTTGCACTAGAATATATAGCAATTTATACTGGCTTCTTTTTTATGCATTTAAATTTTTGTCCTTGTTATGCTAACGATATAGATGTTTTTTACTGCTTCTTTTTATGCTAGAGTAAGAGACTGTATTTTACTTTAGTATAGAGTTGTAATTCATTTGTCTTGTGCTGCGTGCTTCTCATTCCTACAGTCTGTAACTTGTAATGCAACACTGAAATTTACCCACTGTGGGACTAATAAAGGACCTCTTAATCTCAATCTTTTCGTCACTCACAACATCATGTTTTCTCATTTCACTTGAGATAAAAGACAATTCACCACACCCTTTCCTTTTTGACAATGTCTAAACCAATACCACCAGATTTATCTCATCTCCCGTTTGATCTAGAAAAGTCTAATTTTGTTTTTTTTATTTTCTAATTTCTCTGTGATATCGGGCTGAATGGTGATTGTGCGTCTGTGCAGATGACTCACTGTTATTGGCCAGAGCTTTGAGCAGACAGTCCACGCAGCCTTCCACGTTGTCTGTGGAGCTGTCCGCAGAGGCCAGCTTCAGCTTCTCCAGGGCCTCACTCAGATTGTCTGCGGAGAGAAAGAGAAAGAATTGTGTGAGGCTCTTGAAGCTGTGTGTGTCTGTGTGTGTGTAGTGTTTAAATATGTGTGTGCGTCTGTCAATTCAATTTATTCTTGTATAGCCCTAAAGAAAAAAAAAACTAATTTTTACACAACCGGTGAATTTGCCAACACAGATCAGAGAATAAAACAGATCAAACACAAGAAGTGCAAAGTATGTGTGTGTGTATGAGGTGTGTGTGCGTGCATGTATTGGTGTGCTTGTGTAGTATTTGTACAGGTGTATGTGTATGTGTGTGCGAGTGTATGTGTTTGTATGTGAGTGTGTCCACTAGGCAAGTGACAGACTGAAGGAAAGAGGATGTGTCCTTTTTTACTAAAACGTGTTTCACCATTGACAGAATTCAACACTAAACTAGTCACTGATTTGACCAAGTATAAAGAGAAGGAACAAATTCACATCAAAAAGGAAAACCAGATTTTTCCAAATGTTAAACAAAATCTTAATCTATTTGACAACTCCATCTCCACCACAGGGTCTCTCTCTCTGCAATGTACCATTTATATTCTTGAATAACTATGACAAAATAATGTATGTACTGATGCAGCAATCCACAATATGGACACTATAACACCAAACTAAAGCTAGGGTACCAAATTGTATTTTCCCATAGATAGTACATGATTGCCCAAACAGATGGGCACAGAAAAAGTAAGCATACTGTACTTGTAAGAGCCATGTGAGTCACTATTTGAACTAGCAAGATGTATTTATTATATTTCATTCATTTCCTTTCTCATTTTTATTTTCATTTAGTACATGACAAGGTACAAAAAAATAACCAAATTATGTTTTATTTTGTTTATTCGGTTGGGACAGTGCATGTTAAGGAACACACCTCTCCGGATTGTAGCTATGGCCTAATTTGCATCCGTTTTCGCACAATCACACACTCATTCACCCTGGACTATTGTACTGTACATGTTTTTAGTAGTAAGGGAAACCGGAGCACCCGGAAGAAAACCTACGCAGACACGGGGGGAACATGCAAACTCCACACAGAAAGGCCCTGTTCCGACCGGGATTCAAACCCAGGACCTTCTTGCCGAGAAGCGAGAGGGCTAACTACTCAGCCATCGTATCACAAGTTTACATAAATACATATACATATAGTACCTGTAAATTATTTTTGGCGGTTTTAGAAGTTAGGTACCCAAGCTTTAAAGTAGCAATTTGGATGATTTTCATGTCAAGTCATCATCAAAGAGCTCTTGTCTATTCAGTTATTATGTTCCCAGCTGGATTCGTCTGCATATCTGGCAACCTGAGTCAGGAATAGTGTTAAAGATTGCAGTACCACTTTTGGCCAGATTTTTTTACATACTGCTCCTTTAAAGATACGGATATATTGACGATTTCCTATTCTTGCATGGACATAATCATAACTGAGATTCGATTAAAAAAAGTAATCATGGAAATACACAGAACTTCTCAACAATTACTACTGCAGTCTTCAAGAGAATCTTCTATATATTTCTGTGTTATTTAGTAATATTTACAATAAAAAATATATATGCCTGACATTCTGTGCTTGTTTATACTGTACTCTATAGTTGGAATGCCTCGTGGCCGTGTTTAGTATTTGTCTAAGCGTTATACAGCAGTTTTTTTGCATGGATATTAAATCGGTCTTCAGCTGTCTCTTAACGCCTTTGAGACTTACACACCATTGTCACGGCAACAAAGGAGAAGAGACTCGACCCGGAGCAGGAACAAGGACAAGTAGGCGAACAAACTGAAATATTCTGAATTTTAAAGAGGACGTTTTACATGTGACGGCGACGCAGCCTGCATTCGAATCTCATCGTCTCATTTCTGACGTGGTTCAGCTAAAAGTGTAGTGCAGTTTATGAAAGCTGGTGTTGGCTCCAGAGAAGAGATTTTTTTTTTTTTTTTTATGGACTTTGAATGAGTAGGTTTTTTTCCATTAGCTGCTTCCTCTATTTAAGCACGTCAAATCACCACCACATGTTCAATAAAGCAGGAGAAAAATGCAACAGATTCAGGTCTTTTTCCATCGTTACCGGAGGATCCATGGAAAAATTTCCAGTTAGTAAGGTTGTATAAAAGTAACAAAAATCGGATTTTAATTTATGACTAGTTGTTTGAAAAATATTCTAAAAAAGTCACATAAACAGGAAAATACGAGAGATTTTCTGAGCAGTTTTTGAATGATTTTGATCCCAGAAATTGAAATGAAAAAATATTGTGGTGTCATTTAAATTACTACAGTGTTGTATCATGATTTATGTTGATAATTGCAGCTTACGCCTGCCAAACTTGATGTGCTAACTCATGCGATTAATCCAAAAAATGTTCGCACTAATCGTGGCTTACTCTCATGTTCTCAAATACAGCTATAATTCCAATTTCTCAGAGTCTGAGATAGTTCATATGGCACTATCATGTCACAGATGTAGTTTGGTGCGAGAGCCGCTTTAAAGTCTATTCTCAGAGCCTCAGGAGCCAGTGCAGAGACTTGAGAACTGGACTAATGTTTGGTGCACAAGTTTAAAATTATGATATGCTCTACTCTGTATGGTGTATGTGGCGTTTCAGTTGAAGATAACCATATTATATTCTTACTACAGCAAAAACAGTTTATAGCCCTATGACTCTAGAACAGGGGTCTCCAACCTGAAGATTGGGAGCTAACGGTAGCTCGCCAGCCCCTTTCAGGTAGCTCCCGAAAGTATTTAAGAGTTTAACACGTGATCCTGAATGATTATATTTTGAGTCATAATGTCATTAAATGTATATTTTAAGTTTAAATGTAGGGTTACAAATATACCATAATAATATAGTATTATGGTATTTGTGTTCTCCATGTTTTTTAGTTATTATCCATTTCAGTGTTCCCAACCTTTTTGATCCATGCCAACTTTTTCATTGCAAAAACCGAATTTGATACAAAATACTCCACATCCTTTATTAACAAAGCAAAGTCATTCTCATCACTGTGTATTGTATAGCAAATCAAACAACCACATAAAATGTTCAATCATCTGACATTATTTTCTTTTCACGTGATTTTGACCAAGCATGATGAGGTGATATTAGATCATTTCCAAGGCACACAATAAACATCTTAAGGCACACAAACATGCCATGGCACACTGGTTGAAAAACACTTCTCTAGACGTTTAATAAGAGTACAAAAACAACTAGCTCACTGCCTCTTCTGTGGTATAAAAGTAGCTTTCCGATTGGTTGGAGACCCCCGCTCTAGAACAACACTAGCACCACAGCACTAGCACTACATTCTCTATACTATATTCACAACTTTGCATCCTTCTTAGAGCGAGTCACACGACGCCGCTCCTGATGCCGAGGCAGACAAACCAGCGCGTGTTAAATCCAGCACACCTTTTATTAGAGCCAGAGATGCTTATTCCCCACAAGCCACAACAGTCCCTCATTCACACTTTCATTTAAAACAGAGAGAACTGACATGTATTGAAGGGAAGACTTGTTGCCTTAAGGGTCTTAAATGAGACGACGGTGAGATGTCGACAAGTTGGAGAATTATTGGACGTGTTTTAGTCGCTAACTCCTAACTCTGTCGGTAAATCCTGACAGGGAATTTGGTTACTTCATTAACAGCTTCCTCCAACTGTCACAGAACATGCAACTTAATTTGTATGATCCTAGTTTATGGTATACTCTAGTAAAACTAAAACATATAGTAGAGATGTGTAATAAAGAAGTAATATCTATTGTCAGGTTCAATTCAATGTATTTGTCTATAGCCCTAAGCCAACAGTAGGACTTTACAAAGCTATCGATTCACTAATACAGATAATAATAAACACATAAGAGCCATTAGTCCATAGGGAGTGGGATGACCAATGTCCATAAATGCCCTAGATCAATCAACAGCGAATGGGGAATTTTGCCTAGATTTCACATATGAAATAATTATGCGTCAAGACTGTAATCAACCGAACAAATCCTCGGTAAGGCATGCCCAGTCGATTGATCAGCGGACTTACAAAAAGGGGTTGTGGCAAAAGCAGTGGAAATGAGAAGATTTTTGGCCTAAAAGCACACAGAAATAGCTACTCATAAAGAAAAGTGAACCTTGTGAATTGAGCCTTTGATCTGGCTTGAATATCAAAGTAAATCTACAGCAAAAGCTACAGAGTGACTTAGCAGTATTCCCATATTAATGCTTGTGATTTCATAAAAACAAAACAAAAAACATTTAGCTCCAATAAGACGCCACCAACTGATTAATTGACTAAAGAGCTACCACGGTGCCACGAATAAGGTTAACATTAGGGATGGGAATACAGATAGCCCGGTCTTTCCATCCATGACCATTTGCTGTCATATTATCATGGTGTTTTTGATCACAGCGCTTCTGTACTGTAAATTTCATACTGCCCCATCCCTATCATCAACTATGACGATGATAGAGACTCCTATAGCCAGTTACGAGCAAACCCCATGTCCTTATAGTTCATTGACAATCCAGTATTCATACATCAACCCACGAAGAGTCAATCTATTTTAAAGCAGATGCAATATAAATACTAGTGAGTAGCATTGTTGTGGTTTTTAAGAAAGCTATCCTTGCTTCTTGCTTTCTATTTCTCAAGTGTGCAGTGCTGCAGAGGGGATATCACAGCTGCATAAATAATAACAGGGTTGTGTCTCACATCACATCAGAACCAAACCTAAGCTGAGGATGTGTTCTCCCCCAGCAGCAACAGCAGCAGCAGCAGTAGCTAGTCAGTGGGCTGATGGCTCCTATTGCATAACAGCTGTGAAGATAGAGGAGTGCCACAGACCATCACCACTGCCATGTCAGGCGATCTCGTCACGCTCATCCTTGGGGGAATCTGTCACCAAATTCCTGCTATACAAGCCCAGCACCAGCCTCTTCACTGGGGGTTAGGGGATGGAGAGAGGCAGGCGATACTACAACTACTACTACTACTACTACTACTACTACTACTACCCCACCCCGAGTGCAGCCAGCAAGCAAGGCGTGTTCGGTATACCGTCCTTTTACGAGTATCTCCAGTATGCAATCAGTCCAGCAGAATGAATGACCTCGCCTTTAAACATGTGCTAGTGTTATGTGTAAATACTATAGGCAAGATCGCAGCAGGAACTAGCCTCCAGTGCAGTAGTTAGCTGGTAGTAGTCCGAGCTCCGCGACCGTATACTCACCCATCTCTACAGCAGGAAGCAAGCCGACGTGAGGCGCTCTCTCTCCGGGTGCAGTGAAGGCGGATGCGTCCCCTGACCAAAAAGCCGCAGTGTGAGGGCCGTAGCTGGGGGTGGAGGTTAGTGGCTAGCTCGCCCCGGTTCTGGAAGGCTGGTGGTGACTACAGAGACCGGCTCATGTCCACTCAGCGACACCAGGGCTGGACCTATGCCTGTCACAGAGAGAGAGAGAGCGGAGCCGACTGTGCTCTGTCTCCCGCTACGACACCGGGCTGGCTTCCGGTCCCATCCTGGCTTCAAAATAAAACAGCGAGATCAGTGGTTCCCGACCTTTTTTAGTCCAATGTGTTGTGTATGTGATGATAATTAGCATGTGTGCTAATAATACCGCTGTAATAACACACTAACGGAATATAAAGACCCACCTCACATTTTTATTTTCATTATAATTTGTTTTTCTTTTCTGTTATTCGTCCCACAGTGGGGAAATGTCAGTGTTGCATCACCGGTTACAAAACTGTAGGAATGAGGAGCACACAGCACAAGATAAATGAACAATAACTCAATACTAAAATAAAATAAAATCTCTAAAATTAGCAAAAAAAGGAAGAAAGTGTAAAATCTCTAGCTTTAATGATTGTGAGAAGCAGAGAGGATAAACATTTGACCTTCCCTGACTTTCAGCTCTGCGGTCAGCCTTTTACCGTTTCCAGAGACATTAAAAGGCAGTGCTGTAAGCTTTACGCCCAGGCGAACACGCTGATGAGGAGGTTCAGCATGTGTTCATATCCTGTTAAATGTGCTCTGTTTGGAGTGTACTGCACTCCGCTGTACACAGCTCCTCTGTGGACCAAGTACAGTCGCAGGTCAAAGTTGCATACAACGATGCCTTCAGGCTGCTGCTCCGGGTGCCCAGGTGGCACAGTGCCAGTGAGCTGTTTGTGAACGCTCACATTCACTCCTGTGAGGCTCTGATACGGCATCTAACCTTTCGGTTCAAGGAACGTCTGGAGGGGTGGGGTCTGAGAACAGCATCATTCAGACTCTGACCAACGGTAAAATAAGCTCATGTTGCCATACGTCTGCTCTGAGAAAGCACTTGACAGATACACTTTACAATATATAGATCTGCTGGGACTGATTCTATACATTTGAATGCATTGTCCTTTTATTTTTAATTTTGTATGGACCATTTTTATCTTGAGTCTGAAATAAAGATTAATAATAATTTAGCATAAAAAAGAAAGAAGTAAAACATCTCTAGCTTTAGCATAAAAAAGAAGAAAGTATAAAATCTCTAGCTTTAGCGTAATGAAGAAGCAAAAAAAAAGTAAAAAAACTCTGGCTAATGTGAACTATTATTATATTCATATTCTTCATTCTGGTCATATTCTCTGCTGATAAAGTACAATATAAATCTGTAAATACCTCAAAGTGCTGATACAGAATATACTCCATATACACCACACTTATCCTTGAACCAAGCGCTATCATACCTTCAATGTTTCATTTTATTGTTTTATTTTGTTATATAAAATAATAAATCTTGTTTGATATGTGCAAAATCTTCTATTTTCCTCTTTTATTCTGCTGTAATTATGCGCATCGATTAATTTCTCCACTGTGGGACGAATAAAGGTTGAGCTTAATTTGCATTTTTTAGACAAGCGATACTAAAGTGACCCATGCAGGCAGCTAGAGGCAACTTGAGGATCTTGGGAGGTTGTAGTTGAAAAGGTGAGGTTTCTCTTGTGTTACAGGTAACAAAGACATTGCATTCATTTTTATTATATGACATTACCAACATTATCATGCTTTTTGGTCCTTGTTATGTCATGCTTGTGCCATGTAGTTATAATGTTGATGCTAATGCTGTCTATAAATTATTTAATTTTATTGTAAAGATTTGAAATGTATGTGTTTTTAACCTGCCTTGCATTCCACCGTTTAAAATCCTGCATGCAGTTCTCTAATAGGGCCAAGAGGGGGCAGCATTTCATTAATAAAGTCACAGGACATAAGGGAGCGCTGGACCATGTTCAAACTATAGTCAATGGACAATGCTCATGCTAAAGTTCATTCAAACCCTCTAGGGAAGTGCTAATGGACGAAGTTTTGCTCCTACTTGCCCTGGCTCCTATTGGACTTACATCGAGAAGTAAACTCCTCTTCGGTTCGTAATGCATGTTTTGTATTAAAATAATAAAACACAAACTATAAGGACACAGATAAGGGGATTAAGGGAGGACAAAAGGGTTCCATTTAAGCACATTTTGTTCATCATTTGGCTTATTTTTTACTTTGCACTCGTTATACAAAAACAGTTGTAGCACAGAATTCAACCACTTATTCTTTGACTATACAACAGGATAACAGCGGTAAAGAGACAGCGTAAGAAGACAGCGTAAAAAGAGACAGCGTAAGAAGACAGCGTAAAAAGAGACAGCGTAAAAAGACAGCTTCAAAAAAACCAGCGGTAAAAGACAACAGTAAACAGTAAACCTCGAAATTTCCCCACTGTGGGACGAATAAAGGAATTCTTATCTCAAAGACAGCGTAAAAAGACAGCGGTGGTTGTGCTGTGCACGTGCCTCACTCGGGCTGTTCCACTGCAGGTTGGACACGTTCTCAGCAGTTCTCATTGGGGAGGGAATGACTTCAGAGGACCACCGGGGACCACATGTGGGAAAGTGGACTTTTAAAAAGGACTTTTAACTGCTTTTATTTTTGTGATGTGTTTTGTGTGTATGTATGTATGTATGTATGTATGTATGTACTTTATTTGAACAGGGACAGTGTACAGTTAAGCATTAACACAAAAGGAGAGATGCATGTACCAGGTTATAGCAGAGATGCTAATTTCCACCTGTAGTCCCTGTGTTCTCAGCACAGAGAGAGGAAGAGAGACAGAGCAGTCCAGAGGAGGAGGACACGGGACCGGGCCAAGGACGAGCACCGCCAGCCAGAGACCACGGGGCACTGAGGCCAGCGGGGAGAGCGGCACCGGTGAGGCGCGCATTGATAGCGCATTGGCGCGTGCGCGCCCGGGCTAGGCCCACAGAGAGATCGGGATGTGCCGGCTCTCCCCCACGGGTGCCCGGTGGCGACCCGTGGTTGGCGAGCGGCTGGCGGGACTGCGGCCCGGTCCCGGGACTGAGAAGAGCGGAGGCCAGTGGGGAGGAAGGAGTGGATTGCGGGGTTTTTTATCATCTTTTATCGATCCTTTTTGTACATATTTTATTAAATTGTATCCCCTTTTTATCCCCTTCTGCTTTTTTATTGATCACACCTCTTCAACAGACACTTTTAAACCTGTGACACACACACACCCGGTCTACACTGAAGCGCCACCCAGCTGCGCGTTGAAAGCGCCTCCAGAGCCATCAGCGCCACTACCTGCTACACGACGTATAGACACCCAAACACTCACTCCCGTATTCGTCCCAGAAACCGGATTTGTCCGGAAGTTCAGTTTGCGCATGTCAAAGTGTAATAAGTCCTTAAGTGGTGAATGGTTAAGTTTAGGTGTCTAAGTAAGATGGTTAAGTTTAGGGTTAAGGCTGGGTTGGGGTTATTTTATGGGAATGGCTCGTTAGGTTTAGGCATGAATAGGTAGTTTTTTATATTTACTTCCGCTTCCGTCCAGATTCCGTGATTCCGTAATCTACTGCTGCGTATGCTCATTCGATCAAACTGAACTTCCGGACGAATCCGGTTAACAGGACGAATATAGGAGTGACAACGCAGACAAGCCGAGCGACCAGCACCCGAAAGTACGGCAAGCGGGACAACGTCAATAATCTGCAGGGTTTTATAATCTGGCGTCTGGCGCCCCCAGCTGGTGGGCGGATAAACTGTCCACACTACTACACTACCTTGTGTTGGAGCTATTTGTCCATTCGTCCACGAGCCCTCCTCGTCGGGATCCCTGACAAAAGCCTTCAAAAGCTTCAGCATATTCAAAACAGAGCTGCCAGGGTCCTGACGAGGACACGCAAGTTCGACCACATCACCCCCGTCCTCCGCAAACTCCACTGGCTCCCCATATACACCTCCATCTTGAGTATAAGATCTTCTTTTTATACCTGAAAGCAGAGGACCCTCCCAGAGCGCCCTCTGCTGTATTTGCTCCACCATTCCGGCCCCTAATTGTTATGGCCAGACATTGCAATTACATAGAAAAGGAGCAAAATACAACAACTTGTACCTTATTATGCAAAAATACACTAGTCAACATTCACAACTTTGTCACTGGCCTCCTGAGAACATTTGTTTTTGTCTATTTCTACGGATCTAACGACTCCGCATTTGTCTGGAAATACAGTTTTCCTTTGTACCGTTTACAAAAAAAAACACAAGCTAATACAACATTCCTTGTTAATGCATTTGCATGAGTGATCCAATACATCTCTTAATTTTGCAAGAACTTGATTTCTTCCACTGTGTCGGGTGCATTTGTGAATATCTTTGATGATTAAGGTTGATACATGTTGATCCTTGGACAAATTCATCGGGCATCGCTGAATTTGAAAGCTGACCACCAACTTTAAGTAATCCGTCATGAAGAAAAAGACTGAGTTTATAGATGTGACTGTTCCCTCTTTGGCAACAGTCACATTTCTTTGGCTTAACAGAGAGTTAATTTAATTGGAAAACCTATGTTTTTGACAAAACTTCACTATAGCGTTTTCAGATTGACACAAATCTTCAGTTGACAGGCGAGAGGGTTTGACTTTGTCTTTAATCTTTTGGAGTTCTTTATCAATGTGTGACGGAGTATAGCTCATTGATAGAGCTTTTCGTACTTTGCAAAGTTCAAATAGTGTCCTTTTGTTTTTCAAAATCCAAGCAACTGCAATTTTTTGCCTTTTCCAATCGGAGTAATAATGGACAAATGTGTTGGTTGGATTATGTTCAGTTTGTGTTAAACAAGTAATCTCAGTTTTGATTTCTGGATCCTCCATGTTATCCTCCTTTTCAATTATTTTCAATCCAAGTGGCGCAACACGCCACTCCACAACGCCCCGCACTACGCCGCACCACACCGTACCACGCAGCACCGCGCAAAGGAGGTGGGGCCGCCGTGTGATGATTTGTTGCTTTAGAAATAGAAGAATGTTAGTCAAATTGTAATGAATGTCATGATTAGAGCTGTTTGGCACCCCATGAAAACTTTGACTCAGTCTGTAGGGGGCGCTAATTGGCCAATTTCAAATATTTCACTTTCACCTGACCTAAACCCTGGAGTTGAACATTGGATTCAAGTTTTGTGCAAATCAGACTTTGTGCATATGGGAGCAAAATTAAAGCTGCACTAACTGACTTTGGGATTTTGAAGCCGCGGACTCTCTGGCCTCTCTCTTTCTGCTCCCCTCCCCGCACCCACAAAGCTATCGCCCCCCACACACACCCACTGTTGGGACGGAGCTAGCCTCTCCCAATATGGATAATACATGGATATGGATTTGCACGTGGATGGCGTGACCATAAAACGATAGAACCGGGAAGCGCGGAGGAACGAGACTTTCTTTTGGATGGCTGTTTCGCTGTGTAAGCAGTACCCGGTGACGAAGACGAGAAAGTTTCAGGTTAGCTCCGCCGCTTGTTGTGCTAACTCAGCTGTCTGTGCTAACGGACCTGGAGATTTCTCACGAAAGTGGGGGCTAGTGGTGCGCTGTGATTGGTCACAATCTGCGACCCGAAACACATTCTCTTCCTTGTTTCATCAAAACTCGATCTAAAATATAATGTCACGCCAGCACAAATCTGCGCTACTTTTTCTTCAAAAGGACGTATATCCCAATGCACTGCATGGACATGGATAGCATTTTCGTAATGAATACAAAAATAAAGTCAGTTAGTGCAGCTTTAATGTTGTCAAAAACGGCCAATAAACACTCACATTTTGGTCATTTTGAAGGTACATGTGTTGAGATGATCTGGAGCGATTTTGAGGCAGGAGGAGAACATTTCCAACCGACATGTATGAAAATTATTGCGGCTCATTTTTCCATTTTGCAGTGAAATTTATGGGCCTCCTGTTTGTCAGAGGGCGGAGCCATGATAACATTTCGGTCGTATCTTGACTTGAGGAACATGTGTACCGAATTTCATGGCTCTACGACAAACTTGACCTCTGAAACTCCCATTGGCTGTTGTAGGTGGCGCTGTTCTGGCATTTTTTGAGTCCCATAAAAATAAACACCAAAATATCACATTTTTCACCAGGTCTAATGTTTGGGCAAAATTTTACAACTTTGTTCAGGGGGTGAAATTAAGCTCAAAGTGCAGAATTTGACATCTCTCGAGCAAAAACAATGACTGAACTCAAATCCTTAAAAGTAACACATGTAGCACGGTGAAAAATCTGTGTCCTCAGCACCACACCTGCACCGTGATTGTGGCTTCTTTTCATACCTGAAAGCGGAGGACCCTTCCAGAGCGTCCTCTGCTGTGTTTGCTCCACCTGTGTGTGTGTGCATAATTCGTCCCAAAAGCACTTTTAAAAAATACATTTTAAAACATCAAAAAAAGATCCCTGCTTTTGGGACCAAACATGCACACTTTGAGCCCAATTTTCTCGGAATTTCTATTGTAAAAGTGAATGTTATTCTGCACAGGGGTAGAGGGCATCACAGTGAACAAGTGTGCAGTGAAAGTAGTCGCAAAACTATTTTTGTTATTTGTAAATGATTTTGTTTTAAATTGCATTTCGTTTCCCTATCCACGTTTACCGTAAGTAACAGCATAAAGGAGCCAACCGTTTTCAATGTCCTCTTTACCTCTGTTGGCGAAAAGCGGGGCCACTTTATCGTGGTCTAACTTTTCCAGCACAACATGCTGCAGTTTTACTTTTTACCTTTCCCATTGCCCTTATCAATTGTTTTTTAACTGTGCCAAGTACAAACATTTGCCAGTACACCAACCACCAAATGCAAAGTGATGCAAGTTTTTGCCTACGGTAAGTGGTTTTTAAGGGAAAGATTGGGCAATTAGTCATCAGAGAAAAAGTCTGTTACTTCTTTTTCATTTATGGGAAATAATTCTAATGTTTCAAGAGGAACATTTATAGAACATCATGAGGCAGAACACAGTGGCTTGCACAACAATGGCAAAAAAGTGATAAAAACATTTTAATAATCCATGGACGTGCTAGCCTTAATGCAGAAGATGCCAAAAATAAGCTAGCATGGAGCCAATTTCCTTATATGGGCATTTCTTCCGAGACAGCTTTGCGCTGTAAGATTTTAGATTCCTTATTTATTATGTTAAAGTTAGAGATTTTATACTTACCTATTTATTATGCTAAATGGAGAGATTTTATTTTAATTTTTATTATTTAGTATTAAGATATTGTTCATTTATCTTGTGATACAACACTGAAATTTCTCCGCTGTGGGACGAATAAAGGATCTATCTTAATCGCTTAACAGGGGTAGACGTGCTGCTAAGACGTTTGCTATGGCAAGCTGGAGTTTTCCCCTGGAATGAAGGTATCTGATTGGTCAATCCTTAAATGGCTCATATCTGGATTTACAAAGACAATATCTCAATGTAAACACCGGGATCATAGAAAGCCAATTCTTTTAATGCAAACGGTTACTGAGCTTGAGAAATTTAGTTTTTATTGTAAGTCAATCGGAGTCCGAGTGAACAAAACTTCATCCATGAGCACTTCCCAATTGGGTTACATTGTGTTAGCGAGTTTGCGTTGTCCATCTACATACAGTCTGTAAGAAACAAAAAGAGGCTATGATTTCCTATTCCGTTCTTTGTTGTTGTTAACTGTGTTTTTTTACACAGGTGTAGGATGGTGTAGAACTGAACCTCTCCGCTGTGTCTTTGAATAAGATACAAAAAAACATAGTTAGTAAATCATCTTTATTTGTAGCGCATTTCATGAATCTAGATTGTACGGGGGCGGCACAGTGGCTGAGTGGATAGCACTCCCGCTTCTCAGCAAGAAGGTCCTGGGTTCGAATACGGTTGTAACAGGGAGTTTGCATGTTCTACCCGTGCCTGCATAGGTTTCCTCCAGGTACTCCGGTTTCCCCTACCACTAAAAACATGTACACTAGGTAAAATCCTCCAGCTCTGGTCCTGACCAAGCCGAACATAAACATCTGAAGATGGGTTCCTGAGCGCTGTCACTACGACAACCACTGGTCACTACGACAACCACTGGTCACTACAAAGACCGACTGATCAAGCTGTCGACTTCCGAAGCTGGAGAACTTTACCTATGATGCATGTTATTGTATGTTACAGGGAAACCGGAGCGCCCAGAGGAAACCCACCCACACAGAAACAGGGAGAAGTATGCAAACTCTACACAGAAAGAACCAGGCTGACACAGGATTTGAACCTGTGACCGTCTTGCTGTGAGACCTGAGCGCTATCCAGTCAGCCACCTCACAAATATGTAAGTGTTCCTACACCGTGCAGCAGGTAAACTTTATTTATGTAGCACTTTCACAGACTGAGCATGCTCTTTTCAATTGTGGGCATTTTTCCTCTCCAAAATTGAGATGGAAGCTAGGTCGCTGTACAGGAGGCACAGGCCAAATTGTGGTCTTATCAATTCTTATTATTATGTCTAATGTCTAAGTCTCCGCAGAAATATAGCGTTTATTGACACAGGTGAGACACAGATCAGGTTTAACAGGTTTGAGACTATTAAAAAAGGTCTATTTGCACTAAAGATAAGAAAACGTCACACATGCATAATAAAGTCACACATTTATTCAAGTGATAATAGACTTTAAAGCAGCTCTGAGTGTGTGCAAGTCTCTCCATGGACTTACCCCAAAGTACATCTGTGACATGTTAGTGCCATATGATCCCACTCGGACTCTGAGGAGCACAGGGACTGACCTCTTGCTGGGACTCTGAGGAGCACAGGGACTGACCTCCTGCTGGGACTCTGAGGAGCACAGGGACTGACCTCCTGCTGGGACTCTGAGGAGCACAGGGACTGGCCTCCTGCTGGGACTCTGAAGAGCACAGGGACTGGCCTCCTGCTGGGACTCTGAAGAGCACAGGGACTGGCCTCCTGCTGGGACTCTGAAGAGCACAGGGACTGGCCTCCTGCTGGGACTCTGAAGAGCACAGGGACTGCTGGTTCCCAGAGTCATGACTGAACATGGGGAGGCAGAATTTCAGATTTATGCAGCTAAAATCTGCTAAAAACAGTCTTTCTAAAAATGTGAGACAGGCTTCTTCTCTGAAAATGTTCAAATCCAGGTTAAAAACAGTTTAGCTGTGCATACAACTGATTAAATCTTCATTCTTTATAATGTACTGTTATTATTTGTTATTTTAATACCTTGTGTAATTTCAATATTTGCATTTTTTGGGTTTTGTTATGCACTTTGAGCCGCCTTGTGTGGATTAGTTATTATTCCGTTCATTTGGTTCCACTTCAGGTCAGTGTTTCTCATAGAAGGAACATATCACAGACACCTTGCATGGGGGAGGGGTGCCCCAGCCTCCTCTTCCTCCCTCCCTCCTCCCTCCTGCTCCCTCCTCCTCCTCCCTCCCACCTTGCCTCCATGTCTCTGTACACACGTTCCCTGGCTCACTCGGACACCGGCTATCAGCACCTCCTGACGGCCACCTCCTCGCCACAGTCTGCATCTGACAGCAGCCTCTTTTCTCTATCCTGTCGTCATTGTGTCGCCCCCTGCCAGAGGAGAACCATGAACATAATGGAGGACAAAGAGGAGCGAAGGCTGGACTTCAAACACTTGCTTAAGAAGAACTGGCTGCTTATAGCTACAGTTGTGTCAGTGCTGCTTGGTATGTATATGACTGTATGTATGAATGTATGTGTGCGTGTGTGTGTGTGTATGGATAGTGTCTGTTCTGAAAGCTGTGGTTGTCATTGCGGCTATTTTTTTATTTATTTTTTTGCATCGGCTGTGGCGTCTTTGCTGCTAGAGTTGTCATAAATCATTACCTCTTGCGCCTGACTGGGCGGCAAGAATACATTAGACATACACACGCACACACACAGACACACACACAGATTTTCCTATAGCCAGGGCTTTGGGGAGAGATTGTGGAGGTATAACAGAGAGGAGCGTTGTCATAGTCTTCAGGGGCAGAGAGCACGTCTGCACACAGTCTGGATGGGTCTCAGTCAAACGTGACCAGACTGGGGTGATGGGGTGATGGGGTGATGGAGAGACCCCCCCTAGTGTTGATGGACCCAAACTGACGCTCTCACCGCATCCGGAATGTTTCATGTGGAGTTTACTATGTGTAGTGGTTGAATATTTAGATGAAACAGTGTGTGTGTGTGTGTGTGTGTGTGTGTGTGTGTATTATGATGGACTAAGCTGAGGAATTTGTGGAATGAATGCCTTGATTGATGGGGAGAAAATTCCAATGACGGTATTTGGGATATTTTTGTAATTATTATTATAAGATGCTAATAATTTTCTGAGTTGATCTGTTTGGAAATGTTGCTTAATTTCTATATTTTAACCTTTGTTTTGCTACTTCTCAAGACCAGCACTTGAAAGCCAGATCCTGTCAGACCTCTGAAGCTAAGCAGGGTAGGGCCTGGTTAGTATTGAGATGGGAGACTTTGCAGTACTAACAGGTGTCTTAGTGGGGTGGCTGTAAAATGCCAAACTGTTATTGTGTCCTTAGGCTAGACCAGGGTTTCTCAAACTGGGGTACGCGTACCCCTAGTGGTACGCGGGCGCCCTCTAGGGGTACGCCAAAGAATCTGTAAAAAAAAAAAAAAATTCTAAAAAAAAAAAGATCACTCTGAGCACTCTGAGCAGGAGAGACAGAGGTGAAGCAGACATGGAGTAATATAGTCAGGGTCAGGCTACATTTGGAGGCAGTTTGAGCAGTAAATGTGTCTCCAGAGCTGACAGAGACCATGTGGAGGGTCCTAGCAGCAGACCATGTGGAGGGTCAGGACAGCAGACCAGTGGAGCACCTCAAAAAAGCCACAGAAAAGTGGACTATTGCTAAAATTATCACTGAGTCCACACCAGGAGCCAGCAGCAAAGTCCAGATATGGTTACAGCGCACGCTGGACTAAACAGACGCTCTGTAGATGTAACCACACAAAAACACACAAACGCGTGCATAAACGCACATACATGCACGCCCAAACACACAAAGACACACAGCAGTATTCTGTTGCACTTATACTATAAGTATAAGTATTCACTTTGATTTATTGTCATGTATAGTGTTTATCATTGTAATTTTGTTATTCTTTGATTTACTCTTATTGACATAAATATAGTGCCACCTAATGGATGAATACTGGCCATTCTATCTGGCATAGTTTGTCATGGGCTCTACTTTCAATATGTACATTTTGACATTTTTTGGAAGAGTACATTTTGAAATTTTTGAGCAACACTTTGTGGATGTGTGTGTGCCATAAAACTTATTATTTTACATTAAAAAAACTTTCTCAAAACGTGTTGCTGTTTTCTAACATGTAAGATCCTGGACATGTTTGAGGAGATGCTAAAGTTAAACTAAATAGTTTTACAATCACTTTTCTGCAGTTCGTCTGTTTTCACAAAAACCTAATTTTCTAATTTTTTTGTCTAAGACTGGTGCTTACTGGTGCTAGGTACACTCTCCTCTGTTCGACTGGAGATCACAGGAGAACGAAACAAACTAAGAACAAACTTCTTTTTGCCTGCTGAAAGTAGACAGTCCTGTCTTTCAGACTCTGGTTTCATATTTTTCATAGCACACAATATTCTGTGAGTCTTAAAAATCAGTGAAGTCATCAAAAAAATGGCTGGCAGTCAATGAGAACCTCTTTTTCGTGTACAAAAATTACATAAAATTACAGATGATAAAACAGTCACATACAGATGATAAAATAGTCACATACAGATTATACAACAGTAACACACAATTTCATAAAATTACGGATTATAAAAACAGTTACATTTCACTGAAGATGTCTCAATCTGGATCTAAAAGCATTCAAGGAAATAAGATCAGATCATTTCTAGTCTTTTTGCAACACGTTCCATGTAGAAGGAGCAGTTTTTTTTCCCAGTTCTGTGCAAAAGGAACAGAGAGCAACAAACGATCATTTGATCCAAACCATGAGAACATGTCTCTGTGAGTAAACGACAGATGTAAGAGGGCAGCAGAACAAGCCTTAGAAACTAAAGTGCACCAGAGTCCAAACCTTCTGTGGACAAAGATCTCACTCCAGAATATAGCTCACAGTGAGGCTTTGCAGTTCGCAATGAATGAAACATTTAAAACATTTTTTTTTCCTATATTTAAGCGCAGTCTTACTGTTGAAACTGTTTAAAATATTACATTAAATATACTTCTTTAGGAATGAAACCTCTGCCTTGTTATTGATGAATACTTCGGCTTACTACGCTACTGTGTGGTGTTGGTCATTTGTGGTGGTACTTGGAGAGGCAAGTATTTTCTGAGGGGGTACTTGGTGTGAAAAGTTTGAGAACCACTGGGCTAGACATTTAACCCACATTACCTAGCATGAGTCTAGTGTGTGTGTGAATGGTTGGTGGTGGGAGGGGCTTACGGCACATACTGGTTGCCTTTCCTATGTCAGTGTGCCTCAGGGCAGCTGTGGCTACATGAGTAGTTTATCTCCTCTGTGAATTAATAAGGCCATGTGAAGCATCTTTGAGTGTCTATAAAAAGGGATATATAAAACCCATGCATTATTAGCATCGACAGAAGAGAAGGAACCAGTCTGCACCAACAGCCTCTCTCTTCACCAACGATACACACACACACACTCTAGGCAATGTAGGTGAAGTGTCTTGCCTAAGGACACAGTGATTGTTTGCGACTTTACAGCCACCCCACTGTGACACCTGGTGATCCCAGAGGTCTCCCATCACATTACTAACCAGGCCCTGCCGTGCTTGGCTACAGAGGTCTGAGATGATCTGGCTTACACATGCAGGTACTGCCATCTTGTGCCATGAGCTCTGGTCTCATCACGAACAGTTTCTATGCGTTTTTAGCCAATCAGATTTGAATCTCTCTCTAACACACGCACACAGCCTATAACTGGGGTATATTTGCCGATTCTGTAATAATAATGTTTCCCTTGGCATATACTGTACACACCAGGTTTACCATTCTCTTTCTTAACCCCTTTTATTTAATCTTAGAGACTCGTCATTGTCCATCAAAGTGCACCTTCATATTTTTATATCACCGGTGAGGCCTCATCCAAGACATCCATTCCACATCAGCAAATTTATCGCCTACATTTTTACAAGCTTTTTTACGTGGTCTGCTTGGCACGATAACACGTCACTAAAACCAGTTTGGTGGAATACATGTGGTCAGAAAGCCATAAATATGCATCATTTTTCATTTAGCCTGATAGAATTAACTGCAGATTAGAAATAGCTGACTGGATAAACAGCAGCTCTCTCAAATTATTCTGCTGTATAACCTTACCACACCCTTCGTTACATACTGTAGACTATTTTTGCATTTAAAGTTGGACTTTGCAACTTTTTTGTGTTTACAATATGTGTCACCTGTTGTCACCAGTATTTTCTCCTGGGGGTGATATTGAAATATTATGGAGGGACGAGAAGAAGAGAGAAACTTGGAGCTAAAATATCCGGTTTTCTTTGTATTTTTTTTTTTACCTTTTCACATTATGACGGTATTTTTGAGCAAATGATTAGTTTAGTTTGTATGGGTTTTTCTGTTTGGATTGAACCAAAACTCGACTAAACATTAAAGCTGAGATTTACGGATTCATATTTTTGACAAATTATTTCTGGGGAGAGTCTGGAGCCCGCGTAGAAATGTGAACGGGACCATTAGTGGCCCCCAGCCCACAACTTGGCCAGGTCTAATAATAATCTATACAAATACTCCAGATATTGGTTCTTCATGGTATTACTGTCTGTACTTTCTCTTTTGTATAGTGAGGTTTTCCCAGAAAATCATTGACACTTGCATTCAAATATGTGTGTTTGCATGTTCTCCCATTGTCTGCGTAGGTTTCCGCCGGTTTCCCCATCAAAAAGATTAAAAAGGAATGAAAGTAAAGTGAATGGAGGGTGCCAGTGTGTTTGGCGTCTTGCTCCTGTCTTCACCGTGTGTGGAGAGATAAGACATTTTTTGTTCACCAAAAAATTGTAAACCGCGCTGTATGACCTTGGTCAGAGAAATGCACTATATAAACAAAAATTACTTTCTCACTAGACAGATGAGGCTCCTCACCATTGGTCGAACTATTATACTCTTGCAAATACTGGTGATGCTTATGTCAAAGAGAGGGACTGTATTTAATATATTCATTATGAAATATACTTACAGAGGATCATATCTTCAAAAATATGTATAATTTTACAGATGCCGTGTTGGATTTGAACATTCTCTTCTCTGTGTCGTCCGCAGGGATCAGCTTGGGACTTGTTGTCCGAGAGTACGCGCCGCTGTCTCACCTGGAAAAGCAGTATTTTGGATTCCCTGGAGAAATCCTGATGCGGATGCTGAAACTGGTCATTCTCCCTCTCATCATATCCAGCATGATCACAGGTACACCAGAGGAAACTACTTATAATACTTCATTACTTTTTGTGCATTTACAGCTAAACTTGATATTGATATAGAAGCATTTACAGCTAGCTAAGAAACATAGCAGCTATATATATTATACATTGTGTGTGTGCTCTCATACTGTCCTGTATGTGCGTTGCAACATTGACATTTCCCCACTGTGGGACGAATACAAGTTTTCTTATGTTATCTTATTTTAAACCCTGTGCTCTCAGGTGTCGCTGCTCTCGATTCTGAAGTTTCGGGGAAAATTGGTCTGCGGGCGGTTGTTTATTACTTCACAACAACCATCATTGCTGTTATCTTGGGTAAGTTATGCTTTTCTTTTCTTATTGGGAAGGGAAACGTTTCTATTATGTCAGTTACTTAGGTCAGTAAATCATGGGAGAAAGAAACACCGCTTAGACCCGCCCATTCTCACCCCCATTGCTTCCCGATTGGATGGAATACATTTATTTACTATAAAATGTTGAAAAATAAATATATATACTAAACGCATGGATCTATTCCGCTGATGTTATTTTGCTTGTTCCCTTTCTTTCAACACACACTTCTTTAAAAAAATGGTAGCCAAACTATAATTCAATTCCTTTCAATTTCAATTCATTTATTTTTTTGATAGCCCTAAATAAACACAGCAGTGGTCTCGGACGACTTTGCAAAGTTGTTGATTCGCCAACACAGATTAGAGAATCAAACAGTAGTAGAAAGTGAGAAAGCTCGAGGAGGCCCAGATTGAGAGAGGTATCTGCTCCCACAGACTGAGGCTATAGATCCAGGACTCAGACTGTAGAACGAGGACTGAGGAAGAGTGGGCATTAGCAAGTGTGAGAAGACGTCAAAATCATTAGCACTGGATTTTATGTCTTGTGTTGCAGTTTGGTTTTCAGTGCTTAGTGAGGAATATTGTGGTCCATAAACTTTATATCCAATCCACTTTGTTTATAGCACATTTCATATGACAAGTTTCCAAAGTGCTGCACAGAGATAAAAGTAACACAGTTAAAGATGCAGTCAGTGATTTTTTCTAGACACATTTTTTTTTATATATTACGGGGAAAAGTCCCTAAACCTTAAAAGTATCCAAGTTATCATGTGTTTTCAAATAGTAATGAAATTGATAAGATGCCCATAGTCTCCAAAAATTAATATTTTGGAGCGGATCGATAAAAATAAACCAATGGGATTTGTTCATCCCCAACGAACCAATGGGATGCGTTTAACCCCTTCACCCTCTTCCTGTTTCTCTTGAGTGCACCTGAGTTATTGGATTTTCTAAAACCTAAAACGGCTGAACAGAAAAGGCCAATTCCACATTTGCCACACTCTCTTCCTGTTGAGACAAAGAAAAGAAAATGCAGGATGTTTGGTTTGGTGGAGAGGGGAGGGGGGGAGTGGTTTCGAGTTGGTGCTGCGGCTAAGCTAACAAAATTGCTTACTGCACCTTTAATTAAATATACAGCTTTGCTATATATATGTAATAAACAGAATGGGAAAAACATCTTGGTAAAAAATCTATTGCTTTTCTTCCAGGAATCATTTTGGTGATGACCATAAAACCAGGGGTGTCTCAAACTGCGGACCACATCGACAGAGCCGGGACCACCCCTGACGTCACCACAGTGGACACGCTGCTGGACCTCGTCAGGTGCGACACCCAAAAAGCATGCTGGGATATCACTCATTAACAGACCTGTATTTTTATTTATTTTTTTGACTGCAAATGTTTTACTATGTTTTACACAGAAACATGTTCCCTGAGAATCTGGTGCAGGCGTGCTTCCAACAGGTGCCTTTTTCACTTTTCTCTCCTCGTTGATTCTCTCCACTGACATGTTACTGATGTTTTTTTTCTAGTACAAGACCAAGCGTAAAGAGCTGGAAGCTGTAAAACTGGTGACCAACGTAACCACGACAATACCCCCGC
This sequence comes from Knipowitschia caucasica, assembly GCA_964034765.1. NCBI lineage: Eukaryota > Metazoa > Chordata > Actinopteri > Gobiiformes > Gobiidae > Knipowitschia > Knipowitschia caucasica. Next base: position 21,562,254 of record OZ035841.1, read on the forward strand.
TGACCACGACCATCATGGCGGTGGTCCAGGTAGTGACACACCCAACGCCACTAACAAAAAACCACTAACCAAAACCATGACACAACCATGACTCATTATGACCATATTAACAACAACAACAACAATTCTCTCAACAAAACTTCTCTCTTTTTCTTTTTTGTGTCATCTCTCCTTTTGGGGATATTGTGGGAGGGACTGGGGGTAAAATGTGTTATTAAAATCCAATAAAAATATAATAATATTAAAAGAGTCATTCAAGTCATACAGTACATATACTAACTATTTACTTAATGTATTACTTCTAATGTTTCTAAGTGCTTTGTAAATGGGAACTCCCAGGAAGCTGCATTTGCTTATAGACTGTCATGAGATAAAAAACAGAGAAGGGCCCAAAATGCGCGAAAAAACAATGATTTAAGGACGATAAATAAAAGTCCAATGTAAAAACAAATCAAAAATCCCAACGTAACACCAGGAAAACGACAAAGACAATGGACCTGCAACACATGGGGAAGAGCACAGGTACAACAACAAAAACAAGCTCAAATTTGGCTAAATGGGACAAAACAAAATGATATTGTTTAAACATATAATTTGTAACGATAAAATAGTTAATAGTAAATTATTTGTCCCATCGGTAATATTAATTTAAGACATTTCTACTAATCAAAAACAGACTAATAGCGCAGGAGAGTGGGAGAAATGGATTGTTTAAAAAGAAAATAAATTGTGTCTTGTTATGTTGTATGTAACATGAAAAAAGTGTGAATAAACAAACATGAAACAGTAATGTATCAAAAAATATATATAATGAAAGTCAAGAACCCCAGCTTTAACACACACACTTTTTTTCTCTTCCTCTCCAACTATGAGTCAATCAGCCTTTTATTTACTTCCCACTTACTCTTACATTTAAATAGTAGCTCCTCTGGGAACAATGGTGATCTGTGTGGGCTATTATCACAACAACATGCCTCAGATCATCCACGTGCAGCCAGGCCTCACGTTACTGCACCTGGACCCGGCACCTGGACCCGACCCCCCTGGACCCGACCCCCATGGACCCGACCCCCATGGACCCGACCCCCATGGACCCGACCCCTGTGGTGTTCCCTCCGCAGTCATGGACCAGCGGACGGTCGCCCTCAATGGCTCCTTTAGACTTCCGTAATGTGTGGTGAAGGAGATTCCCGAGTCCCTTTTCAATCCCCTCTTTGTTTTGTGTTTTTCACCAGAATATCACCAAAGACTACAAACTGGTGGGATCCTACTCGGACGGCATCAACGTACTGGGTCTGATCGTGTTCTGCGTGGCGTTCGGGTTGGTGATCGGGAAGATGGGTGAGAAGGGGCGGATCCTGCTGGAGTTCTTTGATGCCCTGAACGAAGCCACGATGAAGCTGGTGCATATCATCATGTGGTGAGTGACGGCGGCTTCTTGTGGTTTTAGAGGTGGGATTGCACAAACGTGAAATACACCGGCTTGCAAAAGTAATGTTTGTACTTTTGCACGTTCTGTCCTGTTTACAACCGCAACTAGAAAGTAAGAATGACCACAAGTAAGTAACACACAACTGGGAAGTTGTCTGTCTCTTTTTCTATATATTTTTCTATTTTGTTTACTAAAAAAACTGAAAAGTGAGGTTTAAGGAATAAAGGAATGAGGAGCAGACAACACAAGATATTTTTTATTTTATGTTATTATGTACTAGATCCATAGCTATTAAGATAAATGAACAATAAGTTTATACTAAAATGGAATAACATCTACTTTAGCAAGAATTAAGAATACAATCTCAAACTTTAGCATAATAAAGAAGCAAGAAAAAAATCTCTAGCTTTAGCATAATAACGAAGCAAGTACACCATAAATTAATACTTTGTTTTGCTACATTAGATTTTCCTCCAAACTTGCTCTGTATTTGGCTCCATCCATCTTCCCATTAATGTTTCCAATCTTTCCTGTCCTTGCTGAAGACAAGCAGCCCCACAGCATGATGCTCCCCCCACCATCTTTGCCTCTGGGGGTGGTGCACTGAGGGTGATTTTGGACCTGACCAAAGTGCCTTCTGTATCCACATTGTGATGTACTGTAAACTAGTGATTATCTATTAGTGAAACTAGGTACTTTCTATCTTCCCACTTCGCGGTTTATAGCTAAAGATTAGAAAGTAGAGTTCAAGAACAAGGCTTTTTGACATATTTCTATTTGTTATCGAGATCAAATCAAACTGTTTTTGAGATCACTTTAGAATTAATTCAATTTCCAACTTTGGCTCAACACTATCCAGGGTCCAGAAGGGATTAGAGATATTGTTATGTCAGTTTATCTCTGTGCTCTTTGTATCGATTTGAGGAAGTGGCCAAAAGGTAACTCAACACATTTTAGGAATTTGCCTAATCCTTTACTAATTGCTGCTTGCTTGCTTCTAAGTAACAGGAAGACACAAACTAGGAATTTGCTTTGGCATATGGTGCAAACAAGTTATAAAAAAAGTAAAAATAGTTATAAAGGCATGCCTCGTTATCAAATGATTGTTAAGTGACCAAAAGTATGAGATTATAAACCGACAAAATTATCAATGGTAATGAGGAAATGTTTTTGCCCAAAATATATATGTTTTTATTATGTAGTTGTACTTGTTTTTTTCTTATTTTGAAGTGTTCCAGGGCATGAAATGTGGCTTACTGTATCTATCACTGCAGAGATGAGCTGACGAGGACAGTGAGAAGGCATAACTGTATATTTCACTGTAAAAAGTGATGAAAAATAAGTCAAAAATTGCTTACATTTAGCAAAAATAGATTGACAATGGGGCAAGCAAAATTATCTTGTTTTAAAAAGATAAACCAAATGTTTGCGTATGTTGATGAATGAATTAAATACAATAAAACATGTTCTGTTTTTATGCTAATGTTATTTTAACTGTGTTTTCTCAGCTACATGCCAGTGGGTATCCTGTTCCTCATCGCGGCCAAGATCGTCGAAGTAGAAGACTGGGAGATCTTCAAGAAGATGGGGCTGTACATGGTGACGGTCCTCAGTGGGTAAGCCACCGGTGCCCCTCCCACCTATCCCACACGCTTCAGATTTATGGCTGGCATTTGGGTTCGTTCTGCCTGCGATGATACAGTAAAAGCTAAGGAGTGTGTGTGCGCGCTGATAAGGGCCAAGGACATTTAAAAAGTGGCCAACCTGCAGAGGCAGCAGTTAGAGCCTCATTCACAGCTCTAAATCTCAATAGCGACATTAAAGAGAGGCTAGTAAATGTGTTCCAGCGGGTCATCGGGCCAAGCCAAGGGTTCTACAGTGACTTTGGAGTTTTTTGCAGCGAGCACAAAGCATCTAGTCTATCGCATTGGGTTAATAATGCCAGACGGATTGTTTACACTAGGGGAAAAATTTATCTTAATTAGAGCACATTCGGACTCCCTTAAAACAAGATTTGCCGATGGGACTAAACAAAATGATCTTGTTTTTAAAATATTAAAAAAATGTCTCCCTTGGAATGAGAAAATAAAGCAACAGTTCTTGAAATAAGACTAAATGTCTTATTGGAAAATCTTGTTTTAAAGGTAAATAGGAAAGAAGAAGAAGGTCCTTTATTCGTCCCACAATGGGGAAATTTCAGTTTGATGCATACACATACACATCAAGGCAAAAGGCGAACATCACTTCCGCGTTTCTTATAGGCAAAGTGGGTTGAGTGTCTTGCCCAAGGACACAACGACAGCAGACAGCAGACATCAGTGGGAGTCAGTGGAGAAGGTCTTGTGGTGGGCTCAAACTCACGACCTTTGGGCTCAAAGGCCAATGCTCTCCAACTGAGCCACTGTTGCCTTCTCCACTTTTTGAACAAAATCCTCTGATCTTATTTGACGAGCACCAGAATGATTGACAATTAGGAGAACCAATGGTCTTGATGATCCACCTGGAAGTAGAAAATCCTTCTATATACCTTTAAGAAAGTCAGAATGTACTCAAATTAAGATAAAAAACTATTATAAAAACTGAATAAGAATCAATTCAAGCTATTATTACCTCATTTTGTATCATTCTTTGCAGTATATCTCTTAGAAGTTTCCTCTTGTCTGTTTTTAATATTATATTCATGATGGAGCAATAAAAAATCACACAACAATACTCTCTTGGTTTTTCAGCCTGGCCATCCATTCTCTGGTCTGCCTGCCGCTCATCTACTTCATCATCGTGAGAAAGAACCCGTTCACCTTCACGTTGGGCATGGCTCAGGCTCTGGTCACAGCACTGATGATCTCCTCCAGGTCAGACCCTCCTCCAAAACCTATTACTCCAGGAGTCCCCAACCTGAAGCTCGCCACCCCATTCCCCATGGCTTTACCAAAGAATTTAGAATCTAGAAATATTGTGATAATTCTTATACTACATACTTATGTTGTGCTTCCATTTTATTTGTCATTGATAAAATTCAATAGTCATTGAAGTCGTTTTTTGAGGATCTAACTGTAGCACGTTTAAGAATAAAAAAAGCTTAAAATCAAGTGGGAAATTGTTCAAAGTTTATCCTAATTTTAGAATGTTTTGACCATTTTAAAAAAAGATTTTCCAATGGGACAAGAGATGAATTAAGCTGCTCGTCTCATTGGTAGATCTAGTTTTAATGTTCGCTCTTCCTTCCAATCCAACCTTTGTTGCAAGAATCTTAGTATCAGGCTTGTGCAAAAGTGGCTCAAAAATGTCAAAAGGCAGTTTAGGAGTTCTAATAGAAAAAGGCTAATATGCAAGAAAATGCTAGATGCAAGAACAGGAGGAAACAAGACAGAGGCAGGGACAAACTAAATACACAAGGACATACGTAGGTCAGACACGTCAAGGGAGGGGCAGTAATCAGGGACACAAAGTAAATCTGGAAACAAGAAAAGAAAAGGTGATTTAAAAATAAAACTAGCCTGGACTTTACCATCCACAAACTTGGGTCTGTAATAATTTCCTACATGTACGTCTGGGTCTGATCCGAGTGGCTGCAGTTTCCTCGGTTGTATCCCCTCCGACCAATACTTGGGTGCATTACATACGCCACGGTAAACTCCAATCGTTTCAATCTCCAAAAGGAGTTAACCCCTCCCACCTGAGCTCAATGGAGACAATCCAGACCTTAGTACAAAATGAAAGGAGTACGATGGTATGGTAAGACCAGGCTACAACAGGACAATCCATGGCTCTTAGTTGATTGGCAGACCCCTATTCTTTATTTTTTTAGTACCACAGTGTACGTGTTTATGTATTTTGTAGTTTTGTAATATTTTGAAGTACCTGTTACAAGGATGTAGGTTTGAAACATTTTTGCACACTTAGAAATATAAAAGCAATGGATAATAATTTTGGTTTTTTGTCTTTCTTTCTGCTGCCTAAATCATTGTATTTTTCACCATTTTCCCAGTTCTGCCACTCTGCCCGTGACCTTCCGATGCGCCGAGGAGAACAACCGGATAGACAAGCGCATCACCCGCTTCGTGCTCCCCGTGGGCGCCACCATCAACATGGACGGCACGGCGCTGTACGAGGCGGTGGCGGCCATCTTTATCGCGCAGCTCAACAACTACCCGCTGGATGTGGGTCAGATCGTCACCATCAGGTACGCATTCACTCTGGATTACTCATTAAGACAAACAAAGTAGAAAAGTGTCATAAAGGAATTTGTAAAACACTAAAAATTATAATGTTTTTGACTTCTTCTGCTTATAAAGTTTATGGCCTGGGTCCACCTCATCTTGACATATTGACAAGAATATCAATCCAATCCACTTTATTTATATAGCACATTTTATAAAACATATTTCCAAAGTGCTGTACAGATAAAAGTAACACATTCAAATATACAAGTCTGCAAGCTTAAAAATAACAATAATTAAAAAATATTTTTTTAAAATTAAATTCAAACTTAATTCAAATTAAATAAAATACAAATTAAATTAAATAAAAACAAATTCAATTATATAAAAAACAATAAAAAAACAATAAAAAAAACAAATTAAATAAAAACAATTTAAATAAAATAAAACAATTCAAATAAACTATTCAAATAAACAAAAAACTATTTAAATAAAAAAAATAAACAATTCAAATAAAAAAACTATTAAAATTAAATAAAAAAATATTTAGAAAATATTCAAATAAATTAAAAACAATTCTAATAAAATAAAAACAAATATCTATGCATATATAAATAAAGATTAAACAATAAAATAAATGAAATAGAGGACCACACAACTGACGCTGTGTTTAAAGCCAGACTGGTTTGACGTGAATATTGTGTGTGACTTTTTAATCAACATTTATAGACATTGGTCTCTGCCCCTTATGAACCAGTGGCTCTATGTGTTTTAATTTAATTGCATTTCCTGTGTTTGAACTGTTTGATTCTCTGGTCTGTGTTGGCGAATCGACAACTTTGTAAAGTCCTCTGAGATGTTGTGATTTAGGGCTATACAAAAAACATTGAATTGAATCACAATAGCTGCTTCAATGTATCTAAATTTGACAAAGTGGTTGACATACAAGGTTGTATTATCAATTCAATGTATTTGTGTATAGTCGTAAATCACAGTACAATGTTGTAGATTCACCAACAACAGATCAGAGAATCAAACTGTTTAAACACAGGAAATGCAATGATAACAAACACATAAGGAGCAGGATGACCAATGCCCATACATTTTCATAAACGTCCTTAGTTGTTGTTAATTAAAGTGATAGTCTGGAACTCTAAATTAATTACACATTTTAAGAATTGTATTAAATTGACCTCCTGGCCTTAAATGTTGATATAAAATAAGTCATTTTATGAATTCTAATGTCACAGGTAAGTCCCTCCTTCCCTTCTCTTAGCTATAGAATCCACGATGTCGTCCACTTTAACCAATCAAGTGATGCCAAGAGCTGTCAATCATCGGCGCTCATGCTCGTAGCTGCTCATGCTCAGTTATTTGTTTCGACGGAGCCTCCAAATCAAGCCTTTATAGGCTCTGGAACTACATGAAAACTGAACAAGGAATACTGAACATCCGTTACCCATTTATAAACTGAACCTATATCCATAATCATTTATATACTGAACCTATATCCATAATCATTTATATACTGAACCTATATCCATAATCATTTATATACTGAACCTATATCCATAATCATTTATATACTGAACCTATATCCATAATCATTTATATACTGAACCTATATCCATAATCAGATCCTCTGCAGATGTGTCCTAAAATGTTCAATTCATGTTAATAGCTACTTCCGGGTTTACCGCGATCGTTTTTTGTGTGCATTAAAACAATATTTTTGTCATGAAAATGTGAACAGATCATTCTGAAAAACCTCCGTGCATGTGTATTAATAATGTATATGTATAATGTGTTCTCCGATTAACATTTAAATATGTTGATTGATTGTTACGGAAACATAGGCGTAGACCAATCAGAAAGAAGGGGGAGGAGCTTGGGTCGTTTTTGTACTCTCTTTATGTACTCTCTCTTTTTTCTGAGAAACTCGAGACAATCAATTTAAATTGTTTTTGTTGATTGATTTCATTACACAATTGTTTCTTGTACTTTTTAGCTTGTTTTATTGCATGTACATTTCTGGTGCACACTGGGGACACTTTTGCACATTTATTCCAATGTGGTTTTACTGCAATTGGCAAATAAACTGAATCTGAATTTCTTTCTCTTGCAGCATAACGGCTACAGTGGCCAGCATCGGAGCAGCCGGAGTTCCAAACGCCGGCCTTGTCACCATGGTGATCGTTCTGACCGCTGTGGGACTGCCCGCCAGTGATGTCACTCTAATCGTAGCCGTTGATTGGCTGCTGTAAGTTTGTGTTATTCATATACTGTACGGCCTCCCAAGGGTCCAGCTACTCAGTACACAGCGAGAAGTGGTTAAAAAATAAGTCCGAAATGGCTCAAATTTGGCAAAATGTATCTTAATTTCCTGTTTTTCTGTGTTTTTGTTTCTAATTCTGACTTGTATGTGTATTTTCTATGTTTTAAAGTGTGAAGCGCTTTGTGATCCTGGTCTGTGAAATGCGCTATACAAATAAACTTTGCTTACTTACTTAATTTGAGCACATTTTGACGGCTTTCAAACAAGATTTTCCAATGGGACAATGAGAAAAATTATCTTGTTTTAAAAAGATACAATAAAAGTCTCCCCTGGAATGAGAAAATAAAGCAACAGTTCTTGAAATAAGAAAAATCAGTCAGAACGTACTCGAGTTAAGATGAAAACCAGTCAATTCAAGCAATTATTACCTCATATTTTATCATTTTTTTGCAGTGTAATCGTGTTTGTGTTCCCAGGGACCGCTTCCGCACCATGATCAACGTACTGGGCGACGCCTACGGAGCCGGGATCGTGCAGAAGCTGTCCAAGAGGGAGCTGGAGAGGATGGACCTGGTGTCGGACGTGGATGTGGCCAACCCTTTCGCTCTGGAGACCACTTTAGATGACGAGGAGTGCGAGAAAAAATCGTACGTGAACGGCGGCTTCACTGTGGACAAGACTGACGCCATCTCCTTCACTGAAACCTCCCAGTTTTAGTTTTTAGCCGCGGGCAAAAACACACACAGAAGAAAGTGCCATATACTACTGATAGCTACGACACTGACAGTAACCGCAGTGGGGTTTTCATTGTAAAATCCCAATTATGCCCACTGTCTAATTTATTGTGAGTGATGTAGCATAGCCAGACAAGTTCGCCAACATCAGCAATAGAAACGAACCATCAAACACATTCAACGGAGAGATGGACTAGTGCTTCCTCCAACTAAACCAGTGCCAAGATGATGAAGAAGAATGACTTTTACTCAAGAGTTCTTTGTTTGAAAATGCAGAAACTACTCCCGGTTGCTTGTGAATGTGTTATATTTGTACATAGTTTGCAGATTTTATTGTGTTTCTGTCCCATAATGCACTGCTTGTACAGCTGTATTTATATTTAAGCCTTTTTCACTGGTTTGCATGAAGCAATAATGACTGCAATGGTCACACTTAGACCTTACGAAGACTGAAACTGAAGCTACTGAAGCTAGTGACGTTATCATACACTGTGAAATTGAAGGTTATTTATAGCCAAGCCAAATCACACCCCTGATTGTACTTAGCCAAAAGAGTGTCTATGTCGAGAAGTCTATAATGACATTTTTCATTTCAACTGCAGTGTTGCTACTGTATCTAGCCTGATGTAGCATAGATGCTCTGGCCCAATGCTCCCAGTCGCATGGCAGCCTCCGATAAGCTTTTAGTGAACCTTAAAGACACACATGTACGGCAAGACATCTGCAATACAATAACCAGGCTGTTTTAAGCAATGCCTAAAGCTTAAGATATGTTTACATCAAGAAGTCTATTTAATAGCTTTGGATTATGAGAAAGTCAAGGCCAAACCAATGTATTTATTCCTTTAAAACAGCAGTTCCCATGGTCTCAATATGCAACGTTTTTACTTTAAACATAGACAAAAACATGCATGATTTAATTTGTAAAAAGAAAATATACTCCTTTAATAATTACTATCAAATATGTGTAGATTACAGGCACTGGGGGGCCTCGGACCACACTTGGGAAGCACTGTTTTAAAGCAATATTTACATGTTTCTTTGTGAATAAGTGTCTGAGTGGTTAGCAATCTCCCGTATCGGCATTAAGGTCCTGGCTTTGAAAGTTGCTCTGGTTTCCGCAACCAAGAAAAACATGTACAAAAGGTAATAATCCTCCAGATCTGGTCCGGACCAAGCCGAGCATCAATATTTGGAGATACAGTCACTGAGCACTGTATCACGGCAACGGCCTGCCCCTGATAGAGACCCTAGTGGCATAAAGGAGGACGGGTCAAATGCAGTGGACACATTTCCCTATCGCAGGGGTCTCCAACCTGTGGCTTACAAGTAAAGGATATAGAAGTTACATAAATATTCTGAATATTAAAACGTATGATTCACATGCCCACAACTTTTGTAATTTATTAAATGAGAAATTATGACTTTTTATTTCAATTGTATACCATATGAGGCTTGGTCTCAACATTCAATAGACTCCTTATTTCACCAGCAAAAAGTCGTGAAAAATAACCAAAATTTGGCAACAATGTATTTTAATTTGAGCACATGTCAAATGCCTTAAAACAAGATTTGCCAATGGGACAAAGCAAAATGATCTTGTTTTAAAAAGATACAAGAAATAAAGCCACAGTTATTCAAATACGGCTAAATAGCTTTGTCCCGTTGGCATAACTCAGATTAATATTTTTATTTTTAAACACCCCATTTAATCAATTAGTACCTCATGTTTTATCATTTTTTGCAGTGTAGTTCTGTCTGGTTCTAGTCCTGAGAAAGTCTCCAGGTGAAAAAGGTTAGAGACCCCTGCCCTATGGGGACAATGAAATAAATAATCCCATCCAGACACTACTTATAGCAGTACTGGGTAGAGCGTCTGTGTCTGGGGTCGAAATATTCCAATTCTCTTGTTTTTTGCACTTTTGTCTTTAACTGCAGTAATCTTGGTGTTATTTGGTCCAAGCTCTTTCTGAAATATCGTGTTATTGGAATGTTCTGCACTGTTCCGCTCTGTCCTCGCTGCTCAGGACGCGGAGAACACGCTTCTATGGCCACAGGGCAGTTACTGCAGTTTACCATTTTCAAATATATATAAAAATACATTTGTAACTATTTGAAATCTTATGGGAATTATTGTTTGTTTTTGCTCACACTCTCACGTTTAGCTTTCACAGTTATGTATCAAACATTCAAATTCCATCAATGTATCGTTATATTGTTAAAGCTATTTATTTAAAAATCAAATCATGTGCCTGATACTTGTTACAACGAACAATTTACGGATCATACGAATAAAATACATTGCCAGAAACCCTGTAAAGGAGCATTTACACTATATACTCTGTACTTGAGCATTTACTCTCTTACTGCCGAGTGTGTGAAGGGGACGGGGCTTTATCGCCTCGTTTCTACTTCAACATGGACAAAACAATGATTATCTCGTGTCAAAAGCACATTCAAGCAGCTCACGTTCAACTCTGTAACAATCTGTGTATCTGCAATCTGAAATAAAGGACTGACCATTGTCTGCTGTGGATTATTCACCAGAATCATTGAGAGGGATGTGTTTTTTACAGTAGGGGCGGGTCCTGGCTCAAAAAGCTCCATGAGCACGTGCACTGACATGTTTGCAATACCACTCCTAGCCGGTGGGGGTGTACCCGGAAACAGAATTACCCAATGCTTTTGTTTGCCGCCTTCTTTCCTCTCCAAAATGTCTTAACAGGATGGTCCAAAAGTTGGTTCTTGGCCCAACGTTACATTTCGGATGTGTGTCCATTCTGAGGTTATTTATTTTGTTTTATTTTGGACCAGCTTAGTTAGTTGCTGTGGACTTTTGAATGCACTCGTTAAATAAAAGGGGCTAGTGCCGGCTAACGCATGCAACAAAAGCGTTTTTTTCACATTTTCCACAAGAGGTGGCATATTAGTTTCAACTGCGGAGATAGACATGACTTTATCCGTTAATATTTACAGTCTATGGTTTTATATCACACTGATGGTTTTACTTTTGAAAAAGTAATTATATTTAAGTCCAAAAGCTATTTGAAATTATAAAATGTGAATTTATGACACAAAAGCTTTTCAGAAATATCTAAGATTGTATTTGACTGAGCACTTTTTATTATAAGGAATAACATAACATTTGAAGACCTCGAAAGATGGATGATTCATCACAAGGGGCAATCCCTCATAAATAAATAAATATGTGCTTCTGTATAATTCTCACATCACAACTGTATATGTGTGTGTGTGTGTGTGTGTTCCTAATATTAGCGACATTAGCAGGTCTGTTTTTGATGAGGAAAAATGTTTTATCATTGCTAAAAGTCCATATATCTCCTGTTAAACACTGCTGTGAATGTATGTTTGTCCCCATTATATAAATCTATTATCTATCTGTTCGTTATGATCCACAGACACTTTTGTCACTGCTGTCTCTGCGTCTCCAATGCATCACAATGTTCCTCCCTGATCCTGAGGCCGATCCTTCAGACAAACCAGGGGCTATTTCTGTGATATACGGCCGCAGTCTGCACCGCGCCGCCTTGCCAAAGACACAATTTGCTTTTAATGACTTTTGGGTTGATTTAGCAGAGGGCTTTACAATGTCAGCTCAGCAGTGACAAGAGCACAATACCAGCAAACGCCACGACCCACACAAGCTGCAAGAGAATCCAAAATGCGGTCTTTATTGGACAGATCATGATTTTGACATATGTAAAATGTAAAAAAAAAAAAAAAAAAAAAAACTAATGCAGGGAGATAGTAAAATGTTTTGTACTGAAACCACCAGTTGCGACCCATTGGCATGAGGATTTCTGCAAAGATAAATAAATATACAATAATATTTGAGATTAAAAAGTGTGTTTTAGATTTCCTTTTGTGTGTATGTTTTTAAATGCTGATGCCCAGAGTCAGGACTAAACATTGGGAGGCAGCGTTTCAGATTTATGCAGCTAAAATCTGGAACAGTCTTCCGGAAAATGTGAGACAGGCCTCTACTCTGACAATGGTCAAATTAGCTGTGGATACAACTGAAGGATTTTATTTTCACTCTTTTTAATGTATTGTGATTCTCTATGAATGTAATGTCTTGTGTGACTGACTTTATTGTTTTGTGAGCACTTGTGTTGCCTTGTGTATGAACTGTGCTATACTTGCTAACATTTTGATTAGTTTTATTTTTGATTTGTCATAAGAAGAATAGAAAAAAAATCCAATTCTGTTTGGATAAATGTTGTGTTCTTTCTCTTTTTACCTTGTCCAGTGGAGGTTATGACGGTAAACCAGGAGAGATCGATCTTCGAGCTAGAACTTCATCCATCTCTGCGTTTGTGACTCCCTGGATAAAAAAAGAAAAAAGCTTTGTAACGATAGATATGATTTCAACTTTAGACTCTTTCAAAGGTTTTGATGTCACAAGAACGCAACCTTGAAGTGGATTCTGGTGCATCTATGCTTTTCTTATGAGACAAAACACAGTGAATCTTCCGTTTAGTCATCTCTGAATTAAATGAATTATACTTTTACTTTTGAATGCACTGAGATGTTGCTGCAGTACAGTGTTCATGGTTTTGCACGGGTCCAGACCGGAGCAGAGAGGATTCATGGACTGAACCAAGCGGATCAGATGAAAATCCACTGGAGGAATGCTAACTTTTTGAAAAATGCTAATGAACCATTCAGCTTTTTACTTTGGACTAGAGCAGAGAAAATGGTCCGAACCAATCGGCTACTCCACCATGTGACCCATTCCTGCTCCACCCAGAGGCTACTCCACCTCTGCTGCTGTGACCTGAAGGGCTGTTGCTGATTATTACTGTTGTTAGCTTTTTGGAATTATCAATTTTATTTTTTATTTTTACTGCTACTGGACACCTGATTTTCTGCGACAGGGATCACTATAGTATCTATCTATCTATCATATCTATTATAATCCAATTCTACGTCTCATTGATGTCACTCACATATGTAAGTCTGCGTACTGCTTTGGGGGTGACAAGGAGACCGCGCACTCGATCCTGGACCTCCTCCCACATCTGGTGAGAACTTGTGGACCTGCGCAGACAAAGGACAGACACACATTTGCCCAATTGTCTTTGATAGATGTAGAAACTGGCCTACCTTCTGGGCGCAGCAGAGGTCATGCTCAGGGAAAGGTCTGTGCTCTGAAACGAGTCGAGTAGATTTTGATCCCCATTGACCATCTCCTCCTCCTGCTAAAATAAATGAATCTAAATAAATTATATATATATATATTTGTCCCACAGTGGGGAAATTTTAATTTTGCTGCTCATATACAGGACAATAGAAAGAACACATAGGGAGCACTCAAAATATACACTATAAGTAGCTGCTATGTTTTTTTAGCTAGCTGGAAATACTTTGATATCAATATAACCATATACTGTATCTCTATCTATCTTTATTGAGTAAAGAACGGGGGCTGCGTTGATAACCCGTAATAAGCGAAATATGAAACACAGCAGTGAGATGTTTTAAATATATAATGTATATTTGTTAGTATTTGGAAGATACTATATGGGCCGGATTTCCTTATTTTTTAGGGCCTGATTTGACTCCCGGGTCACGAGTTGAATAAGCCTGTTCTTATAGCTACACAAATGTAACAAGTGTTAGCATAGGTCTCTACAATATCATATGATTGAAACGTTACTTGCCAGACCATTAGAATAGAAGTGCCTCGGCTCCGGTGTCGCAAATCTCACTAAAATAGAAAACAGAATGCATCCAATGCCTTTATGTGGGTAGTAAAACTTTTAATGCGCAGTCATAAAAGTTATAGGTTGAGAGGAATTACAGGAGAATATTTGGCGATAATTAAGGAATGGCATGCCAGTAAAAAGCTCATTTAAGACATTTCTGAGTTAATGGTATAAAACATTACCTGGGTTCACTTAAAGTCATTGACACAGCTGTAATTTAGCCGGATATGAATAAACAAGAGTCAAAGAAGTTATTGAATATGATTGGAATAGCACCTGTAGACGGAGACCTGCTCACGGTTGGACTGGTCAGAGCGGAAGTGTGATGTGGGGAGGCCGATCGGGCGCCAGATCTGGTGGACAGAACCTGGGAGCATGGCAGAGAAAACCACTGACAGATTTGAGATTTATTTTTCAAACCCCATTTAAGCTTCCTGGATTTCATAAGAATCTTCTCACTCCCTTTAGGACTAAACACAGAACCTTGGGGACCGAGCCTTTGCCGCAGCTGCCCCCACTCTCTAAAAATCCACCTGTTTCACCTGTGGCCTTTCCGAAACTTGGTTCATCAAGGTTTATAATTGCTATTCACCCATCGTCCCTCTGTCTGTTTCCTAGACACAATGACGGGACCCGAAACCCTGGACTCTGGACTCAAGGGCTGTATGTTTTATTTGTTGTCATATTCTGTGGCAGTGAGAAACCTTTTTACAACAGATGTCAGTGATTATCCAGGACATTTAAGGCCATCTATGGACATTTATTAACATTTATGGGCAGTGGTCATCCCCCTTCCTATCCACCAATGAGAGAGGGATGACCTATGTGTTTGTTATTATTGCATTTCCTGAGTTTGAAGTGTTTGATTTTCTGATCTGTTTGAGCTACACCAGAATACATTGAATATAATATGAAGTGTTTCAGACGCAACAATCAAAATGTCTGAAATAAAGACAGTGTCCAATAATGATTCAACAAAGCAGAATTCTACATACTGTTTATGTCCAGTTTGTTTTCAAATTGTGAAGCTGGAGACATGTTTATGACAGCTTCCTGATTGGAGACATTGAATTGGTCTCCTTTAAAGGTGCAGCAAGCGATTTTGTTACCTTAGCTGTAGCCCCAACTGGAAACCACTCCCCCCTCCCCTCACCTCTCTACCAAACCAAACATCCAGCATTTTCTTTTCTTTGTCACAAGAGGGAGAGTGGTGCTATGAGACTTGGATGGCATCTCTGATTGCCACCCCCCTGACCCAGAAATGGATTAAAGGGTAGAAAATGGATGGATGGATGGATGGAAGAGGGAGAGTAGGTGTCAAACGTGAAATTGGCCTTTTCAGTTCAGCCATTTAATGTTTTAGAAAATAATTCGATAACTCTCGTGCGCGCACTCACGAGAAACAGGAAGAGGGTGAAGGGGGTAAACACATCCCATTGGTTCGTTGGGGATGAACGAATCCCATTGGTTTATTTTTTTTGGTCCGCTCCAAAATATTTCTTATTAATTTTTGGAGACTATAGGCATCTGGTCAATTCCATTACTATTTGAAAACACATGATAACTTGACTAGTTTTAGGGTTTAGCGTTTTCCCAAACTATTTACAAAATGCGTCTGGAAAAAAATCCCTGACTGCCTCTTTAATAGACAGCAGAGGTCCTTCACTAACTATTTTCGTCCACTAATTCTTTTTGGATATTCTTATTCCAAGGGGAGGATCTGTTTAAAATTAATGTATTATGAAAAGTAAAAGTGAAAAGTAGTTACAGACATCACCTTTAAGTACAAGTTTGCACTCAATGATTTCAATGCATTTGTTGTCAGAGTGTAATCTATATCTGTATAATCTATGCCAGGGGTCTGCAGCCTGTAGCTCGGGAGCCACCTCTAGCTCACCACCCCCTTCCAGGTAGCTCGCCAAAGGATTTAGAAAAGAACGAATCAGATAATATACTGAATATTTGATGATAAATAATGACTGTTCCCAATATCAGGATCGTTCTCATCAATATATCACCTAATTTTTCCCGGGAGCGCTTAAAGGAGTAGCTCTCTGGCTTTTTTGTCACGGTAAAGTAGCTCTCTGGGTGAAGAAGGTTGGAGAAGCCTGATCTTTGCTTTTGCCACCTCTGTGATAGATGTGCCCTTTGTCTCCTTCTGCTGGTTAGAGCTGGCACTTACAGGCTTGGGACTGCTACTCTGCTCCTGAGGCTCTGAGTCCAGGCTGAGACGGACCAGACGCTGCTTGTTGCTCCTGTACGGAGACATGGAGCGGGACCTGGAGACCGCCCTGTCCCCCCGGGCACCTCTCCTCCCCACCGCACTGCCACACCTGCGCTGGGGGGAGGCCGTCCTGGGTCGTCTCCGTCGCTTCATCAATGGCCTCTGGTGTAAGAACAAAATGTTTTTAAAAATTGTTGGTGGTTTATTAAAGCTGGGATACCTGACTTTTTGGTTTCATAAATAATACATGTTGTTTATCCCAACAGAAAGGGTTATGTTTGTAAAATTTGTTAGAAAGAGCCCTGTGAGTCACTGTTCAACATTTGGGGTTCTGAGCTGATGGTGGTCCTATATTTTCACTTTTCTGTCTGAAAACGTTGATCCAAAAATTGCTTTGAGAGCAAGGAAGTGGTTACATGAGGTTTGAAAGTTAGGTACCCAAGCTTTAACATCAATAAACACAGAAACAATGTCACTTGATGATTGGAATGGAATATATATTATGAAAGACTGAATACAGAAAGGCACATATTCAAAAAATAATCCGTTAATGATTATTTTTAAGTGGAAGACAGAAAACGCCATACTGTGGGAAAATAAAGCTGGGGTATGTAACTTTCAACACACCATCAATACAGTTTGATTCTATATCTAGATTTCCACTATTCCATCTATTAATCATCTATTAGCTTTATCAGACAGAAAAGTAAAAAAAAAACCTCAGCCAATCAGCTCTTAGCCCAAAGCATCAAAAAGTGACTCACAGGGTCCTTTCTGTTGTACTGTATGTGTAATATAATCTGTTTTATATTAAGATGCATGTTGTGGTCTGATTTGTTCACTACATTTTATGAACTTTTATGAATCTCTTTCTGAAATACATCATTCACAACACAAAAACTTAGGTACCCCAGCTTTAAGCACACGTTTCCAATACTTACCAACGGCACATTTGGGTAATTCATAATCTCTGCATGCGCAGCACACTCAAAGATGGTTGTTGTTGTGGAGAATTCCAGTCTTGGACAAATGCCCTACAGCAAAACAAGTTAATGTACATATATAGACGGAACCCACATCTGTTAGATATATATGTTTGAATAATCACATGTATGAAAAGTCCAGGAGAGACTCACAGGGAAATGCTGGGATCGAGTCATGAAAACCTCCTGCTCAGTCCCAGATGATGGAGGCACAAGTTTGGGTTCTGGGAAGAGGAATCGGCGAGCATCATTTGTGTAGTAGGCCAGAGTTCTCCCCACTGGTCAGAAGACAAAAACAAGACTTGTAAGTAAGTCATCCTTATATAACGCATTTTTACAGACCAAGGTCACCTAAAGCCCTTTACAATGTTTAGATATCAGATATTGTTGCCTATAATACTAACATGTCTAAATTACACTGTCAATATGTAACTAATCTGACTGAGAATAATTTAGGTTTGTGTGTGTGCGTGTGTTTTATGTGTATACAGTATGTGTGTGTGTGTGTGGTCATGACACTTACTTGGTGGACAGAGTTGCACAAGTTCAATTCGTACAGTCTCGTCTAAAAGAAAAAGGTGATGTTGAAGGCTGTACACAAGATTCTGAACATATATATGAATAACAATAACAATAAACCACAGCTGCCCTGGGCACACTGACAGAAGCGAGGCAACCAATATGTACCATCGGCCCCCTTACACCATTCACGCTCACACCAGATTCATTCTCAGCAGTGTGGGTTAAGTGTCTTGCCTAAAGACACAACAAGAGTTTGGCACTTTACAGCCGCACAACTGTAGCACCTGGTGATCAAAGAGGTCTCCCATCACAGTACTGACCAGGCCCTATACTACTTAGCTTCAGAGGTCAGACATGAACTGGATTTCACATACAGATGGCAACTATGGATAATATATCAATTTTTTTATGACTGAAAGAAAACATTTGTGGTTTAATGAAGGAAAAGTATATAATTGAACATAATCAGGATGGATTTTTGACTAAAACTTGCAATTCCGCAGCCATCAGCAGTAAATTATAAAAACTAAGACTTTATTATGAATAAATTAGAGGTTAAAGAGGTTTCAACTATTTCTCCTCCTATAATTGATATGGGTCATAGCCAACAAAGGCAAAACCGAAAACATATACGGACCTAGGTATAATAATAATAATAATAATAATAATAATTGTATTTTTTATCTTAAAAAGTAACATTGGTATCAGGGTAATAGGGTTTTAGTTATTCCTTGCAGATGCAGTAGGGTCTAAGGACAGTGGTGATGTAACGACATTTTGATTCTCTGATTTGCATTGGCGAATCAACAATTTTGTACAGCCCTCAGAGATAACTGCTGTTGTGATCTAGGACTATACAAGTATACACTGAACTGAATGATGTTTCTTACACTCCAGCATCACTGCGATGTCTGCGGGGTCAAGAGCAAATCTGAAAATCTGAACAGAAGAAGTCAAAATAAGAAATGCACAAAAATTCCCAAAATCCAAATGGAATGTTCCGGACCTTTTCGAACGTCATCTTCTCCTGAAACTGCAGCGGGAAGACGGAGGGCAGGCCTTCAGACTGACGGAACTGTCCCATGAAGCGCACACTCAGGTAGATGTCTTCATACGCCATAAGCCGGACCCCAGGACAGGACACCTCACAGACACAAGTAACTCAGTATTTTACTCAAGTACATCTCCTGCTTTTACTGGTACCTGTACTTTACGTTGTTTGCATTTTTCCCTTTAGTCTTTACCCAAAAACTTCTTTAGCCTTACTCCTTTATCCTTATCTCCTTATATTTCAAAATAGGTACAATAGTTTAGTTAGTCTGGATTAAGTCAATGTAGTTATCCATGCTTCTAAGTTAATTAATTGTGGTAATCCTTGCTTATAATTGTATTAAGTAATTATGGTTAACCATGCTTTTAAGGTTATTAAGTAATTGTGGCTAGCCATGCTTCTAGGTTTATTAAGTATTTTGGGGAGCCATGCTTCTAGGTTTATTATTTGTTGTTAGCCATGCTTCTAGGTTAATCAGGACATTGTGTCAAGCCATGCTTCTAAGTTTATTATCCACTGTAGTTACCCATGCTTCTAAGTTTATCATAGTGGTTACTCATGCTTCTAAGTGCATTATGGTTAACAATACTTCAAAGGCAAAAAATCACAAACAAAGGCTTCTTTAATTTGACACAAGTAAAGAAAGTTATCTATTATTTGTTGTATTGAAACGTTATAAATGTATTCATTTATATTATATAGTTACTTATATCCACAAGTAGTGCTACAGAAATGTAATATTGTAACATTCAGAATCTGCCTTTCTTCAGTTGTGCAGCAGAGGGCGTAACCCCCTCAAGGTGTTTCTGTAAGTAACTTGGGGCAGTCGCGTTGACTCACGTTTTGAAAAGATAAACTAGATAACATAATGTGAAACTTGACTGTGCGCTTCTTCCTTCTCCCAGAGATGAACCACTTTTATAAGTAATGGAATCTAGACAATGATACACAAATCCTACAAAAAAAAGCATTCAGAAAAATTATGCATATAGGGATAATTGTGTAAAAAGTGTGGAACATACAATATTTACGATGCTAGTTTAAGGAAACAGTCAGATATTGTATTTATAATGTAGTTAGCTCATTCGCTACACTTGACACTGACTTGTTTTGACATCAGCGGTCCGAGAGCCTGCACCACTCCGCTATTGACAAAACACACGCTTCTGACCCATAGACTGTGAATATGAGAACTTACCGCTCGAATATTTATTTCCACCAAGACTTTCAACGCTTTTCTGGACATGATGAATTTTTTGCAGCCGAGCGTCACCTCTACGTCGTTACCATGGATACCACAACTTCCGCCTAACAGTGAACCAGAGCAGGGTCATTGGAGAGAGAAATGTTTTACTGCCGCTCAGAGAATTAAAGCTGCGTTTGAATGTTTTTTTACACACCGAATCAGAAATGACTTGGCTTTGGCCATTTGTTGAGAATACGATTATGACGTTTTATTTAGCTATGTTTGGACACTTAAGGCGCGTTCAGACCAAAAGCTTCAAAAAGCTTTTGACGCGCTTCAACTGACGCCGGGATAGTTTTGTCATTTTGGTGCTTGAAGCTTTTGACGCGAGTGACGCGCCTGACGCCGGTGGGAGGAGCTTCTCTGTTGTCTGTGGGAGGAGCTTCTCTGTTGTCTGTAGTCAGGACAGCGGTGGATTTTTCAATGAGCAGCGAGCCTTTATTTGTTATATAAAGCAAAATAACGTTGTTGTAGGGCTTCAACAAAACATGTTCTGGGTTCACCACAGACTTGAGAGGCTGCAGTGTTTGCAGAGTTCCGTCATTTACTCCAGGAGCTGCGTACGGAGGAGTCTCGCTTTCAGCGGTACTTCCGCATGTCACTCGCCCGGTTTGAGTTCTCAAACCCCGGAGCTAGCCTCTCCCCGCCTCGCTCTGCCTCTCCCTGCCTCTCCCTGCCTCTCCCTGCCTCTCCCTGCCTCTCCCTCGCCTCTCGCTCGCCTCTCCCTGCCTCTCCCTGCCTCTCCCCGGCTCGCTCTGCCTCTCCCTCGCCTCTCGCTCGCCTCTCCCTCGCCTCTCGCTCGCCTCTCCCTGCCTCTCCCTGCCTCTCCCCGGCTCGCTCTGCCTCTCCCTCGCCTCTCGCTCGCCTCTCCCTGCCTCTCCCTGCCTCTCCCCGGCTCGCTCTGCCTCTCCCTCGCCTCTCGCTCGCCTCTCCCTGCCTCTCCCTGCCTCTCCCCGGCTCGCTCTGCCTCTCCCTCGCCTCTCGCTCGCCTCTCCCTGCCTCTCCCTGCCTCTCCCCGGCTCGCTCTGCCTCTCCCTCGCCTCTCCCTGCCTCGCTCTCGCCTCTCCCTGCCTCTCCCTGCCTCTCCCTGCCTCTCCCTGCCTCTCCCTCGCCTCTCCCTGCCTCTCCCTCGCCTCTCGCTCGCCTCTCCCCGGCTCTCGCTCGCCTCTCCCTGCCTCTCCCTGCCTCTCCTCGCCTCTCCCTGCCTCTCCACGGCTCTCCCTGCCTCTCCCTGCCTCGCTCTCGCCTCTCCCTGCCTCTCCCCGGCTCTCGCTCGGCTCTCCCTGCCTCTCCCTGCCTCTCCCCGGCTCTCGCTCGGCTCTCCCTGCCTCTCCCTGCCTCTCCCCGGCTCTCGCTCGGCTCTCCCCGGCTCTCGCCCGCCCGGAGCTGCCTTGCTCTGAGCCAGACTCATCGTCAGCCTGTTCTTATTTTAAATAAACTACGTTTACTACACAGCATGTGTACAATGATTTTGTTACTCAGAATGTTACTACTCATACAAATAATATTACTAATAACAATAATGACAATAAAACAGCAGCAGCAGATACATGACTTCTCTTCATGACAGAGACAGACCCTCTGCTGCTGCTGCTCCTCGTCTCCTGATTGGTTGAAGCCCGCGTCAAAGCTTCAAAAGCTCAGCTTTGCTCAGCTTCGGCGTCAAAGGGATTGTTGTGATACGCGAGCGTTTCGCGCGTCAAAAGCTTCAAGTGAGCGCGTAGTACGCGCGACTCTTGAAGCTTTTGACGCGCGTCAAGTGACGCCGGGCCCCTCGGCTTCACCTGACGCGCTTCACCATTCACTTTCAATGGAAACCTGACGCTTTTGACGCCGAAGTTAAGTCCGGTCTGAACGCCCCTTTAAAGATGCATCACGTCATTCATTTTTTCAGGCCTTAGCCATCCGTAAACTCCGGACAATTATTACAAAAATGAATTAGTACGATGGTATGGTAAGACCAGGCTACGGTGGTGATAAACTACTACAGTAGCCACCCTTACTGATTTGGCCCCTCCGACCTCCACCAATAATTCCTTCACAAACCAAACATTCTGGGCAATGTGAGAGACACTTATCCTGTGTGCTCCTCATTCATAATCAGAATCTTTTTATTGCCATGTGAGTAACAGGAAGTCACAAACTAGGAAATTGCTTTGGCTAAACTAAATGTCTTCAGTTTACTATATACAAGAGTGTGGGAGAGTGCAGTAAAGTGACAGTAGCATAAAGTGACGGTCATAAGGCCAGAGGTGATGGTTTATTAAGTGTTCATGAGTCCAACAGAAAACTGTTATTCCTATTGTTTTGTAACTTGTGATGCAACACCAACATTTCCCTACTGTCGGATGAGTATAGGATCTCAATCTTAATCTATAATCTCCATTTATTCCTGGCTGTGTAAACTTTCAAGCACACTGTACATAAATATTCAGATGCCAAAATGTTGATGCCAGTCACTTTATTCAAAACAAAAAGTATGAAGACACAAGCATCCTCTGGCTGTGGCTTTGCTCTCAGTGGGAGCCATGGTTTTGTAAAACTGGAGGCAAAACAAAAAGTGAATCTTGTTGTACACAGTTCACTTCATCAATTCAAAATTTTCTTCCTGAAATGACAGCGGGCTAAACTTTCAAAATAAATACTATGTAAAAATAAAATTCCATTATCAAGAATAACATGAATAGTCCAAGTGCACTGGTTCACTTGTTAGCTGAGTGGTTTTTCCTCTTTCTGCTGAGGAGCATCGTCGTCAGAATCAGAGTCCGACTCTTGGTCCTGTTTGGTTTCGTCCTGGTCCAGAGCCACAGCACCTTTCCTCTGTGGGAGCACCGTGAAGAAGGCGTCCTGCCAGGTCCCCTTCTCCAAATACCACAGGATGATCTCAAACACTGCAATGTTAACAGTTAGGTCATTAGGTCACAAATACCATGGTGACCTAATGGTTCATGTATTATGATCTGGATAAGTTAAACCCGTCTCCACGTGGACAAGAGGCCATCCGCAGTACTGCGGCTTAAATTCATATGGGCTGTTAAAAGATTTCCCATACACCTCATTTTGAACTAAACGGATCGTCCTCAGCTCATAGGAAACTAACAACTTTCAAATGTTGGAATTTTTGTACTTTTTTCATCAGTTTTCTATAAATCCACTTTTTTTGCAACAATCTTGTCTTGCTTGAAATACCCACTAGAAATACTAAATATAAATTGATAAATTCCTATTATGCATGTTATGTGTGTTATAATGTAAAAGCTATGGTTTGTAGATGGTGCCGACTGCAACTGTTGATGATAGTTTTTTTTATTTCGTCACAAGGCGACGCTAGTGTGCATCTTATTATCGCAAAAGTTTTATTTTATTTTTGTACATTTTTATATTTGTGTTCTGACTATTCGATCAGTATTGGTTAAATTTGAGGTTAAGATAATAATTCATGTAGATTATTATTTTTAAAAGTATGGTTTTGCTTTTGAGGACGCTACTTCCGGTTTGCCGATAGTTAGTGCAGCAAGTCAAGTCAAGAAGACGGACCCGACAAAGCAGAGTGAATAAGTTATAAGAAGATAATAAGAAGTTACAGTCCACCGGGTTGCTCGCCAGCAGGCCAAAGAGGTGTTTATGATCGTGTGTTAATTCATATTTTGTTTATTATATATTTAATATCTTAAGTTGTACCATTTTGTGTTTTGTTGCTAGTTCCATGGTGTGAACAGTAAAAAGTGCAGTAAACATTTGTGAAAAGAACTCTCACGCCTCTCTGTGCGTTCGTGAACAAGCCGGCATACCGACTTTACCAGACTATAACCCACGAGTGTTTCCTTTGTATACTTGGTTGGAAATATCTCAAAAATTGCTCTTCCACTTTTCTATTACTTTAAATCACCCATACATTTCCAGGAATCTGAATCTTACCATGATTGACAGCCAGGACTTTCCGACTATTCATCTTTACAAAACTGCTGAGTGGAAGCTGGGCATGAGCAATCCCCAGCTCCTGTGCCTTCTCAAAAGTAAGACCCTGGGATAGAAAAAACACACATCCAGTATAGTTTCGCATATAAAACCAAAAACGCTGCCAGTTAGTCAGACCTTATGATGGTTGTGGTCCACCAGGCCCCCGATGACGTAGGCCTTGCTTTGGTCCAGTTCAGTCAACACATTGGGGGAGTCGGAGGTGAGGTAAACCAGGTCCTCTTTGGCAATAACATCGATGTAGTGCTCCGACTTGAAGGAGATGTCCTACGCAGCAGTAAAAATAAAAGGCATATCGAGCATCATAATGTGTTGTAGATGGAAAAGAAATGGCACCACGCTTTCGACTGCGACTCACCTTCCAGTTCACCCATCCTTTGTCCTTTTCGTCCATACTCTGCTTCAGCTGGCCTCCCAAACTTGTCACTATAAACTGAGGAATAAAGTGCATGAATGTCATCACAAAACAATGATTACTTGGTGTGTGAGAGATTTCAAAGATGGCTCACCTGGACAGGATGTAAGACCCGCCTGTTTGTAGCATAGCACCGCTGGAGTTGTTTGTGAAGTTTACTGACATCCTTGGAAACAAAAGAGCAAGAAAGAAAACTTTAAAAGAACTACATCACAATATTGCAACTCAATCTGATACATCTGACACTAGCAGTCCCAGAGGAGTCAATTTGACGGCTTTTAGTTTTGAAACTGTAATGGCTCAGCTTGTGTATCTTTTCGGTCTTTCTAGTCTTTTTTGTAGTTTATTTCTGTCATTTGTATGAAATTATCTTTTATTATTGAAATGTGAGTAGTTCTCCCTTTACCACCAAGTGCAGACATGTTTACTGCTCTGTTTATATGAATGTAAAATTAAATTCTAGTCTGGGCCGGCTTCAAAGCTTTTCACCAGACTGTTCAGTGTTTTTTTTTGGCTTTATTTCAAGTTATATTGACCAGTTCCAGCAAATATTACTGGATGGAAAACAAACTTTTGGGATTTTTTTCAGAATTCGATTTATTTGAATGGGAGCAGTTCAAATGACAGCTTTGTGAGTTTGATTTGTTTGAAAATGTTAGGATTCCTGTGTTGAATATACAGTAAATGTCCAGGTTTAGCTGATAACACCGCTGATATATGCATTTATTTAATCGAGAGGGCACCTTCTAACTAATACGCACACTACATGGATTTGTCCGTGTTTACCTTCATTAGCATGAGGCTATCGAAGCTGCAGTCCACCACCAGCCGGACGGAGCTGGGGGTCACCTCTTTCCGGAGACGTTTTCTAGGATTCCAGTCGGCCTCAGCCTTGTCCTCGTCCTGATTATTCTGCCGTTGGAGCCGACGTTGTTGTCTTCTATCTTTTCTCTTTTGCCTGTGACACACATCGACAAGGTGCACAAGTACATAGTATCAGTATAAAGAACTTGAGTAGACTTTGTATGCTTCGAGCTTGGTACAAATACATTTTTAAAAATGATTATCCAGTATAAAATTAAAGCTGGGGTACCTAACTTTCAAACCACAAATAATTTAACCATGTGAGAAAATGAATCATATTTTAAATTCAAATTCCTTTTATTTGCCATTTTCAGGAAAAACACTTTAGAATACATGTTCAAAAGTATCACAGTGTGCACACAGACAAGTATATAAAATAACTTGTCGTGGCCTCTGTCAGATCTTTAGATCACATTGTTCTGACAGAAAAGTGAAAATGAGACCACCCTACACAGACTTCAGTGTCCAACCAAAAAGAATAATATATAGTCTCACATGGATCTTTATTGCAAATGTGCAAAAGACGACGTGTTATTTAATAATAGGGAGACATGTTGGTGGTTTGATTTGTTCACATTTTACTCATACGAGAATCTTTATATGTTAAATAGTTAAGCACCCCAAATACAGTCACTTCTTTAAATGGCTTAATAATCATACGACTTCTCCACTAGGCTTTTAAAAATGTCCACTTATTGCTCATAACTAAAAATAAAGTCACAATGACACGATTTAAAACATTGCTACAACAATACACATACTCACTTTCGCAGATCTCTCTCTTCTTCCCATTTCTGTTGCCTCATAAGTTTCTTTCTTTGCCTTTTCGACAGGGTTTGGGTCTCTGTGGTTTCCTCTGAGATTGTTTTTGTTTCTACTGTGCTGTTATTGTCACATTCTAGCCCGTTATTCTCACACACAGACACAGCTGTCACATTTTCACTAGCCATGATGTCTTGTTTATGCTGCCAGGTGGCTAATGGGGTTAGCTTCTGTTAGCTTGGTATGAAAGAAGACTGAAATAGAGCAGCGCGCACTCCAGTTTTGATCTATAACAGATACCATTTATACGATGGGAATTTGTGAGATGACGCAGACGGAACAATTATAAAAAATCAAGAAAGAGAACCCAATAACGTTGAGGATGTGTCCAATGAAAACTCTGTACAGTCTGCATGCTGTGGACGATTAAATATGACGACATAAGTGTGTGCCTTGGACCGCCCCAGCATAAATCTTGGCATTTCGTCCTAAATTGAGCACAATATTTAGATAGCGTTACTTTTGCACTATTAAAATAAGTAATTACTAGTCACACTTAGGTTTAGGTTATGTTACCCTATGGGTAGGAAGGGTTAGGGTTGGGGATGAAGATAAGGCAAGGATTCGCTTTCAGTAGCATGAAATACCAAGATAATCGGTGGTCTCACCAGTGGGGGCGGGTCTCAGCTCAAAAGTTTATTTATTTATTTTTTTTTTTTTTTTTTTTTTTTTGAACTTTTTATTTACAATATACATACAAGTATACAAAACTCTCGTTAGGAGACAACACTATTGTTCCAATATTTACAAAAATAAAAAATAAAATAAAGCAAACAAAAAACATACAGTCAGTAAGGCCAACGTTTAGTAAAACAAGTTATAACAAGATATTTTGAGACATCCATACAAATATTTTCAATATCTTTTGATGAATTCTTTAACAATGAGAGGGAAGCAAAATAGTCTTTGAGTTCAATTTTAAACTTCGTGAGGGATGGCATTTTATTTTGCCATTTGGTTTTGTGTAAATGGTATTTACCCATAATTATAACGATATTACAAATCTTTGGTAGATTCTTGTTACCAAAAAGCACTTGCTCCAATTCTAAATATGCAGTTTTTTTCATTTTAATTTTTAACCAATTTATTACTGCTTGCCAAAAGAGTTTTGTTTTGTCACAATTGAAGAAGAGATGTTCAATTGTTTCTTCTTCTTTTGCACAAAAGGCACATGGCTCCACCTCAAAACCAAATCTTTTTTTGAGTATTGCTGCTGCTGGATAGTACTTGTTAATAATCTTAAATTGCATTTCTTTGACTTTAGGAGGTATCGGCCACTTCATGAATTTAATACATCTATTGGCTCTTATACTTCCATCTGTATCATATATTTTAACATGTCTATCAAAAGTATGAAAGAAATTGCACTTGAGTAGTTTGTTTATGCGTTGATTATTACATGTTTTGTCTTTTAAAGAGATGTAATCTAATTGTAGTTTTGGTAAAGATATCTGACCATTTGAATACTGCAAATAATTTTTTATTAAAGTCAATAGAGCGACAGGTATTGCTCTACACACTTTATTAAATTCCCTATTTGAGCATTGAATGTTAAATTTTATCTTAAAATCCATGAAATTCAATAAGTTTCCTTGGTCATCCAAAATGTCAGAGATGAAATTTATATTTTTCTTGTGCCAGCTTTGAATGAATAACGATTTCCTATTTAATGTTATTGCTCGATTATTCCACAAGGTGGAGCCATGAGGAGTAAAGTTATGGGTAAATGCCATTTTCCAATAGTGCAAAACTTGTTTATAATAATCAGACAATTTCAAAGGCAATTTGGATACTTCAAAATCACATTTCAAAAGAAACTCAAACCCCCCTACCTGATCAAAAATGTGTTTGGGAATACTATACCAAAGTAAATCAGGATTTGCCAGAAAAGATTTTATCCAGTTAATTCTAAAGACGCCAATCATTGATTCAAAGTCAATAGTTTTTAAGCCTCCTTTATCATAGTCTCTGACGAGTTGTGCCTTCTTAATATAGTGAGTTTTATTACGCCAAATGAATTGATATAGTCTAGAGTTTACTTTTCTTATAGTTTGGGGAGAGATATAAAGAGAATAGCTTGGATAAACTAATTTAGAGACACCTTCTGATTTTGATAATAAATTCCGGCCAAGTATAGTTAGGTCTCTTGTTAACCAATGATTAAGACTTTTTGTTACTTCTTCAATTTTCCCATTAAAATTTGTTTGTTCTCTTGTTTTGGCATCTTTACACAGCTGAATTCCCAGGTATTTGATTTGGGTTTTCACAGGAATTGATTCTAACTCGTTATCTAAGCAATTATATAAGGGAAGTAATTCGCATTTTTTCAGGTTCAGGCAAAGCCCTGATGCATTGGAGAAAACTGATATAACATCCAAAGCTTTTTTAAGAATGGATTTGTCTTTCAGAAAGATTACAGTATCATCAGCAAATTGACTCAATCTATATTCCGTGTCATTTATTTTAATTCCTTTTAATTCGTTATTGTTTAATATGAGATAAGCCATTAGTTGAGTACACAGTATGAATAGTTTAGGTGAAATTGGACAGCCTTGCCGAATTCCGCAAGAGACATTGATTCTAGGGGTGATTCCGCCATGTAGAGAGATATAACTATAGATTTCATGATAAAACATCTTGATGATTTTACAAAATTTAGCCCCAAAACCAAAAAATTGCAGTGTATGGAGTAAGAAATCATGCTCAATGGAATCAAAGGCCTTGAAAAAATCTATGAAGAGAATCAAGTTTTCTGGATTTAAAGTGTGATAATCCATCATATCTAAGATCAACCTGACATTGTTTTGTATAAATCTGACTTTAATGAAAGCAGATTGATATTCGCCTATTAATAGGTGCAAAATATTTTTTATTCTATTTGCGTAAACAAGGGCAATTAGTTTATAGTCGTTGCAAAGTAATGTTATTGGTCTCCAATTATCAAGTTTTAAACAAATCTTTATTGGGCTTAGGCAGTAAAGTTATTAAACCAGTTTTCATTGTTGGGGATAATTTACCATCAGAAATGATATCTTTATATGCACTAAATAAAAGTTGTTTTATATCTTGCCAAAATGCAATATAGAATTCTATCGTTAGTCCATCTATTCCAGGTGATTTTCCCTGTTTCATTTCTTTGAGAGCATTTTCAATCTCTGATATTGTGAGATCTTCCTCTAATAATTGTTTGTCTCTATCCGATATTTTATTCCCGTTGTTTTGAATTAAATTGAAAAAATAGTCACATTCATTTTTCTGAAATTTATTTTTATATACGTTACTGTAAAAATTGGTTACTTCTTCCATTATTTTAGTAGGGTCCTCAATAACAGTATTGTCTTTACTTAATTTGGTGATATTTCTTCTAGATTGACGTCTTTTTTCAAGACTGTAAAAGTATGTTGAATTTTTCTCCCCCTGTTCAATCCATTTGGCTCTGGATCTTACATATGCTCCTTTTGCCTTCTCTAAGTACATATTATCTAATCGGTTTTGAAGCAAATGTAACTGCTCTGTTTCTTCATCAGTTAAAGTTAACTTTTCGCATAAAATACTTATATTTCCTACCATCTCTTGTTGTAACAACTTGCGGGCCTCTATAATCTTTTTACTTGTCTCAATAGCTACCTGCTTAACTTTGAATTTTAACCATTCCCATTTGCTAATATTTGACAATTCCAAAATAGATGTTTCAGTGACAATTATTCGAACTTGCTTACAAAAATCTTCATTAAGTAACAGTGCATTGTTCAGTTTCCAAACATTAACACATTTTGCTTTTTTGCTTCCTAGTCTGAAGAAAATATTGATATTACAATGATCTGTAAGAGGGGATGATTGAATATCACAGTTAGTGATTGTATTCACTAAAGTTTGGGACACGAGCCAGTAATCAAGACGTGAACTTATATTAGGGTCTGCTGGGCTTACCCAAGTACATATAATTGAATTTGGGTTTACTATTCTCCAGTAATCAATCAAATTATTGTTTAAACAAAAGTTTTCTATAATACTATTATACATTGGTTGTGGTCCTTTAGGAGGTTTTCTGTCAAGCCAAGAATCAGGAGCAATGTTAAAATCACCACCCAGAATCATATTGTGAGTACCATACGTTATCCTCCATTCTCCCAGATACTGAGTTATCTTTGTTAGCATATTCCTGTTAAGAGCTCTGTTATTGTATCCATATATATTAACTAAGATAAATTTGGAATCAAGCATCTCTACAGCAACCATTGACCAATGGCCTTCGTATCATTTTTATGATCAATAATTGTTCCATTAAACCTGTTAAATAAAATCATCACCCCCGCTGAGTGAGAAGTACCATGTGAATAGAAAATATTATCTCCCCATTGTTGCTTCCAAAACTTTTCATCATCTTTAATTGAATGCGTCTCTTGTAAAAAAATAAGATTAGCTTTTGTCTCTTTACAAAATAAAAATAATGCCTTACGTTTAACAATATTTTGTAATCCTCTAACATTTAACGAACTTAAATGAACAGACATAGAAAAGTTCTTATCCGCTTTGAACTACGCTAGATAAGAATAAAGTGATAAGCAGGAATGAGCAATTTGTCCAATAACATTTATATGATCCATTTCTAATGCTCACTACAGAACCCAAAATATGTTTATTTTCCTTTTTCCTTATAATAAGTTTTATGGATCCACTCTTTTACCATCTATGATAGCATACCCCTCCTTTAAGAACGCTCTTCGACCCCTGCGCCGCGCTTCCTCCACTGCTGGCCACAGCTTCGTTCGTGCCTCCCGATCTTCTTTGGAAAAGTCCTCCTTGAACCGAATGTTCATCTCTCTGCACACCGGCGCTTCCTTCGACCTTCTCCAAATCTCGTCCCGCGTTGTCCTCATACCAAATTGAATGATGATCGGACGAGGCATCTTGTTTGTGGCTACATCATTCTTTTTTCCAAGTCGATGTACAGTGTCCACAGTTTCTCTCAGCTTGTCCACAG
Organism: Knipowitschia caucasica; assembly: GCA_964034765.1. Classification (NCBI taxonomy): domain Eukaryota; kingdom Metazoa; phylum Chordata; class Actinopteri; order Gobiiformes; family Gobiidae; genus Knipowitschia; species Knipowitschia caucasica. The sequence goes on from OZ035841.1 coordinate 21,593,673, forward strand.
ACACGGGAATCACTCTCGTGAGAATTCCAATCACTGTTTCTCGTGCATTCTCATTTTCTTTCTCTGGCAGACCGATCAGCCGGAGGTCCCACCGTCTCCGGTATCGGGCACTTTCCAGACATTTCTCTTTCAGATCCTTATTTTCTTTAACCAGTGATTGTACCTCACCTTTGAGCTTGTTTACTTATTCTTTATTTTCTTTGGCAGCCGTTTCATAAGCTTTCATTTTAACTTCGATGTTATCAAATTTAGCATTGAGCATGTCCAATCTTTGGTCCATCCGATTTGACAGAGAGTTTATGGCTTCAAGGACAGATTCAATGCTAACCTGTTTAGATGCCGCTCTTCTTTTAAGCTTCTTGGGGTTAGGACTGCTGACGGGAGTTGGTTCATTTTCACTGTCTCCTTCTGTTGTATCCATCTCCATTAAAATCTTCTCTGATTTTCCTTCAATTGGCGCAGCGTACACGTGATCCGAGATGCTACCTGTTAGCTTTGGATTAGCCATTTCTTCAAATGTTAAATTTGCGTTTTTCTTCGATCCAGATAAAAAGAAACAGATAGTGGGCCCTTTTATCCAACCTTAAAAGTCTCTCTGGGTACCTGTATCTTCAAAATTCGATGTTATGGACTATAAAGTCACTTTTCCTGGAGCCCCGCAAAACTTTGCGACTACTCACTCCGCCATCTTGATCTCCCCTCTTCGACTCGAAAAGTGTCGTCTCAGCTCAAAAGTGGCCAAATTAAATGACGTGCGCTGACATGCTTGCAATACCACCCCGGGCCGATGGGGCTGGACCCAGAAGAAGAATTAGCCAATGCTAACATATAGCATTGGCAGACGTCTCAAAAACGTCTTTACAGGATGGACCAAAAGTTGGCTCTTGGCCCAAAGCTCCGTTCCACATGTGTGTCAATGCTGAGGGGGGGGAATTTTTTTGGTCCACTCTAGTTTACTCACTGTGAATTTTTGAAGTCTCTCGTTCAAATGAATGGAGCTCTCGCCGGCTGACGCATGCGCAGATGCGTTTTTCTTTTTACAATTTTCTTGTGGGCGGGACCACTCGCGGCCATTTTGGATTGCTCCAGTAGAGCCGAGTAGAGCACATTTTTTGGCCCATTAGTTAGAACGGCGGAGATAGGCGTGACTCTGTCCGTTAATATATACAGTCAGTAGCTGCGTTTCCATTGAATAATGCGCAAAAACTTTTTCGATACATTTCAAAATTCGAAAAACCTGTAATTCGCAAAAGCGGCCGTTTCCATTAAGACATATTCGAATAAGTATACACTATGGTCGCGCGTTTATTCACTAGTTTCTAGTACGTCAACATGGCAACAGAAGTAACCAACACTTTGATTTACGTGAGATATATTAATGTCTTGACTTCTGCTGCGGCTCTCATCCTCTCTGACCCCGGGAGAAACTGTGGCTGCTTTGACAGCTCCGCGAACGCGCGTGGTCATGTACCGAGCGCGGACCATAGACGCGGGTCTTGCCTGTCTCCCCCGTCTCTCCCCCGTCTCTCCCCCGTCTCTCCCCCGTGCCTCTCCCCCGTCTCTCCCCCGTCTCTCCCCCGTGCCTCTCCCCCGTCTCTCCCCCATGCCTCTTCCACGTATCTCCCAAGTCTCCACACGAAGCGCAGCCAAAACTCACTGAATAAAGCAGCTCGGCTTCCTCCGCTATATCGAAATAAGTGTTTCCATTGCCGTTTTGCGAAAAACTTAATTTCGATACGTCCAAAAAAACCACCTATTTTAAGCGCATTAACTTTTTATCGAAAAACTGTGGTTTATTCGAAATGTGCGCGTTTCCATTAGACATTTTATGATGCGCAAATTCAAATTTCGAAATTTGATGCTCAATGGAAACGCAGCTTATGTCTCTAACCCGTCTCTAACGGACGTGGTTTATTTGTTTGATCATTTTGAAAAATATCCAATATTATAAATAAAGATGAAAGATCTCTACTGGGGTTCAATCAGGGTCCGTGTACTTTTGCGTTCAATACATTTTCTATTTTTTAAGGGAAATGGAAAATAAAACAAATTGGACTCAAGCCAAATTGTTGTGAGAAAGAAACTTACAACATTAAATTAACTTTAAATTTGGCTAATTTATGTATGGCTAACCAATTCATACCTGTTATTATGATGGATCTATTATATTAACTGGATAGGGTATTGCTAGCTTGTAGCTGAATAACTCACGTGCTCAGGGGATTCTCGCGGTACTGCAGACTAAACCAGACTAAATTCACGTGGGCTACCCAGAAATTTCCCCCATAGAACTCAATGCATATTAAAACAGCTCAACCTCAGCTGACAGAGAACCTACAGCTTTAATGAAGATCGGATTTTGTGGGGATTTTAGTGTCCCTTGTCATCCTGAACTTTTTTTCTTCTTAAATCGTTCGGTTTTGCTTAAATCCACACTTTAGTGCCACAAACTCTACTCCTCTGGCTCTCGCTCTAACTCCCGCTCTGATGAACTGCTCTGATTGGTCAGAGCGCGGCCGAGCCCCTCTGTGCACATGCGTGAGACCGGTGTGAGACGGTCGGCACTAGATCATATACGGAATCGGGACGGAAGCGGAAGTAAATATAACAAAATACCCATTCATGCCTAAACTTATCCAGCCATTACCATAAAATAACCCCAACCCAGCCTTAACCCTAACCATAACCATCTTAATTAGACGCCTAAAACTTAACCAGTCACCACTTAAGGACTTATTACACTTTTTGACAAGCGCAAACTGAACTTCCAGACGAATCCGGTTTCTGGGACGAATACGGGAGTGACAACAACCATTCATTTGAATAGGGCGCCATCTTGGATCGCCGGGGCTTGGTTATTATGTCGCCATCTTGCAAGGTACATGTCATTTTAGTTTGTAGCGAGTATAAATACAGATATTTGGGTTAAAAGCGAAAAGTTTATTACTTACACCAGTATATAACTAACTTCATAGGGGATATAATTCTCAAAATGTTGAATGAAAAAGGATGGACAATAATCACCATGAGTACCACTGTTGTTTCTGCCTTTATTAATGAGCACAACATGGTTACATTTACAATCAATTACCCAGTAGCCCTGAGTAAAAGTACAGTATTTTTCTTACATTGAATTTTACTTCTCACTCAACATTCTAGAAGGTTCCAGAAATAATACTTCATAGTCTCTGCATACTGTAAAGTGTGGGGCACAACTTTAAAATGTTGGGACAATACAATATGTATTACTGTATTGGGTATTTTCTCCTCTGCTGATCTTGTGGTGGCCTAGTATAAAAACAAAACACAACTTATTTTTTTTAAGGCTTTACATTACCACATAATAAAAGCATTACAGTGATTACATTACTTCTGTAACACTTTACTCCCAACACTATTTCTGTATACTTTATTCAAAGCCTTCAATGTCATTTGTATAATGCATAATTTCCATCAAAAGTATCGATAAAACCCCTCTCTCTGTATCCACCTGCCCTTTGAAATGTGTTGACAGGTGGTGCATATGGTAATTATCAAAAATAAAGGATATATGGGTCAGAGATAGCAATTGTTTAGTAGTCAGCAGAAACTGATTACAATGCTAATGGAACAACTCTCATGATGGTTTCTTGCACCAGAAAAGCTGTTTCCAAGCTTGTCTGATATTTCTTCATTTCTTTATTAACGTTAAATACTCAAATGACATCATGGTACTCTCTTTTATACATGTAGAATCCCAAAAAAACATGTTGTTTTACATATGATAACAAAACACTTGAATTGAACACACACACAGTGTTATTGGTTATATGGATTGTACCGTGACCTTCGATGGTGATATTGTTATTTGGTTTTGTTGAATTGTTTTAATAAAAGGAAAGACTTTTTCAGTAAAAGCGTAGTAGAAGGTGTGAATGTGTGTGTTGGTTTGTGCGTCTGAGAAAGAGATGCTTCCTCTGTCCATGTCCAGGTCCACCCTGATCCTCTGAAGCGGATTCTTCAGTGTAAGAACCTTGTCTATGTGAGGTGGAGCATACGCAGTGTAGTGATCTTCTTTGAACCAAATTTCCCAGTATCCACACGATATGTCTCCTTTACGAGGGGCTGATTTAGTTATGACACCAACTGCCCAGTTTCCTTTTTTTTGAACATCCACCTCCCAACGATGTTTCCCAGTCGTGAACCCCTCGTTCCCGAGCGCATTGAGATAATAAATAAACCTCTCAGGGTTTTCTGGGACCCATGGAAGCTCTGGTGCTTCATCTGTTTTTATGTTTGCACAGTGCACACTGCACAGATCATCAGACGTAAACAAGGATCTGTTTGCAGTGTTTGGATCCAGCACGACTGGAGTGTAGGACACCAGATCCTTCATCTGGTTCCAGATGTTAAACCCCAGGTTGCCCAGATGTTTGGCCACATCCACCAGAGCCCCAGAGGGCATTTGTGGAATAACCTTTAAAGGGGCCTCCTGCACTCGTCTCACTGCACCGCTGTATGTCTGGAGGAATGTGACATCACTAGTTTTGAGCTCCTCCTGTGTTTGTCTGATGCTGTTTGACAGAGTGTCCATCTCTTCAGACAGAGCAGTGACGTTCTGCTCCATCAGGCTGATCTTCTGCTGCACCTCAGTCCTCACAGCCAGTACCCGCTCCTGCTCTTCCTTCTGCAGAAAGTCTCTAATTTTGTTAATTTCCTTCTGAATGAGCTTCTCTGTGCGGTCGCCCTGCTGTCTGATGTACTCACTGGTCTGACACCAGTGGTGGATCACATCACTGCTTTTCTGCAGTCTGTCTTGTAGGGGCAGCAGACTCTTCTGCAGCTGCTCCCTGTAGTCCTGTGCCATTTCATTGATGGGCCTGAACTTGTGCTTGTGATGTGCTCTGGAATCTCGACAGACCAGACACACAGGCTGTTGATGATCCAAACAGAAGAGCTGTAGTTTCTTTGTGTGACGTGGGCAGATGGCGTCTGTCTGAGAGGGCTGCTTCAGGCTCAGCTGCTGAGAGAAGGTGTCACACAGGTTCTTAAGGGCCAGGTTACACGGAGGATCTGTCACGGAGGAGCACCTCTTACAGACTGGACACGGCCGAGTCACATTCTCTCCCCACCAGTTCTGCAGACAGGCCTTACAGAAGCTGTGGCAGCACGGCAACACCACAGGGTTCTTGTAGACCTCCAAGCACACTGGGCAGCTGAAGTCCATGTCTGTGAATGAAGCCATCTCTGTTCAAGCACAATAGAAGGACAAACTCATGACCATGAAATTTGCCCCAACACTGAGCTTATTTAGGAGTAAACTCACACACATTGTTTCAAACGTTCTAGTGAAATGTAATGTCTGAGGTTGTATTCACCTTTGTACGTCTTTGTACATCTTTGAAAATAAAACTGCACCGACCCTGTTTCCTGTTTGTTGGTATTGACGCACAGGGAAATTGAAAGCCATGAGCTTTTTTACAACACATAACACAAAGATAAGACACTACAAAGGTGACTTTAACGCAAGCATATGATTCAAATTCATACATGAAGCGTGGTATGTAATCCAAATCTTAAAATGCTTTCACTTTTCAACAAGACTTGAGAAATAGTTAATGTGTCCTCATGTAAACCATAAACCTTACAAATGTATACACAATGGCACAATGTTGTATTTAGTTTTATGAATGAACTTACTGCGTCCTTCTGTTTTGTCTACTCCCAGAGTTTGATTCTGTCGCTTTCTTTGCTGGTTCCTTGTTGTGTGACAGAATGAGGGTGGAGCATCAGACCTGTCATTTGAAATAGGAACTAACTGTTCTTTTTTTCTTTTTCCTTGGCAGGAAACAAACCCGACTGCATTGGCTCAATGTGCTCTGACAGTAAAGGAATGTCAACAGATTCAATCAGAGGTAGTATCACCTCGACTAGTGTAACATGAGAAAACACTTCCCAACCATTCAACACATATCTATTCGTGCATGTTCATCCCTTTTTTCCATTTCAGGGTTGCAGGGACTTCCCACTCGACACTTTCTCCAACTCCAGCGTGTCCTGGATCTTCTGCAGGGTCCTGATGGGAAGTGGTCTCCTCATGATGGGCCCCCTCCCGCCAAAAGGAGACATAAAATTGATCTGTTTTGAGGATTTGTGAGATAAGTGAGAAAAGTCCAATATTTGTGTAGGCAACACACTAAATAATGATAAACTAATGTAATCTGCTAGTAGTATTTAAATGTTTGGTTTGAACTTGACTTGCAAATCCAAATCTAATCTCTTTTTAATCTCTTTTTAATTTTCAAACATGTTCATGGCATACTAGATTCAATAGTAATGTTCCATTTTTCTTTTAATTTTTCAAAACAAAGCCAGTAGAAGACTGGACACAATATGATAATAACAATATGTATGAAGCCCAATGTTGACTCGTGATGATCAAAGCACTCTGGTATATTTAATCTATGTCGACAACATGCTTCCCATTCCTACTAGTGCTTGATGGTGACCTCTGCTCTGCCAATAGCCATAATCCTATGAACTCAAGTTCTATGTATTTCCCTTATAATACATAAACACACGCCAGGAAGCTGGAATGTGTGCCATGTCATCAGCTCTGGAGATCAATAAATGATAGAGCTGTGTCCAAATCTCTTCCTCAACTGCAGGGGGTGCTCTAACAAAATTAAAATATCCCGCTAGGTAAAAATAATTTGAAAAAAAAGTAATGGTTTATAGTTCAGCGACTATGGTAATCATCATATAAAGACTGGTACAAAATGTAACCTCAAGAGCAAAATCAAAAGAGGTACCACTATATAACGGAGAAAATATTAAACTATTTCAAAGCCTCTGTTTAATGCTCAAAATTAATGTTGATTTGACCTCCTCTTGAGAGACATAAATAGCTGTTGTTGGGGGTCTTGGCTCACTGTACATGAGTCATACATGCTCTATGTACATTATATATACAGAGATATGTAACCGGAGTCGTACCCTCACCCTTTCTTACCCCTAACCCAGTTTCACAGAGGGAAGCTTTTAACTCCAGCCCTGAGCCAGCATACATTCCAGACCATGCTGAGCCATGCAGACGGCAGCAAGGCCATCAGAATGACAAGGTATTATACATATTTTTTCACACGTTTATTTGTTTTTGCTGTGGAAAAAAGGTGCACATTGGCATCAAAGCAAAAATATAGCTCATATTAAATGTCAAATTCCTTAACAGTTATCTTGAGCACAAAAATGAAATGAAAATGAGCTAAAACAATGTGTCTTAGTTGCTAACTTTATCACATATCCAATGAAATGCTGTCCAAACGTACTCAATCCCTCAGCTACAACCAGTGAATCCAGAGGCCCAGAGTGAACCCTCCGGCAAACCATCACCTTTTAGGCAGACGTCGTAAAAAACACATTCACAATCTTAAAAAGTGCTGAACAGAAATATAAATATGACAACAACAACAATATCAAAACAACAGTGATTAAAAACTGGAAAACCAATTCAAAATATTGCATCATTCTTGTCCTAGTTCTAGTAGTGGTTAATTTGATGTCATTTCTTCCAGACATGTAAACGTCAAATATACTGGTTGTTTGGTTATACCTAAAAACTCAACATTTAATGCCATGTCACAACAACATTCTGTTCATGTCTAATTCTACAAAACACATGAAATACATTGTCGACTCTTGTTATTTATGGATGAACTTCTGAAAATTATAATATGGTTTCAAAGTTAGGCTACCAGCCCTACTTGTCCTTCCAGTTACTCCGCTTTGGTAACTGGAACCGTGTTCTAGCAACCACAACATACCAGTATCTGGGCATAGGAACAGGGCCAAGCAGGCTCTAAAAAAGTACCTGGTATCGGATAAACAGAGTAGAGTAGATTAGAGAAGAATTAAGTACAGCAGTGTATTGTAGAGTAGTGTAGAGTAGTGTAGAGTAGTGTAGTGTAGAGTAGTGTAGTGTGTAGAGTAGTGTAGTGTAGAGTAGAGTAGTGTAGAGCAGAGTGTTGTAGTGTAGAGTAGTGTAGTGTAGTGTAGAGTAGTGTAGAGTACTGTAGAGTAGAGTAGAGTAGTATAGTGTAGAGTAGAGTAGTGTAGAGTAGAGCAGAGTGTTGTAGTGTAGAGTAGAGTAGTGTAGAGTACTGTACAGTAGAGTAGTGTAGAGTAGAGTAGTATAGTGTAGAGTACTGTACAGTAGAGTAGTGTAGAGTACTGTACAGTAGAGTAGAGCAGAGTGTTGTAGTGTAGTGTGTAGAGTAGAGTAGTGTAGAGTATTGTACAGTAGAGTAGAGTAGTATAGTGTAGAGTAGAGTAGTGTAGAGTAATGTAGAGTAGAGCAGAGTGTTGTAGTGTAGTGTAGTGTAGAGTAGAGCAGAGTGTTGTAGTGTAGTGTAGAGTGTTGTAGTGTAGTGTAGAGTACTGTACAGTAGAGTAGAGTAGTGTAGTGTAGAGTAGTATAGAGTAGAGTAATGTAGAGTACAGTACAGTAGAGTAGTGTAGAGTACTGTACAGTAGAGTAGTGTAGAGTAGAGTAGTATAGTGTAGAGTAGAGTAGTGTAGAGTACAGTACAGTAGAGTAGTGTAGAGTACTGTACAGTAGAGTAGTGTGGAGTACTGTACAGTAGAGTAGTGTAGAGCAGAGTGTTGTAGTGTAGTGTAGAGTAGAGCAGAGTGTTGTAGTGTAGAGTAGTGTAGAGTACTGTACAGTAGAGTAGTGTAGAGTAGAGTAGTATAGTGTAGAGTACTGTACAGTAGAGTAGTGTAGAGTACTGTACAGTAGAGTAGAGCAGAGTGTTGTAGTGTAGTGTGTAGAGTAGAGTAGTGTAGAGTACTGTACAGTAGAGTAGAGTAGTATAGTGTAGAGTAGAGTAGTGTAGAGTAATGTAGAGTAGAGCAGAGTGTTGTAGTGTAGTGTAGAGTAGAGCAGAGTGTTGTAGTGTAGTGTAGAGTGTTGTAGTGTAGTGTAGAGTACTGTACAGTAGAGTAGAGTAGTGTAGTGTAGAGTAGTATAGAGTAGAGTAATGTAGAGTACAGTACAGTAGAGTAGTGTAGAGTACTGTACAGTAGAGTAGTGTAGAGTAGAGTAGTGTAGAGTACAGTACAGTAGAGTAGTGTAGAGTACTGTACAGTAGAGTAGAGTAGTGTGGAGTACTGTACAGTAGAGTAGTGTAGAGCAGAGTGTTGTAGTGTAGTGTAGAGTAGAGTAGAGTAGTGTAGAGTACTGTACAGTAGAGTAGAGTAGAGTAGTGTAGAGCAGTGTTGTAGTGTAGTGTAGAGTAGAGTAGAGTAGTATAGTGTAGAGTAGAGTAGTGTAGAGTAATGTAGAGTAGAGCAGAGTGTTGTAGTGTAGTGTAGTGTAGAGTAGAGCAGAGTGTTGTAGTGTAGTGTAGAGTGTTGTAGTGTAGTGTAGAGTACTGTACAGTAGAGTAGAGTAGTGTAGTGTAGAGTAGTATAGAGTAGAGTACAGTACAGTAGAGTAGTGTAGAGTACTGTACAGTAGAGTAGTGTAGTGTAGTGTAGTGTAGTGTAGAGTAGAGTAGAGTACTGTAGAGTAGTGTACAGTACAGTAGAGTAGAGTAGAGTACTGTACAGTAGAGTAGAGTAGTGTACAGTACAGTAGTGTAGAGTAGAGTAGTAGTAGTATACAGTATACGCTACACTATATGATTATGGCTTAGTTTTTTATATAAAATATGTGTCAAATGTGTAATGAATCTATCATATATTAGTTTACCATTATACATTGAATTAAAATGTAAGTATTTACAATGTAAGTATTTATGCACTTTTGAATGACACTTTACAGACACTGAAGGACCTATCATAAGACTCTTTACACTCTGATACACCGTAGTTACATTAAAATACATAAATAATGGTTTAAAATGTGGGTAATGGACTGTCCAGCAGATCCAAGGTCAGCAGAGTCACACTAAGTAGTCAGCTGTCACCATGAGAAGGCGCTCCTCGGCTCCTGTCAATCATCCAGGAGCCCCATTGTCTGCTGACACCTCATTCAGATTCAGCAGCCAATCACACAATCCCAAACCTTTTATTTTCAGCGTCACACCTGTCAAAAAACATAAAAAACACATGTGAGCAATTCAGACAGATGTATCAGCTTAAGCCATGTTTCCACTAACTCAATGCTCTACGCTACTAGGCTCTACTCTTCTAGGCTCTACTCTACTAGGCTCTACTCTACTAGGCTCTACTCTACTAGTCTCTACTCTTCTAGGCTCTACTTTACTAGGCTCTACTCTACTAGGCTCTACTCCACTAGGCTCTACTCTACTAGGCTCTACTCTTCTAGGCTCTACTCTTCTAGGCTCTACTCTTCTAGGCTCTACTCTACTAGGCTCTACTCTACTAGGCTCTACTCTTCTAGGCTCTACTCTTCTAGGCTCTACTCTTCTAGGCTCTACTCTACTAGGCTCTACTCTACTAGGCTCTACTCTACTAGGCTCTACTCTTCTAGGCTCTACTCTTCTAGACTCTACTCTTCTAGGGTCTACTCTTACTAGGCTCTACTCTACTAGGCTCTACTCTTCTAGGCTATACTCTACTAGGCTTTACTCTACTAGGCTCTACTCTACTAGGCTCTACTCTTCTAGGCTCTACTCTTCTAGGCTCTACTCTTCTAGGCTCTACTCTACTAGGCTCTACTCTTCTAGGCTCTACTCTTCTAGGCTCTACTCTACTAGGCTTTACTCTACTAGGCTCTACTCTATTAGGCTCTACTCTACTAGGCTCTACTCTATTAGGCTCTACTCTACTAGGCTCTACGCTACTAGGCTCTACTCTACTAGGCTCTACTCTTCTAGGCTCTACTCTACTAGGCTCTACTCTATTAGGCTCTACTCTACTAGGCTCTACTCTACTAGGCTAAGTAAGCAAGTAAGTCATCTTTATTTATGTAGCGTCTTTCTCAGACCAGAGTCACAAAACGCTTTCCAATCGATTTTTTTTGTGGCATTTTTTTTGCACTCCACACAGAGAAGGGAGCGAGGTCGCCAGTACAGGAGGCGCATGCCAGACCTATTGTACATGTTTTTAGTGGTAGGGGAAACCGGAGCACCTGGAGGAAACCTACAGAGACATGGGGAGAACATGCAAACTCCCCTCAGAAAGATCCTGTTTCGACCGGGATTCCAATCCAGAACCTTCTTGCCGAGAAGCGAAAGTGCTATCCACTCAGCCACTGTGCCACCCATAGGCTGTACTCTACTAGGCTCTACTTGGCTCTACCATACGCTACCCTACTCTACTCAAGGAAAGGCAAATTTATTATTATAGCACAATTCATACGTAAAGCAACTCAAAGTGCCCAACTTTACTCTGCTCTACTCTATGTTACTCTACTCCACTCAGGTTTACTCCACTCTACAATTACGCTGTAGTATCTGGTACCATCTTCAAGCAGTCTACCCATGAGAAACCCATGGAAATTCCTTGGTAACCATGGCTTCCAGCAGCACTCTCGGCTTGGATAGAACCAGAGGTACTAAAATGGTTCTTGTTTTAGGTCTGGTGGAAATGGGGCTTTAGTCTACTCACATTTCCTATCCTATCCGGTTGTGTTTATGTGAATCTGACTTCTCACTCTGCTTTAAATGACAGCTCCTATAAAAAGCCCCTGACCCGGGTGCCACGGCGACCTGACTCCTGAAGGCCTGGAACAGCTGAGGCTCACCACTGTACTCAGAAACAGTCCCGTGGAACCGGACTGAACCAAGTCCTCACACCCCACTGCTGGTACATGCAGCACTGGCTAAAGCTATTTGTTGGATGTGTTGTAATGGCTTCCTGAAATGTGGTGCATACAACTATTGTCACTACTGGAACCAACTGTTGTTTTAAAGCAAGTTACAGAAAGGACTTAAAGGGAGATTTGATGAGAGAGAGTATGAGAACCATTCCTTTCATATTCTAATAAAGTTCCAGCACTCGATAAGTTTTAATATTTAGATTATTACTCTTTGATCAAAGTGACATTTTACTGCCAGATAGGGGTGGACAATGTTGACAAAACAAATTCCATTTGGGAGTCTGCTCTGGTTCTGGAACTAACATTTCCATTCCAAATCCACATAAGAGTTTTAATATTAAATACAAAGAGATGAAGAGGATGCGATAGAGGCTAGCTAGCTCTACGTGGTGACTATTAACCAAAGCAGAAATGAAAACAAAAAAAGTCTGTGTAATGTGTTCTTAACTTTGCAGATTCTGAAGTCTTGTGTTCATTATTCACAAACTGTTATTTTCCCTTTGAGAAAAATATGTATAATTTTTCATTTCGGAATGATGAGGTGTGCAGACAGTTCCCAATAACAACATTCAGCTGTTGATGTCCAATGTTGATATAATGACTCAGCGCACATTCCTGCTTGAGTGTGTTTATGAGAACAGCAGAAACGACACAAGGTTTTGTTTTTGAATATGTGATTAGGGCTATTGTCAGAGCAGAGTTTATAGACTTATTATTTTGACTCCATCAAGTTTCAGTAGGGATATTATTGTCAAAATAGATTGGATTTATCAGAGTGTCCAGACTTTGTCAACACGAGACAATAGTGGGTTAAAACATCTCGTCATTAAATCTCATTGTGTCCAGTTAAACATTTGTCTATCTGTTTTGATTTGCTCCATCAACTAAGTTAAGAGTAAGATGTGGCCTATATGTGGACAAAATGTACTTTATTATTATTATTATTTCTAATACTTGGGTGGTTCAATGTACAGTACAGTATATATAGGTGTGCTTAACAGTCCAACAAGTTCTGCGATAAAATTTGAATACATTTTCTCAATCCTGCTCTAACTCACAACACCACAAGCTCACCTGTTCATCTGTGCTCCACCACAAAGCTCATGGTGGTCCCATCAAAAGAGGGCGGAGCGATGATGCGGGGACCCTGGTGCGGGGTCGAGATGCTGATGAAGGGCTGCTTGAGCGCCGAGTACCCCTGGGGCGTCCTGCTCACCGAGGCCGGAGCCGCCTGCGGAGACTTCCCCGTGGCCAGGTAGTATGGACTCTCCATGTAGGGGGTCTCGCTCTGCTGAGGTGGGGTCTTATCCGGGGGGTCCGAATGCACCGACATCTGCGACTGGACTAGGGTGCGGGCCGGGATGACCGTTGGGGACATGAACCCGGGGTAGAGCATGTAAGTGTGTGCGTATGCCCCAGGGCTTAAGGCTAAAGGAGACATAGGCATGGGCGTCATGGGAGCTTGGGGCAGCGGTACATCCACATACTGTCCAGTCTCTGGGTCAAATAGCCGCTTGCTAGTGGGCTGGACCGGCGTATCGACTAAATAATAGCTTCCCGTCGTTGGGTCTAGCAGCATTTTCCTTTGCGTGGGTTGAAAATGATCCAGAGATGGCACCGGAGTAACCGCTGGGGAGAAGCAGTAGACTTGGCTCGTCGGGACACCCATCGATAACGAATGGTAGATGGCCTGCGTTGGGGTTTCTGGTTTTTCTTTGATCACACTGGTGTCCTGGTAAATAGCAGTCCGGGCCGGTCCAGGTGGGGTGCGAGATTTAAAGGCGTACACTGATGTTTTGTCAGGGGGCGGGGCTTGTGGAGGTGGAGGTTTGACAGGTATGGTGAGATAGTTCTCGTGGTCGGACATGGCTTGCTCCAGGTTGCGGTTACGATCTTCTTCTTTATTAGCGTCGGCTCGGTCTTGTCCGCCGCTGAATCGTCCTGGAATGGTCCTCTTGGATGTAGGCAGCTTGGGTGCGTTTGGAGTGAACGTCTTTGCGCCGAAAGGGGATCTCGTTGCTCGGTTTTGTGTTTTCACAGCCTTCATAACAAAGCTGTCATCGGGTACACTACTGCTATGGCTTACCTGCTCATCACGCCTCACCAAATCCACCTTCTCACTAACGGACTCTCTAGCCAGAAACTTTTCCTGACCCTCAAACGCGATTAGGGGATGCACCTGACTATCCGTGACTGAATTAGCCTCACTTTTCCGTTTCCACTCATTCTTCTCAAACACATACAGCTGCTCCATTGTCTTCACAGCTGCTTGTAACTTATCAAAAGCCACCTTGCTGCTTACTGGATCTGACTTTTTGTCTACATTGTCCTTGTCTGGTTTCCAAGCTGCCAACTTACTATCAACTTTAGAGCCATATCCTCCATCAGCAGAACTAGACCTCCCACTTGCTTTAAACTGGGTCTCTTTGGCGCCCTCTGGTGTCGCTCTGTCAAAGTCTTCCCCTTTGCACAAGTCATACACGTTCTCTGCATGTTTCCCGTTATTATTTGTGTTTACAGATTGACATTTGATGACAATAGGTGACACTGATGTAGAGCTTCTGTCTGACGTCTGCTTCTTAGTCTCTGTTTGCCTATCAGAAGTCGCAAACGTTGTTTTATTCTCCTGATTATTATCCACAGTCACGAAATGATAGGAGCTTTTCACCAGCTTTCTAACATCTCTAACCTGGTGTATGGGCGTCTGGAGCTTGCCTTTATTGTCTCGTATATCTCGGACCATAAAATGTGGAACTTTATCCGAGCACTCACCCTTCAGAGCCAGAGCCAGAGATTTGCAGTCCTCGCTCCGGGTGCAGCCTATATTGGGTGCGCGTAATCGACTCACACCGAACGGCTCGCTCTTACCGCTCCGCAGGTTGATTTTGATTTCAGGGGACTTCGCTATGACATTCCTGGAATCTGGCACGAGCAAAGCACCACTGTCCATCCGTGGGTCTTCGCTGGAGACACTGGGCAAAAACAAACTGGACATTTTGGTAAATTTAACTCCACTCTGACCAGCGTCGTTCGCTCCGAGCAGCGCCTTCTCCGGAGCGCTTTTACGATCCTTTTGAAACTCTAGCTCCTCGTCCTTCCAGCATCTGAAGGCGCTATTTTGGCTATGGAGCAGCGTGCTTTTAGACGCTTCCAATGCGCCTTTTTTAGTATCGATTCCAACTTCATTCACACGCTCCAAATTGGTTTCCAACGCAACAGAGTCCTGCCTGGTATCACACGAGCCGCTGTCCACCAGGTCCCCCAATTCATCCATGCACAATATTGCCAGCTCAGAGCTACTGTCTGAATATTTAGAGCTCTGCCTCACCAGCTCTATGCTTCCTCTGCTGATCTTTCCCGTCTCCTCCTGCGCGTTTGGCTCACAGATTTCACCTCGTTCCATTTTGCGCTCCTGCTCAAACTGCATCTTCTTTGAAATAACATTTTTGATTAGACTAGACGCGAATATGGCTTTCTTCTGCTCCATGGTGCTGGGACAGGGCGGCTTGCTGGCGGCCCCTAGTCTCCACTGCCTGCCCCCTGCCACTGCGCTGGTAATTTCATCCTTGGAACGTGATCTGGGGGCTGTTGAGCTTTGGGCAAACATCGGGGGTCTCTCAGCGCCGGACACTCCAACATTGCAGCGGAAATTGAGCGTCTCTGTAAGGCGTATCACTCCGCTGTGGCCCTGCCCCAGTGTCCCCATGAACGTCTGGGGGTTCCCATTGAGAGTGAAGCCTGTGAAACTTCTGTTCCCCAAACTCTGTCTTGACACCACTCGCTTGTCCACATTCCCGTACTTTAAATCAACAAAAGACCACTTCTCTGACGCAGACGACTCACTGGACGTGCTGAAGTTGATCGTGTCGAAATAGGGGTACGCTAAACTTTTAAAAGCCTTGGCTGTGAGGTTACGCACTTCTTTGTCTGCGTCGTCCAGCTCACTCACAGCGCTGGAGGTCCCACTGGAGTCGGCCTTCTCTTTGCCGCGTAATTTGGTGCCAAAGTGGACCCTTCCTGGAGCCGCTATAAAACACTTGGCCGCGTCCCTGTCCACTCCCCTGAAGAGGTATCCACTCACCAGGTTGTCCCCCCCGGCCCTGGAAGTGGTCCTGATTGACAGGTGGATCTGCTGCTGCTGAAGTGGCTGGGTCTGACCACTGGGCACATGTGGGCTGGTCAGCTTCTCACCCTCAACTTTGTTTGCGTTTGGCTCAAAGGCGTCATAGTCCACAAAGGAGAACACCTGGTTGTCCTCCCAGCCCACGCCCACGTCGTTATCCCCCTCGTGATCGGACAGTTCAGTCAGTTGGATCTCGTGCGTGGTAATGTAATGAGACTCATCCTCCGCGACGCACGGTACGCCAAAAAGCAGCAAACTCACATTGTCATCTTCCTCCTCCTCTGCATCCTCCTCCTCCTCGCACATCTTCTCCGCGCTTTCGCCCTGCGCCTCTCCATCCTCCTCGTCCTTTAGCTGCCCCATGTCCCCGTCTTGTCTGCAGTCCACTTGCACGTAAGTGCGCTCGTCTGGGTCGTCGCCCCTGGCACAGCTTTGGAGCGCCCTCATAGCTCTGGACTCATAGCATTTGTTGAGTCCTAGACCAGGCGGTGATGACACGCTCCAAACATTCCCCCCTCAGCGCCACCAGTCCAGGGCTAAAAAGAGAAAGAGAGACATTACCAAGGAGCGTCTAAAAGGCCACGTGCATCAAGCGGGTTTGGCACTTTTACGCATCACTTTTACGCACGCGTCTTTGGTATTCCTTCTTGGCATAATAGTGGAGTTATAAGCAGCTCATCAGTGTCATATCATATCTGCAGACATAATATAATCCATTTGAAACACATTTAGCGACAGCATCACGTGTGTATATTTACTTTTTATAATTTGCAAGATTACTTAATTTAAAGTTTTGGAGCCGTCTATGTATACACACAACTCTGAAGGCATTGGAGAAATTCAGACTCACTGTGTGTCTGAATTAAAGTTTGAATAAGTAAATAAATATAAGCTATATTAGCTTCCTGGGAAATCCCTTTTACAAAGCACTTAAAACATTTAGTAATTAGTCTGGTATGACTTGTTTTTTGTAGATGAAGGGACTTGAATAGAGAAGTTTCAGCACAGTCCTTTTAATGCACTATTAAACCACAACCTTTATTTGTATAAAACTTTTCATACATAAAATGCTTCACATCTTATTTCATACACAAAGATTAAGATCACACTGGGCATAAAATAAGAATAACGAATAATCACAGTACATTATAAAGAGTGACGGTATACAATCCTTCAGTTGCCGGCGCAGCTAAACAGAACTGTTTTTAACCTGGATTTGAACACAGTCAGAGTGTGATACAACCGGTGTATTTTTAGTTGACTGTACACGACATGGATGTAGTGTCTCTATAGCATTTGGAGCAGGGAAGCCTTGAGGAGTAAAGCTACAGTAGCACCAAAGCACACAGGCATGGAGGAAATGCAGAGCTGGTACATATGAGCCACTGTATCTGGTGCCGTGTACAGATGGGTTTCTATTATGTCGTCAAGAGCAGTGGAGAAAACAACAAAAGATGCCAAAGTCTGGGATTGTGTGTCACAGAATGAGACGTGTTTAATTGTTGGTAAACGACACAAGTAGAGTTTTGCGGATCCACATGGTTGTATACAAGACAAAACAAGGACACTCCTCTCAGTATCTGCCATGGCGCTCGTAGATAACTTAGCTTAGACCCTCAGAAAGAACCAAAAAGTGGAAAAACACAAACTTCTGCAGTGTTGCCAATTCTTAACATATAGGTGCACCAAGAGATTCATAATAGTTCCATTTACCACTTTTACAACATTCAGACCACCAAAAAATATTTACCCTCTTTCATTCATTTTTAATCGTGACATTCAAGGCAAAGTATTATCTGTTTGTGAACCTAAAGCTACCGTGCCCTCCACTTAAAAATGACTATGGTTCCCTTTCAAAACACAATCTCTACTTAAAATTACAACTAATAATCATGATACGTTTTGAGCCTCAATTTTAAAAAGCCAAAATCAGTGAGGACAGGCATGTCTGTCATGCATGTTATAGAGTCTGGGTCCAGGACTGAGAGGGGCCGGTCTCTCAAAGAGTACATTTTTAACACTTAGAAGCCAATGTAGGAAAATGTAGGGAAGCCAATGTCGGAAAAAAGTACTGGGGTGATGTGATGACGTCTAACACATCACCCCAGTACTCTACCATGTAATCTGTAATACAATTTATTATATGACTTGGATCGTACGCGCGCCGATTTGCGGTCTGATATTTTCCCATCTCGGACCGTTACCATGACAATTGGTCCGCAGCGCGTATCAAATTTTATATCTTTACTCGGTAAAAAATAAATAATGAGCGATGACTGGGAGCATTCTCCAGTGAATTCTATTATCCGGACGAGTTCGAAGAGCCAGAAGACGTAATAACAGCAAATAACGACGAAAACACAACTCCTAACAGTCAAAATGAGATTGACAATTTCGTTACAGACCAGAACGCTAAAAACACGATTAGGAAAACCAAGATCTTTGTGAGCATACTTCACAAATATCTAAAAAGCATTGGTAAAGACACAGAAGAGATTGAGAACTTACCAGCGGGCGACGTCAATCATCTGATAAGCAAGTTCTTCATGTCACTATTTGACAGTTTGGTTGCATGTGTTTTTTCTTGTTGAAACCGATCGATATTTGCATAAATTTAAAATAGTCATATAATGTTTAATAAGCCGTTATTCCATCCATTTTCTACCGCTTAATCCATTTCTGGGTTGGGGGGTAGCAGTCAGTCACAGTTACTGACCCTCCTGCAGGTGGTGAGTCCACAGGAGTCTAATCAATGTATTCCAGGAACCATTTGGCATGCATTTTACAAGTAGCTTAAGCTGAATCATTTAATTAGCATTTCTCACAGTGCTAACAGTAGTGCTAGAGTCTTTTGAGGGTGGTCTTGGCCGACTCCCCAGCAGCTAGTTTTAAAAATACTCAAGCACCTGACAAGAGAGTAAGTGCTCTTTAGCGTTGCGTGTATGGACCATTGTGACGCCTCGCACTTTAGCACCTCTGCTTTTTACGACGTCCTGCACGGTCAGCTTGTCCACACTGGCCCATGGGTTATATAAGAGACAGAGAGTTTTGGTCCTGACCTCAGATCTGTTAGTTCATATTTCAACCTGAAAAGACTTGTACAGAATTATTGAACTGTGTTGGAATGATGTCTGTTGTGTTATGTTTGCATGAAGTAGATCGGATACTGCTTAATTTTGGCACTTAGAAGCTGGCAGATGTATGGTATGGTAAAGGTATAGAACTACTGACATACAGTACCTGGCAGGAGATTATGGTTTTGACCCTTCAGAATATCACATGACGTATGCGGGAGGGAATCTGAACAGAGATGGTGGAAGTCCGGTTCCCATTTGCTTTGAAGTACTTTGATTAATAAACATATATATACACATAGATACAGGTTTATAAATCATGTAAATATATATGTTTGGCTATAAGTTTGGCTGTGTGTGTGTGTGTGTGTGTGTGTGTAAGCGAAACCTCTACTCTGTACTAAACCAGCCAACTAAGACAAACTGGTTTACAACTACTGTATAGATAGATAGACAGCTACGTGTTTCATTGCTAGTATCCAATATGATAAAAATGGGAGGGGGAGCTTCCCTGTGCTCATAATGGCGTTGTTCCATGATTGTGATGTGAACAGGCCTAAATACCCTCAGCTAAGGTAAGACAATCTTCAGCACCACGGACAGCTCACTGCTCACCACTTCCATACCATTGTAACAATCAGAATCAGAATAATTTTTATTGCCACGTAAGTAACAGCAAGTCACAGACTTGGAAATTGCTTTGGCTCAGTGCAACAGTCAGAAAGAGATAATAAAAATAAAGAATAAAAAACACTTCTAAGGAATAAATTTAAATTTAAAATAGAGTTATATTACTATATACAATATACAAGTGCACATGGTGCACACAATGTAAGGTGACAGCAGTACAGTGAAGTAAAGTGACGTATGATGGGCAGTAAAGTGACTTTATAAAGGGCGGGGGGACAGGTTAAGAAGTGTTCAAGAGTCCAACAGCAGAGGGGAAGAAACTGTTCTTGTGGCGGGAGGTTCTAGTCCTGATGGACCACAGTCTCCTGCCTGAGGGGAGTGGTTGGAATAGTCCATGTGCAGGGTGAGAGGGGTCGGCTGTGATACGACCAGCCCGGCCTCGAGCTCGGGCGACGTACAGGTCCTGCAGCGATGGAAGGCTGCGGCCGATCACTTCCTCTGCAGAGCGCACAATGCGCTGTAGTCTCTGTTTGTCCCTGACTGTGGCTCCAGCGAACCACACGGTGATGGAGGAGGTGAGGATGGACTCGATGATGGCCGTGTAGAACTGCACCAACATCTGTGCAGGCAGCTTGGCTTTCCTGAGCTGCCGCAGGAAGTACATCCTCTGCTGGGCCTTCTTGATGAGGGAGCTGATGGGCGGCTCCCACTTGAGGTCCTGGGTGATGGTGGTGCCCAGGAAACGGAAGGACTCCACAGAAGTGATGGGGGAGTCCAGCACGGAGGGTGGGGGCGGGGGGACAGTGCTCTTCCTGAAGTCCACAATCATCTCCACTGTCTTCTGGGCGTTCAGCTCCAGGTTGTTACCACTGCACCAGGACACCAGCCGTGATCAGAGACATTCGAGACAAGACAGATTTAGTTAGCACTTCCAAGAGCAAGAAGGTTCCTGGTTCCACCTTTTTTATGTTTTCATTATTTATAGACTGGCTTAAAGGTCCCATATAATGCTTTTCAACTTTTCTCTGCTTTATTCATAATCTATTTTCATGCTATTTGTACTTCATACACATGCCCAAAGTAGTTTTTGTATTGATTCCTTCAAGCTCTAGTTAGAGAGCAATCTTTCTCTTTCATTCTCGAGAGGCAGCAAAATAACTCGATTTAATTCGTGACGTAGCACCAATTTGCCTCCAGGACGTGATTGACAGCAGGGAGAAACTGAAACAGCAAATCAGCGCAGTCAAAGGAGCACAGATCCAGCCATTTCGAGTATTTGAGTGTTGTGTGGTGTATCACCCAAATTATTATTACAAACATGCTTAAAGTGCATATGACAGATTAGGGTACCAATGTCACTTAAATGTCGATAACACAATCATATTTATTATTAAGGTTGAAATATATATAAAATATAAGTAATATTAACAGTTTATTACATTTTATGTGAAAATATTTACTTCCGCATTCCAACCCGGTTCCAAGCCCTACGTTACGTAAGGTACACAACACATTGCTGTATATTATATACAGTATAACAATGGAGCGCGATGCATCACAACTGTTGTATGATGGACCTATTCCATACAATTTTGAGCCTGTTGTGATAGATCACAGAGAACGTGAACGCCCGAGAGTGAGGAATGATGGCCATAGAAGGGAAATTGAGCTTTGGTGTCAAGAAAATGAATGGCGAACAGGCCAATCATCTTGGTAATCTAGGCAGCGACAGCCGCGCAAAATTCTAAATTCTGTATAAAACGTAGCCTAACTTTATTACTTAAAACCATATATTGTTTAAATAGGGCATTGTCCATTCATGAATGCGCTCTTAAGATGTCTCACCCGCGGAATTGAGCGCATGGTTTAGTTCTATTAGCAGCAGACAAAGATAAAGACTGTACACTGGGCACGGCTCCTTCCGTCAGCCTCACATTGTTTCGACTTTTGAAGCCCATCTCCATTTCCATCAGATCTCCACTTAGATAGTCCTCTTTCTTGAAATGGGCTTCACAGATGACAGAGCTCGTGGTCACAGAGGCCGCGGTAAAGTCCTTCCTCTTCGTCTGTACAAAATTCACCCAGGCACGGAAAAGAGAAGACTTTTTTTTTCCTTTGGGAAAATAATGTACCCTGAATCCGGAAGATGAAGAATTCGTGCACCCTCCACACACACAATAGTTCACCATATTCACTAAAATAAACGACAAATTGACAGAAAATCCGATACCAGCTACTAGGGGTGATAGCAATAACTAGAGTAAGGCAAGTTCAAACTCCCTTACGCTACGTCACGTCACGTGACTAAGGATCACAAATAGATGTCTATTTGAGGCATTTTACAAACGAATTGTGTAATTTATTATTTAATGAGAACTTTTATCATTTTCATGGGGATGAAGGAATTATATGAGAGGGAAATCAAATGATTTATTGTATCTGTCATATGCACTTTAAGATGGGCGTTGAGACATGAAAAAGAGTTGAATATGGGACCTTTAAGGCTTGAATTTAAGCATAGAGCATTTATATGAACACTTAAGAAGAGGAGAAGTCTGTGATACAATGGGGGAAATACTCCAATCATCATATCATTTCTTCAATTCAATGCAGTTTTAATTTGTATTGCCCTAAATCACAATCGCAGTCGTCTTGGAGGACTTTCCAAAAACAGTTTGAACATAGGAAATGCAATTATAACAAATACATGGAGCCAATGGTCCATATGGAGTAGAAAAACCAATGTCCAAAAAATGTTAGTAAATGTTAATAAATGTCCTGGATCATCCATGTACTTAGACCCTCCTGCATAGAGAAGGAACCACTTCATATAATAATAATAATAATATACTGTACAAACGTGGTTAAAAACAGGGTGCAATTTAAAAACATTAGCATTATTAAAGATAGAAAACAACAGAACTGGGCGAGGGTGTTGGGGCAACTGGTCATGCGACTGGTCATGTGACTGGTCATGCGACTGGTCATGTGACTGGTCATGTGGGGAAAGAAAAGGTGGGTTTTGATACAGTCTATGGTTTTGAGACTGGATTCGAACAGGGGAATAGAGTCAGTATTGCGGAGGTCAGAGGGGAGTGATATCACCAAACACTTTACAATCAGTCATTCAAGTCTGATTATTAACAACCATTTTTTTCCCCCTTTCACTGCAGGACCAGTCTCAACACCACTCCCCCCCCCCACCCCCGTGTTACCCGGTAGAACCAGAGCAACCCGAGCCGCTCCTGGCCCGTGTGAGTGACACCCTGCTCTGCTTGTGTCAATACACCATGACAGCAGAATGCACACCCAACACTCCTATGTATTTTGATATCCGGCATGTGTCTGAGCAAAATAGCACATTTCAACAGCTCGCCGTGGTTGACCTGTTTTAAAATCAGTGCGATCGATCAGCAGCGTTAAATAAGAGTTCTCATTAAAGCTGATGCACTGATGGTTGCATTTATGCCATGACCAAAGTGTTGTTTATGGATGTTATAATCGGTGGAAGAAGCAGCAGTATAGAAACTCGATCCACCGTGATTAGTTTCACATTCAGCTCAGA
Organism: Knipowitschia caucasica; assembly: GCA_964034765.1. Lineage (NCBI taxonomy): Eukaryota > Metazoa > Chordata > Actinopteri > Gobiiformes > Gobiidae > Knipowitschia > Knipowitschia caucasica. Next base: position 21,616,829 of record OZ035841.1, read on the forward strand.
GTGTAAACTATTTTAATAAACACCTGCTTCATTACATTATCCGACCGATGGACACTCGCCGGACGCCAAGCTGTTTAAGGTGTCGCCTACGCACACTTTAAACTTGAATATATGCATTTTTTGTTTGGTTAAAGAAGATGTATGAAGCAAAATTGGTTTTGTTGTACCACCATGACATCACACTTTTAAAACAAAAGTGTTGCCCATATTAGTTTTCTCAGGAGAAATTATGCCCTTTACAATCGCACTAACTAGCATTGCCGATACAAGTATGTGCGGGGATGCAGGTTTCCTCCAGGTGCTTCGATATACCATTAAGACTAATTTAACTATATTGAAATATTCTATGCATTGTACCATGCAAGTAAGTCATTCATTCAATTCAATAAAAATTTTTTGCAAAGCCCTAAATCACAACAGTAGTTATTGCATCGGACTTAACAAAGTTGTCGATTCGCCAGAACACAGATAAGAGAATCAGAGAATAATCTGACATAGAACGTCATTAGAAAACAATAGATTCAGTGTACATTATTTCACTTTAGAAATATCACAATAGTTATGTTTTTGTTCTTACGATTACAGCTTATTTTGTCCCTTTATTTTGCAAAAAAAAATTCATGGTAATGCAGCGAAATAACAGAACAATCCATTAAGTACAGATTAGAATGAAGAAAATAAAAATCGTATAGACGCCTACCTCATTCTTGACCTATTATTCTTGACATTGCATTGAGGTGGAATCATTGCGACATCATTAAAAAAACCAAACGTTTTACATTTGAACATTTTGTAAGCTTTTGCACACTCAAATTGTTTTTAAAAATGTTTAACTGATCATGTTCCACCGCTGTTCTCTGGTCTGGCTGTCAGACGTCAAGGCTCTCGAAGGCCTAACACCAGAGCCTCAGTCAGTGGGGACTGTCTGGTTCCTAAGTTCAGAACATCGTTGGGACAGTCCAGCTTTTCCTTCAATGGAGCCAAACTGTGGAACGCTCGTCCCACTGACCTAAAACTACAAACAGACTTAAACATCTTCGTCAGACGTCTGAAACTGTGGCTGAAATCACATGATTAATTAACTGTCTTTTTAATTAATTTTATATTTGTACATTTTAAATGCGTGCATTTGTGTTCTAAAAGCCTTCTATGGACAAGTGTTGAAATTTAGCATGGTCTTGCTATAACACTAAAGGCAGTGCATCTGGTCTGTCCAATGCAACTGTTGTGTCCATATCAAAAAAAAAGAAAAAGAAAGCAGAGTCGGAGCTGGCGTCCACTCAGTCCCAGTTAGTCCCAGAGGCATCTCCCCCTCTCTGACCCTAACTGACCCTCACTGAGCCTCCTGTGTCTGTGGGACGATAAGGACTCCACACGAGGGGTCAGTCTCCCATCACCTCGCTGACCTTCCCTGGAAGCACAGCACCCACTGACTGGTTAAGTAGTGTGGATATGTGGCCTCAAATGTGGATTATTCAGAAATGCATTTTAATGTTCCTCAAAACATTGAAACTGTCCCGTGGTGAGATGAAGGAGGACTCAAAAGCAGGAATGCCAAAATAATAATTTCATTAAACCAAATTCAGGCATAATCTTTTCAAAATCCAAAGTAACCAGGAACAGGACAGAACTTGACAAGACAATGAACCATGTCAAAATAAAAACCAAATGGCCTAATCTGATATATTTTCACGGGCACATGTTGGTAAACACAAATAAATAATTACAACACAACAGATTTAGATTTTAAGACCAGAGTCAGAACGTATTAATCTCTCACTCCACAGAGATGGGAGCGGGGTCGCCAGTACAGGAGGTGCATGCCAGACCTATTGTACAGTACATGTTTTTAGTGGTAGGGGAAACCGGAGCACCTGGAGGAAAACTACGCAGACACAGGGAGAACATGCAAACTCCTCACAGAAAGGCCTGGAGGTGGAATCGAACCAGGACCTTCTTCTGTGACGCACATGCTGCATCTATGCCGACACATACAATCCTTGTAGATGAATAAGTCACTAATGCATTAGGACTGATAAAAACCAGCACTGCTGTCAAGAATGAAGCAGACAGAGACGGATCGTGGTGCGCCAAACTCTGGAAGTTTATTTAAGTTACTCTCAAGTTCCAGTGGTTTCAATTGTTTCCTTCTCTCAGACAAAATGGAGTGAGTACACAGTTTATATAGTCATTGTCACGTCACACATCGAAAGACATACGTGTCACGCAGAGACAGTCACATCATAGTCAAAACATGGATACACAGTCAAGAGTCCTTGTACAGTCCTGCACGTAGGCCATATTGCTATCTAATACTGATACTGCTATTGCCACTTTTTCATTGTACATAATTATATCCTGCACAGACTATATGTTTAACCTTTAACATGTTGGACACTTAACATCTTATCTTATGTTACTCATTAGTTTTCATTATAGCCTCAGTTATAGCCTCAATCTCATGGAATACCAACAATATTAGCTACAATCGCTACTAGTCACTTTACCTGTTGATATTATTATTACTGATGGTTTTTCTGCTCATATTCTCCGCTGCTAAAGTACAATATCTGTAAATACTTCTGAACCACAGGCGTTTATAGCTTTATTTTATTTTATACCATGTTATTACCTTATTTGAATTATATTGTCTATTATCTTAAATAATAGAGTCTGTTTGATGTGTGCAATCTGAGCGCTCTTATTTCCTTCTTTCTCTGCTGTAATGTGCACAACAATGACACTGAAATTTCTCCACTGTGGGACAAATAAAGGAATATCTTATATTAGCTCCAATATTAGCTACAACTACAACACAACACAATAGAGCTTATTCTCTCAGATCCTCAGTAGCAACAGGACGGTCTTAATAAGCCTGTGGACGTGCTAAGGCTTGCCGAGTAAACAGGAGCTCTGATAAGTGCACTTAAAATACATTCCGGATCATGTTTATTATTCCCATGTGTCCATTTCAGATGCGTCCGCAGGCGCCGCCGCTCTCCCAGGTGAAACCCAGGGCCCAAACACCCATAAAGCCCTCACAAACACAGAGTATAATTAGACTTCTATTTCAGTGATGCAGCTTCGGTTACCTCTGAGTCCACAGGAAAACGGCTGGCCCTCAAAGCTGACAGCCCATTCGTCAAACCGGATTAAGGAAGTGGCAGTAGTAGCTAACGAGATATGAGAAAAGACACATGTTTAAAAGGGGGCGGGGGGGTGCCATGGGAACCGGGCGGAGGTCACGCAGGCTAAGTCAATTACTTGTCTTATTAAAATGAGCTGGTTGTGAGGAGAGATGTCTTGTTTAGCAGCTATGGGGATGTAATTCTCAGCTTTATTATGGTATAGAATCACCATTTACTACCCCCACCGAGAGGCCAGCTTACATAGATAAAGTTATTATTATCCTCAGCTGGCAGTGGCCTCTCGATGCAGATGGATGGATAGTCAATGTAACCAGATAGAATTTTAACAAAACCAAGAAACCATATGTCGATAACAGCGGCTTAAAGTAGTATCTTACAGTCCGGCGATTATGGTTTGTTAGATGTGGATAGATGTATTTACCAGATTTATTCTTTTCATTTTCATTTTTTGGGGATTTTTTATTGTTGTTGTACAGTGATAACACCAAACTTACTCATTATTCCTTGTTGAACAACTGGGTAATAACTTCTATAAACATTATTATCTACTATTTGAAAGGTATAGTGTATTTTACAAAATTAAGATACAAATGTTTTGTAAAGAATCCCAGAAGGAGGCAAGTCCCTGTGCTCCTCAGAGTCCCAGCAGGAGGCCAGTCCCTCTGCTCCTCAGAGTCCCAGCAGGAGGCCAGTCCCTGTGCTCCTCAGAGTCCTAGTGGGTTCTAATGGCACTAACATGTCTAGGATATACTTTAAGGCCATGGAGAGACTTGTATCAATCAAACAGAGCTGCTTCTATTCTCTGAGCCTCAGGAGCCAGTGCAGAGACCTGAGAACTGGACTAATGTGATAGAACTTCCTGGTTCTAGTCAGGACTCGAGTTGAATCTGTTACAGTAGTCTAACCTAATATAGAGACAAATGCATGGATAAGAATCTCAAAATCTGCTCTCGACCCTATATCTGTGAAATAAAACATTGTGCATCATAACTTTCTACAGTTGTTTATTCCCCTGCCTCATGTAAAATGTTGGGTGAACTCTCTAAGTGCCAAACAAACAGGAGCTAGTGAATATATTCGTCACATAGTGCATCATTTCTGAGTGGTGTTAAATCATTTTCTGTGAGTGCAGTGTAACCAGAGACAGACAAGAGAGCAGCGCTAATAAGCACCAGTGATGGGCTTACCATGTGGATCTGCAGGAGGAGGAGGTGCTGAGGTCACATCTGTGGCTCTGCAGGAGGAGGAGGTGCTGAGGTCACATCTGTGGATCTGCAGGAGGAGGAGGTGCTGAGGTCACATCTGTGGATATGCAGGGGGAGGAGGTGCTGAGGTCACATCTGTGGATCTGCAGGGGGAGGAGGTGCTGAGGTCACATCTGTGGATCTGCAGGAGGAGGAGGTGCTGAGGTCACATCTGTGGCTCTGCAGGAGGAGGAGGTGCTGAGGTCACATCTGTGGATCTGCAGGAGGAGGAGGTGCTGAGGTCACATCTGTGGCTCTGCAGGAGGAGGAGGTGCTGAGGTCACATCTGTGGATCTGCAGGAGGAGGAGGTGCTGAGGTCACATCTGTGGCTCTGCAGGAGGAGGAGGTGCTGAGGTCACATCTGTGGCTCTGCAGGAGGAGGAGGTGCTGAGGTCACATCTGTGGCTCTGCAGGAGGAGGAGGTGCTCAGGTCACATCTGTGGATCTGCAGGAGGAGGAGGTGCTGAGGTCACATCTGTGGATCTGCAGGAGGAGGAGGTGCTGAGGTCACATCTGTGGATCTGCAGGAGGAGGAGGTGCTGAGGTCACATCTGTGGATCTGCAGGAGGAGGAGGTGCTCAGGTCACATCTGTGGCTCTGCAGGAGGAGGAGGTGCTGAGGTCACATCTGCAGTCCGTGTTAACTCAGTAAGTAATTTTTTCAAGACGTTACGTATATTGAGCTCATGTTGTTTACGAGGAGCGACCACTAGAGGGCAGAGTTGGGGCAGAAACAGAAAACAGACCAAGACTTTTTCTATCGCGCATAAAAAACATAAATGTTAAAGATTTTTCTAATATTATGAACATTTTTATTATGTTTTGTGTTTAAAGGCACAAAATAAAACAATGTATTAATTACTTACATATCATTTACTTATATATTTTTTGACCAAAACATGATCTGACTGTACATAGAGGGGCATATTTTGAGAAAGCATTTCATTTGTTATTTACAGCTTTAATCTCCATCCATCCCATTTTCTTCCGCTTCATCCGTTGCTGGGTTACGGGGGCAACAGTCTAAGCAGAGACACCTTCACCTCCCTCTGCACACACCTCCTCCAGCTCATTCGGGGGAATCCTGAGGCGTTCCCAGGTCAGCTGAGAGACACAGTCCTTTCAACGTGTCCTGGGTCTTCCCCTGGTCTCCTTCTGGTCTCCTCCTGGTGGGACGTGTGCAGTACACCCTCATAAGGAGGCGTCCAGGAGGGAGACTGGACTTGTCTTCTCACTGGAAAAACATTTATTCACTTGAAATGGTTTAAAGAGCATGACTCATTGTTTGGCACTTTGAGTCATTGATGCTCATAAGTCTCTGGACCCACAAGTCCAAGTCAAACCCAAGTCTCTAAGTCTGCATGTCCACGTCAAGTCCAAGTCAAGTCCAAGTCTCTAAGTCTGCAAGCCCATGTCAAATCTAAGTCTCTGGACACGCAAGTCCAAGTCAAACCCAAGTCTCTAGTTCTTCAAGTCCATATCAAGCCTAAGTCTCTGGACACACCAGTCCAAGTCAAGTCCAAGTCTCTAGGTCTGCAAGTCCATGTCAAGTCCAGGGCAAGTACTAGTCTCTAAGTCTGCAAGCCCGTCAAGTCCAAGTCTCTGAATCCGCAAGTCCAAGTCAAGTCCAAGTGTCTAGGTCTGCAAGTCCATGTCAAGTCCAAGTCTCGAGACCCACCAGTCCAAGTCAAGTCTAAGTCTCTAGGTCTACAAGCCCAAGTCCAAGTCTAATTGTTTTCTACAGTTTAAAATGATTGTGTAATACAACATAAAAATCACAGAGATATCAAATGACATCACACTATTTTGACAAACATGTGCTGTAAAGAGTTGCCTTGTGTATGAACTGTGCTATAAAAATAAACTTGCCTTGCCTTCCTCTTTCAGGTATGATTAGTTTTGCCTCCTCAGAGCTCTGCAGTTCTCTAGTTTACAGACTGACATCATCACATAACAAAGTCTTCCTCCTTAGAACAGCTAAAGGGGCCGGCCCAGAGCAACGTCAGCCTCGGAATGTGAACTTTCCGCTCAAACTCACCCCAGGGCAGTTCTTATACACTCATTCTCGCTCCTCGCAGGAGTAACATGCTCCGCTCCTGATCCTCTGAAGCCCCCGGGGGACGACATAACGGCAGGAGAATGTGAGTAAGAGTCCTGGCCCCTGGCTGCGGTCGAGGAATGCTGGGTTTAGGGTTTTTTTAGGGTGGGATCTGAACGGACAGTCCCTTCTGCTGCTGCTGTAGAGTCCATGCATCACTGAAGAAAGAAACAAAATCTAGCTTTGTTTGACTTGGCTGTTTAGTTCCTTATTTGACAGTGTTTGTTAATGTTTCCTGTACTTGCTAAAACCATGTACCTCCAGTCTTCTCGTACTGGTCTTAAATTCCAGCCTCCCAAAAGTTGGATTTGTTTTGCTATACATTCCAGCTTTTCTCTGACCTCCATCTGTGAACTGGTCTCCCCCGGGGCCTAGACTCATGGGTTGCATCCTCCTTCCCCGCCTGGGAGTCGCTTCAGGACTGGATCTAAAGTCTCGATACTGGATCTAAAACCTTAGTCCAGGATCTAAAACCTTAGTCCAGGATCTGCAGCCTCAGTCCTGGATCTTAAGCCTCAGTCCTGGGTCTACAGCTTCAGTCCTGGATCTACAGCCTCAGTCCTGGGTCTACAGCCTCAGTCCTGGATCTGCAGCCTCAGTCCTGGATCTACAAGTTATGGTAAACTTTGTAAAGTCCTGAGAGACGACTGCTGTTGTGATTTAGGGATTTGCTAAAATAGAATGTAGTCAAATTCTACATCACTGCTTGCTCTTTGACTGGGAGCAGTGTTGGATTGATATGAAGCAACTGTAGACTATGTGCTGTTGCCTGTGTGAGACAGAGATCTTGAATATTTACGACTGCTGGAGTAAAAGCTGGTGAATTTTATGAGCTGGTGACATTGTAATCTCTCTGCAGAGTTACACACCATGTCTTGTCGACAAACACACACAGGAAAGTCAATGGCGAAAAATAACCAATGAAAAGACAAATGTTAAGAGAAAGACTATGCTATTGTAAAGTCGCACTGTCACTTTTCTGCAGTGGAATGTTTGTCGCTTGTTCAGGAATTTATTTTGCCATTTGCAGTAAAACCACATTGGAAAAACTGTGCAAGACTACCCCAGTGTGCACCGGACAGCGCCTTTTATTGCATTGTGTTGAATCGCTTACATTTTGTTGTCATAAATCATACATGTTGTGACTCCCAGCAGAAAAAAAAATTCTTTATTGTCGAGGTCAAGAAATTTGTCCTCTGCATTTGACCCAGCTTGTATCGTCGTTAGGGCCTCAGTCAGGAGCAGTGGTTGCCATGGTACTGGGACCATCTCCACGTGTTGATGCTCGGGTCAGGAGCAAAGCTGAAGGATTTTATCTCTTGTCCATGTTTTTAGTGGTAGGGGAACCCGGAGCACATGGAGGAAACTTACACAGACACGGGGAGAACATGCAAACCCCACTCGGACAGGCCCTGCTCCGACCGGGATTCACACCCAGGACCTTCTTGCTGAGAACTACTAACCACTCAGCCACTGTGGGAAAAGGCAGAGGGGAAAGTGGCTGGACTGGGCAGTGTTTACTCCGTTTTTTTGTCGTTTTTGTATTTTGTTGGTGCAAGCCATTCCCCAACCTCTAGTGCAAAAATTGAAAAATAGAAAAGTTGGCTAACACACTTGGTAAATCAGTTCCTGGTGTGTGTTACAGGCTGAGCTTCAGACACACTTACATCTTTGTGTACAACCTGCTGCAGTTCTGTGGACACACATGGATCCTGACCAACATCATCGCCAGGTTCCTCTCGTTTGGAAAAGGTAAAGTCTCTTCTCGCTCCGGGCGTCAACATTAACAGACTTAAATCATGTCCATAGTTGTCCAAATATTTAGATTAAAGCTGGGGGACCTAACTTTACAAACCACAATGTAATGAAGCGGTGTATTATAAAACTATGTCTTAACTAGTTCCTCACTCTCAAAATAGTTTGGTTGAATCACTAGTTTTCACGTGTATGTTTGTTTTTGCCTATGTCATGCCTTTAAGTTAGAGATGTAGTAGAGTAGAGCCAAGTAGAGTAGAGTAGGGTTGAGTAGAGTAGACTAGGGCTGAGTAGAGTACAGTAGAGTAGACTAGGGCTGAGTAGAGTACAGTAGAGTAGACAAGGGCTGAGTAGAGTAGAGTAGAGTAGAGTAAGGCTGAGTTGAGTAGTGTAGGGCTGAGTAGAGTAGAGTAGAGTAGGGCCGAGTAGAGTAGAGTGGGGCCGAGTCGAGTAGAGTAGAGTAGGGCCGAGTAGAGTAGAGTGGAGTAGAGTAGGGCCGAGTAGAGTAGAGTAGAGTAGAGTAGAGTAGAGTAGAGTAGAGTAGAGTAGGGCAGAGTAGAGTAGAGCAGAGTAGAGTGGGGTAGAGTAGGGCAGAGTACAGTACAGTATAGTAGAGTAGAGTGGGGTAGAGTAGAGTAGAGTAGGGCCGAGTAGAGTAGAGTAGAGTAGAGTAGAGTGGGGTAGAGTAGGGCAGAGTAGAGTGGGGTAGAGTAGAGTAGAGTGGGGTAGAGTAGGGCAGAGTAGAGTGGGGTAGAGTGGGGTTGAGTAGGGCAGAGTACAGTATAGTAGAGTAGAGTGGGGTAGAGTAGAGTAGAGTAGGGCCGAGTAGAGTAGAGTAGAGTAGGGCCGAGTAGAGTAGAGTAGAGTAGGGCCGAGTAGAGTAGAGTAGAGTAGAGTAGAGTAGAGTGGGGTAGAGTAGGGCAGAGTAGAGTGGGGTAGAGTAGAGTAGAGTGGGGTAGAGTAGAGTAGAGTAGGGCAGAGTAGAGTATAGTAGAGTGGGGTAGAGTAGAGTAGAGTAGAGTGGGGTAGAGTAGGGCAGAGTACAGTATAGTAGAGTAGAGTGGGGTAGAGTAGAGTAGAGTAGGGCCGAGTAGAGTAGAGTAGAGTAGGGCCGAGTAGAGTAGAGTAGAGTAGAGTAGAGTAGAGTAGAGTAGAGTAGAGTAGAGTGGGGTAGAGTAGGGCAGAGTAGAGTGGGGTAGAGTAGAGTAGAGTAGGGCAGAGTAGAGTATAGTAGAGTAGAGTGGGGTAGAGTAGGGCAGAGTACAGTATAGTAGAGTAGAGTGGGGTAGAGTAGAGTAGAGTAGGGCCGAGTAGAGTAGAGTAGAGTAGAGTAGAGTGGGGTCGAGTAGAGTAGAGTAGAGTAGAGTAGAGTGGGGTAGAGTAGGGCAGAGTAGAGTAGAGTGGAGTGGAGTAGAGTAGAGTAGAGTAGAGTGGGGTAGAGTAGGGCAGAGTACAGTACAGTATAGTAGAGTAGAGTGGGGTAGAGTAGAGTAGAGTAGGGCCGAGTAGAGTAGAGTAGAGTAGGGCCGAGTAGAGTAGAGTAGAGTGGGGTAGAGTAGGGCAGAGTAGAGTGGGGTAGAGTAGAGAGAGTGGGGTAGAGTAGGGCAGAGTAGAGTGGGGTAGAGTAGAGTAGAGTGGGGTAGAGTGGGGTAGAGTAGGGCAGAGTACAGTATAGTAGAGTAGAGTGGGGCAGATTAGAGTAGAGTAGGGCCGAGTAGAGTAGAGTAGAGTAGGGCCGAGTAGAGTAGAGTAGAGTAGAGTAGAGTGGGGTAGAGTAGGGCAGAGTAGAGTGGGGTAGAGTAGAGTAGAGTGGGGTAGAGTAGAGTAGAGTAGGGCAGAGTAGAGTATAGTAGAGTGGAGTAGAGTGGAGTAGAGTAGAGTATAGTAGAGTAGAGTGGGGTAGAGTAGGGCAGAGTACAGTATAGTAGAGTAGAGTGGGGTAGAGTAGAGTAGAGTAGGGCCGAGTAGAGTAGAGTAGAGTAGAGTAAAGTAGAGTAGAGTAGAGTAGAGTAGAGTAGAGTAGAGTGGGGTAGAGTAGGGCAGAGTAGAGTGGGGTAGAGTAGAATAGAGTGGGGTAGAGTAGAGTAGAGTAGGGCAGAGTAGAGTATAGTAGAGTAGAGTGGGGTAGAGTAGGGCAGAGTACAGTATAGTAGAGTAGAGTGGGGTAGAGTAGAGTAGAGTAGGGCCGAGTAGAGTAGAGTAGAGTAGAGTAGAGTAGAGTGGGGTCGAGTAGAGTAGAGTAGAGTAGAGTAGAGCGGGGTAGAGTAGGGCAGAGTAGAGTAGAGTGGGGTAGAGTAGAGTAGAGTGGGGTGGAGTAGAGTAGAGTAGGGCAGAGTAGAGTAGAGTAGAGTAGAGTAGAGTAGAGTAGGGCCGAGTAGAGTAGAGTAGAGTAGAGTAGGGCCGAGTAGAGTAGAGTGGGGTTGAGTAGAGTAGGGTTGAGTAGAGTAGAGTGGAGCTGGTGGAAACAGAATAAGAACCAGTGTTTTCCCCACTTGTCGTTTGCAGACGGTTTAGTGGACATGTTCCACTCTGTGGGGTTGGTGATGAGCCTGTGTCAGCTGCTGTCCTTCCTGGAGCTGTTCCACATCGCCGACGGCATCGAGAAGGCCCGGCTGCTGCCACGCCTCATACAGGTCTGGCCTCAGTCACACCCATGCATCTCAAATCTGGAACAGTCTTCATGAAAATGTGAGACAGGCTTCTGCTCTGACAATGTTCAAATCAGGTTAGAAAAACGTCTGTTTAGAACTTCTTCTTCTTCTTCTAGTTATGCATTTTAGTGTTATATGTAGTATTTTGTTTTGTCTTATTGAATGCATAGTGTACAAATTTAATGTTTTGAATATATTTTAGTGTTTCGTAGGACTCGAGTTACCTTCTGTATGAACCGTGCTATACATATAAACTTGCCTTTCTGGTGTGAAGGTGACGCAGAAGAACGTGCTGCTGATGACGGTGATTCTGCTGGAGGAGCTGCAGAGTCAGTCCATGGTGTGTCTGCTCTTTCTCCTGTGGAACCTGCAAGACCTCCTCAGGTGAGTGGGACCAACATCACCAATATCAAAACAAACATTAACGTCTGCTGTCGTCGTGTCCTCGGGCAAGACACTTAACCCCACTTTGCCTGTAACCCCCGCTGAAAGATCAAGGCCAAGAAATGGATGGATGGATGGGCAGTCATATATTTACTAAACAATCATAATATTACTTAATTTAAAGCACAGATACTTGCACCTGTTTTAAATCCTTTTTTCATTATTTTATTAAAGGAGACCTATGGTACAAAATTGACTGTTATAACCATGTTCCAACCTGTAATAGAATGATGTCATTGTAACACTAGCAATGTAGTTTTCCGCCTTTTAAAACAAAAGAATCCCCCATGAATGACTTATGGCAATTTCTTTTTTCAAATGTGGCGGGAAAAAACAGAAAAAAATCTACTCTGTTTGCCCTCTGGTGGAAGCATAGGGATAGGACAGGCCGATTATTTCACCATATATTTTCTACTGAAGATATCATTTCACATTCTAAAATATGAAATGATGTTCACTTTTAGTGGCCAATATATTTACTATCACATTTAGGACTTGTGATGAAAATCTATTGTGATCAATCTAAAGCCGGGGTTACATCTGGCTTAACTGGCTCGCTGAATTTGGGCACCACTGCTGCAGATCAAACCTAATCCTATTTAGGAAATCAGAGAAAAACGTTTTTTTTGAGTTGTTCCTTGCCAATGCAGGAGGGTCTGGGACATTTATTAACAATTATAGACAGTGGAATACCGCTCCTTATGGACCAATTTTCTGTGTTCAAACGGTTTAATTCTCTGGTCCTCCGAGACGATCGCTGCCGTGATTTAGGGTAGCCTGGTCGTACCACTCCATAGTACAAACTACATTTCGTACTAAGGTCTGGAGGTACTCTGGAGGTTGAAACGATTGGATCTGTGTTTATTGACACGTGTGTAATGCGCGCGAGTGAGTCGTTAGCATTTAGCATTTAGCTTAGCCATCTCCTTTGCCGCTAACGGAGCCCGTGGGGAGTAGCGCCACAATCTTCGCCAGCGATTGCATTTGCTAAACATTCCTCTTGCTCCGGCTTCAATTTCTTGATAGAACCAGACCGGAATACTTTACTATCTCATTTTTCACCATTGCTAAACTACAAACTGACCGTTCGGTGCAAACTCTTGACGTCACCCACAATTAACTACAACACCCGCCTCCCGCGCTCGCTGATTGGTCGGATGGAATTCAACCGATTGTAATCGCAAACACAGGGACCAGACCCAGATGTTACATGCAGGGAAATGATAATTGACCGAAGTGTACGGATGGATAAGGCCAGGCTAGATTTAGGCCTAAACGAAAATAAAATTTAATCCTAAAGCTGTGTGCTCCTTGTGGAAGTACAGAGGTGTTCCAGAGATCCCTGTGAGCTCATATTGATAGTGTTGTGCTGGATCTGCAGGTATCCCCATGAGCTGCTGTGTCTGATGGACCGGCCGTCAGTGTCCATGCTGTGGTCCCGCTACACCCTCTGGATCCCCCTCTACGCGCTCTCTGCATTTACAGAAGGTCAGTGCTGTTTATGTAGATTCTCATTTCTCCTTTACTGTCACTTTTACACAACGGCATTTTCAACACATGAATAAGTTTCTTTGCAAAAACAGATATCTTTGTTGGAAAAATCGGTCAAGAAGTTGGATTTGCTCTAGCTACAATAACGTGTTTTGTTATTGGCAGTAAGTTTGAAAGGATTTGCTCAAGAAGAGGTGAGACTTTTTTTAGACTGGCATTAAAATAAAGACTGGGAAGACTGTATATGACACAGGTAAGCAGTTAGGTGTGAAGAAATCAACTGTGAAAGCGATCATTAGAAAAAAAAGGACACACATTACCGCTGATAATCTCCTTCGGTTTGGGGATCCACGCAAGAATTAATCTTGTGGGGTCAAAATGATCACTATAACGGTGAGAAGAAAATCCCAGAACTAAAAATGGGACTAGTGAATGACCTGCAGTGAGAGAGATTGGACCAAAGTGAAAAACCATGTCCTCTGCTTTAGCCACTGTACATGTCCAGGCCTGACTGAGTGCATTTGAATCCAGAAGAGGATTGGGAAAATGTCCTCTGGTAGAATGAAACCAAAATAGAGCTCTATTTCTCTGTCCTGAAGTCACAGAGGGTTTTGTGACTCTACATCACAAAATAAAAACTGCAGATTTAGAGGCAAAAGTCTAAAAATGTAATGTTGTAATTGTCGAAGATATGCCATATTCAAAAGGTCATAGTGAGTGCAAAAAACCTGAACTAATTAAACAAATAAATTCATCTTTTAAGCCTGTAGTATCAGTTGATAAACCCAAACAGAAATGTCCTTGTTTTGGCCATAGTTTAGGAGATAATGAAGACACTGTGGTTGAATCCATTGTGTGAAGTCTTTTAAACTCGGTTTCTATTTTCAAATGATAACATTCTTGAGCCGCTCTGGGGAGGTCTCAAATGTGCTGTTCATGCAAGGTGGCCCAGGAATTTATGAGAGGAAGAATGGGCAGATTTACCGTCACAGAGGATATCAGAGTTCAGAGAGAGACTGGAGAGAAAGACAAGAGAGTCCTGGGAGACCAGAGAGAAAGACTGGAGAGAGATCAGCAAGAGGCCAGAAACACGACAGAGATCAGCAAGAGACAAGAGAGAGACCTGAGAGAATGACTGGAGAGAGATCAGCCAGAGACAAGAGAGAGTCCAGAGAAAAACACCGGCGAGAGAGCAAGAGACCAGAGAGAGGGACCGGAGAGAGACCAGTGAGAGACCAGAGAGAGAGACCAGAGAGAGAGACCAGATATGGCCAATGTTCCAATATACTTTTTCATTCTTGACTGGGTGTGTAAACTTTCAAGCACATATTAGTTAAAATTCCCACATTTTTTGTGGTCTATTTTCTGATTGCTGCAAACCATTTAAAGTACTTTTAAGGAAGTTGGAGCACATACAATGCAAAGCCACATCGATTGCCCAAACCATATACATTTTCAATATGTCCCACTCCTGCAGACTCCGTTATAAAAGACACCTCTGAGATTATAATTGAACCAAGCAGGCGACATATCAAAGACCATGAGAAAACCATAACATATTTTGACTTATTGGACCAAAGGGTGCGACATGTAGCTTTAAATTGCGTCTGTAACTATTTTCATCATTTTCTTAACTGTCGGTGTCAAGAGTGGGGTAAAGGGGAAGTGTTGAGAAGAACAGGAAGTGATTAAGCAAAGAGCTGTGAGGGCACACACAGTATCAGCACAGAGCAGCCTGCTGTCAGACACACAATGAAAAATAAAACACACAAAACACACTGAATCATATATAGTATCTTCTGGAGTATTAGCCGCGCCTGTGTATAAACTGCACCCGTATATTTGGAAAGAAAGTCATTTTTTCCGGAGAAAGACCAAAGCATCATTAAATTGAGATTGCGTTTAATGATGAGGTGTTTTATGCACTGTTGACACGTGATGGACAAACTTTGTCCTCATCGCTGCAGAGTTCAAAGAAAATTAAAACCTTTGAAAAAGATAATTTCTTGATCCCTTGTACGAAAAATTCAAGTGTCCAGCAGCGAGTCCAGGTGTGTCCAAATTTTTGAGTGCCACTTTAGTCCACCAGACTTGTCCAGGGGCCGACAAACCGGATTGTAAAACTGTTTGGGCTTTAAAAAGGGGCATTTTAGCCAAAGCTACATTACTGCTATATATGGAATTTTGTGACACAATCAAAGACAAATGTGAGTTTGTAACTGTACTATTTATTTATCAGTACATACAAATGCACAAATGGATTACAAAGGTTCTGAGCTTTATAACGAGGTGCAACAAGACTATATTAGTAGAGCTGAAGTTGGCTAGATGACGCTGTAAAAGTACCACAATGGCTACTTTTGTTAGCGGCAGACGGCCACATGAAATGACACTACGGCCGTGTTTGGCTCTCGGGCCTCAGTTTGGACACCTCTGTTCTGGTCAGAAGCATTGAATCATAAAAATATCAAACCATTTTCAGTTAAAGAGCACAGAACATTAATCTTTGTTTGTTTTGCTCATAACACTGGCTCATGTTATTGGTGTAAACAATAGTCTTTCAGTCTTGCCAAAAACTTATTATTATTATCATACATTCCTCCACAGTGAATAAGTCTTATGTGGGCGACCATTTTAACTTTCTAATTCACTTCCTTGTCTTTGTATGACTTTGTTTTTGCAGGTTTCACTCTTTACACAGCCTTACCCCACATCAGTCCTGTTTCTCCACCATCAAACGCACAAAACTCGTCTCTGACCACGCCCACCCACCTCCACTTTGTTCTGATTGGCTATTTCCCGCTTCTGCTTCTCGGTAAGAGCGTTTTTTATTTAAAGTTGTAATAGACAACATGGACCCTGGGGTGTTGGGTTGGGGCGGTGTTATGAAATGTTTTGTGTCTTGCAGGAGCTAGCGTAACGGTTTGGCAGTTGCTAAAAGAGAGAAGGCACTATCTGGACAAGTGGAACAAGAAACGGAAATGACAAAGACGCTAAGAGAACTGGGAACGTAGCGACGACAGCGTCAGGGGTTTGAGCAGCTCCTGGTTTGTGTTTGTGTGAGAGGAACGAGCAGACGAGAAGCACTAAGTCAGGTCTTCGGTCCAAACAGAGGTAGAGTCTGTTTGTTGGACTACCAGCCGAACGCTCTGGTCCAAATGGTTTTCTTCTTGAAATCGGGGCAGGACCTCAAAGCCAGGAGACAAGCTGAAAGAACAAACAAGACATTTTTAAGTCTCCCGTGGAGTTTTAAGTAATTTGGGACTCAAAAAATACCACTTCTAGCAGCTGACGAGACCAAACAGCGTTCCAACCGAAGACATAAATGACATTTGTCAGAAGGCAAACAGAGTGATACAGTAAACAAGTATTTATAAGAGCTGTCATTTATTTCATGCATTTTACTTAAGTTGGGCCTATTATATTTAATCTATTTCTTACTATTGTCTGACGCTATGCTTTTCCAATTCAAAGCACAGTTACCCCTGTTTTAAATCCTTTTTTTCTTACGTTCATTTATTAAAGGAGACGTCTAATGCAATATTGACTGTTATAACCATGTTACAACCTGTAATAGTATGATGTCGTTGTAACACTATCAAAGAAGTTTTCTGCCTTTTAAAAACAAAAAAATCAGCCATGAATTAATTATAGCAATTTATTTTTTCAAATGTGGCGGAAAAATAAAAATTCTCCTCGGTTAGCCCTCTGGTGGTTCAATTAGTTTTGGTTGATTTTAAAGTTCTCTCAGATATCTTTCCATCTAAATTTCAATGTACTTTTGTATAGCCCTAAATCACAACAACAGCCGTCTCTGAGGAGTTGTCGCTTCCTGAACAACAAATCAGAGAATCAAACTGGATCACAATAATAGGAGGAGCCATTGGTCTAATAGGGGGCAGAATGACCCCTGTCCATAAATGTTAATACTGGATCATCACTGTCCTTAGACTCTCCTTTATCTGCAAGAGGTTTTGAATGATTATTGGACCTGATATTTACCTTTAAGTGCAGAGAGGCTTGGTGCGGATATATTCTCTTGCGGGGCCTCTGTGACGCTGAGGAGCCAGTCGATGAACTGAAACATAGACATAAGAACCATTAAAGAAGCAATATGCAAGATTTTAATGTCAAGTCTTCATTAAAGGGCCCTAATCTGTCAAAAGGCATTAATAAAACATGCTCTTAAAGCTTGTTATTGTTTTAATTTCGATGCCCCGCCCTCCATCGTTTGACCAATCAGAAAGTCTGTGATCTGGGTTGCCAGAACTCACTGCGTCGAGCTAATCTCACGAGTAAAAAACATGTGGCTGCAGAACTAGAAAAGGTCTCGTTTTGATTCTCAAATCATTAATAACAAAACAAGGAATAAAATGATAATTTCTATCGGGCCCTTTGTGAACAAGGTGTTGGTTATAGATTTGATGTTGACAAAACTCTTGACTGTTCAGATATTATGGTCCCAGCTGATTTCGTCTGCATATCTGGCAACTGAGTCAGGGGGAGTGGGAGAGGCTGCAGTACCACCTTTGGCCAGATTTTTAGATACTGCTTTTTGAAGTATCATATGACTTGTTACTTGTCTGTCATCCTCTCCTCGCTCTCCTGGTCCTGGTCTCACCTTATGAGTCTGCCCGCTCCAGGGGTCTTTGGCCAGCAGCAGGGGCAGGCTGTGGGGCAGGCCGAGGACGCAGGGGGCCAGGGGTCGCTCCGAGGGCCACTCTTTCCCGTAGAGTCCGTGTCGTATGGCGGAAGGCCTGGGATCGGACTGCCAGGGGAACCACAGGGCCCGGACGCCGAGGAGGAGGGGCATGGAGTGGTCGCCCCAGGACACGACGGCTGAGCAGAACGTCTGGAACAGGAAGTCTGTGGCCTGGAACGGAATGTCAAAGCGTCAGGTCTGTGTCTGAGTGAGGAGAGATGCTTTTGCTTCTAAAGTATAAATGTTACTAAAATACTTGTCTAATGTGGGAAGGGGGAATTAAAGCTGAGGTCCCTGAATTTTTGTTTAATCAATAATAGATGGTTCCAATGGAAAGACAAGAAACATGTCGAGGAAAGAGTCTCACTCTGGTCTCTCTCTCTGGTCTATCTCTCTGGTCTCTCTCTCTCTGGTCTCCCTCTCTCTGGTCTCCCTCTCTCTGGCCTCTCTCTCTCTGGTCTCTCTCTCTCTGGTCTCTCTCTCTCTGGTCTCTCTCTCTCTGGTCTCTCTCTGGTCCCTCTCTCTCTGGTCTCTCTCTCTCTGGTCTCTCTCTCTCTGGTCTCTCTCTCTCTGGTCTCTCTCTCTCTGGTCTCTCTCTCTCTGGTCTCCCTCTCTCTGGTCTCTCTCTCTCTGGTCTCTCTCTCTCTCTCTCTCTCTCTGGTCTCTCTCTCTCTGGTCTCTCTCTCTGGTCCCTCTCTCTCTGGTCTCTCTCTCTCTGGTCTCTCTCTCTCTGGTCTCTCTCTCTCTCTGGTCTCTCTCTCTGGTCTCTCTCTCTCTGGTCTCCCTCTCTCTGGTCTCCCTCTCTCTGGTCTCTCTCTCTCTGGTCTCTCTCTCTCTGGTCTCTCTCTCTCTGGTCTCTCTCTCTCGTCTCTCTCTCTCTGGTCTCCCTCTCTCTGGTCTCCCTCTCTCTGGTCTCCCTCTCTCTGGTCTCCCTCTCTCTGGTCTCCCTCTCTCTGGTCTCTCTCTCTGGTCTCCCTCTCTCTGGTCTCCCTCTCTCTGGTCTCTCTCTCTGGTCTCTCTCTCTCTGGTCTCTCTCTCTCTCTCTCTGGTCTCTCTCTCTCTGGTCTCTCTCTCTCTCTCTGGTCTCCCTCTCTCTGGTCTCTCTCTCTGGTCTCTCTCTCTCTGGTCTCCCTCTCTCTGGTCTCTCTCTCTCTGGTCTCTCTCTCTCTGGTCTCCCTCTCTCTGGTCTCTCTCTCTGGTCTCTCTCTCTCTGGTCTCTCTCTCTCTCTCTCTCTGGTCTCTCTCTCTCTGGTCTCTCTCTCTCTGGTCTCTCTCTCTCTGGTCTGAGCCTTTTGTTGTATTGTTAACTTTGTAAACCCAAAAGATGTGACAGAACCAAACTGTTAAGAGCCAGGAACTAGTTACGTACATTTTGAAAACAACAATTGAAAACCAACCATTTTAACGTCTCCACAAGAGACAGGAGTTGAACCATACACAATGTTTCGTATGAGTCCCATCAGCTCCAAAAGCCACTCCATTCTTTTGCTCACACCTGTGAAAACAAAACATTTGCCCGTTACATTATGTAATTTGGCTCCCTCTTGTGGCTGCATATAGTATAACATGTCCAATCACCATAAACTTCAGACAAGAGGAAATGAATATAGTGGTCCCTCACTATAACACGGTTCATATTTGCGGCCTTGTAGTTTTGTTTACAGTGTGCTTCTTATGCGCCGCGTTTTTACTCCACCCAAATTATATTCAACATCAACTGTTAGTATAATATGACAGTTATCTTCATTTAAAGTCATAGGAAATCTTTTGTGACTTTTGTACACTAAAGTGATTAGTTCTCTGGTCTCGCTCTCTGGTCTCGCTCTCTGGTCTCGCTCTCTGGTCTCGCTCTCTGGTCTCGCTCTCTGGTCTCGCTCTCTGGTCTCGCTCTCTGGTCTCGCTCTCTGGTCTCGCTCTCTGGTCTCTCTCTCTCTGGTCTCTCTCTCTCTGGTCTCGCTCTCTCTGGTCTCGCTCTCTGGTCTCGCTCTCTGGTCTCGCTCTCTGGTCTCGCTCTCTGGTCTCGCTCTCTGGTCTCGCTCTCTGGTCTCGCTCTCTGGTCTCGCTCTCTGGTCTCGCTCTCTGGTCTTGCTCTCTGGTCTCTCTCTCTGGTCTCTCTCTCTGGTCTCTCTCTCTGGTCTCTGTCTTAAAGACCTTATGACAGGTTTTTAAAAAAAAAAATAGTGGATATCAAAATTGCATGACAATGTCAATTTGAAAGAGATTCCGGCAAAAAAAATCCTATATTTTATAAAAAGAACGTGTTTTTCATGAATTTAAGTTGTCTATGCTCTAACCTGTGTGTGACGTCACAGCGGGTTACGCCCATGCATTGAAAACCATGGATCTATGCCACAGGACTGCCTTTTCTCTCTTCTCTCCACTGATGCCCAACACAATACAGCACTCTACAGGTGACAATTGCTCACTACACATAAATTGCCGTTTTGAGTGTGAAAAAATGTCCGAGGTGGGATTTGAACCCAAGTATCTGGATTGGCAGTCCATCGACACAACCACTGGACTATCTCAGTGACAACGAAATGTTACAATCTAGTATTTATGTCAGACTCTCTGTACACGGCCTTGTCATCTTGAATATCCGCGAAAAAAGAACGAATACCAAATTGTAAACAACCTACAGCGTTGAAACGTACCCGTTCTGACGTCACCAAGGGCTGTGAAGTTTTTTCGTCTCTAAGGGCGTTGCTATGGGGTTATTTCGATTTGGGGGGATCAGACAAAAAAAACAACAACTGATTTTGAAACCTTTAGTAGTTCTCTTCTAATATAAAATGGTATTAAAACTGTATTTCTAAATAAATCAAACCCGTCATAAGGTCTTTAAAATACTTACTTTTATAAACAAGACACCACTGTATAACAAATATGTACACATTAAACATAGTTATAACTGGACCTGTGTGAGCGCTGGCTGCGAGTCTGCACTGGTAGAAGGTCTGCTGCAGTAACCAGTCCACTCTGAGTCTGGGCCAACCGCGGAGCACCCCTGAGATGACGTCATTGACCCCCAACAGAGGCACTCTGCCCTGGGACGTCAGGTAGCACAGGACAAAACAGCATTTCTCCATCTGGGTCTGGAGCAAAAAGAGGAAAGTTTTTACAGAGTATTGTCAACTGTTACATTTTGTTTTAGTGAAGAAATTGTAAAAGCTAGAGATATAAACTGTTTTGAGGGCGAAAAAGTGTATTATTAGATCTTTCTCTCTGGTCTCTCCCTCTGGTCTCTCCCTCTGGTCTCTCCCTCTGGTCTCTCCCTCTGGTCTCTCTCTCTGGTCTCTCCCTCTGGTCTCTCTCTCTGGTCTCTCCCTCTGGTCTCTCCCTCTGGTCTCTCCCTCTGGTCTCTCCCTCTGGTCTCTCTCTCTGGTCTCTCTCTCTGGTCTCTCTCTCTGGTCTCTCTCTCTGGTCTCTCTCTCTGGTCTCTCTCTCTGGTCTCTCCCTCTGGTCTCTCCCTCTGGTCTCTCCCTCTGGTCTCTCCCTCTGGTCTCTCCCTCTGGTCTCTCTCTCTGGTCTCTCTCTCTGGTCTCTCTCTCTGGTCTCTCTCTCTGGTCTCTCTCTCTGGTCTCTCCCTCTGGTCTCTCCCTCTGGTCTCTCCCTCTGGTCTCTCCCTCTGTTCTCTCTCGCTGGTCTCTCTCACTGGTCTCTCCCTCTGGTCTCTCTTTCAGGTCTCTCCCTCTGGTCTCTCTCGCTGGTCTCTCCCTCTGGTCTCTCTTTCTGGTCTCTCCCTCTGGTCTCTCCCTCTGGTCTCATTCTCTGGTCTCATTCTCTGGTCTCATTCTCTGGTCTCTCCCTCTGGTCTCTCCCTCTGGTCTCTCCCTCTGGTCTCTCCCTCTGGTCTCTCCCTCTGGTCTCTCCCTCTGGTCTCTCCCTCTGGTCTCTCTTGCTGGTCTCTCTCGCTGGTCTCCCTCTGTAGATGTTTCGCTCATTTGAGAAAGTATCCATAATGAGAATACAGATACTGGAGAAAATGTGAGATCCGGCAGTCGGAGGTGCTCATCCAGAGAAAAAAATCTGTGGTTTATACAAAGCACAATGTGTCTATCCATCCATCCATCCATCCATTTTCTACCCTTTAATCCATTTCTGGGTCAGGGGGGTGGCAATCAGAGATGCCACACAAGTCTCATAGCACCAGCCCCTCACTGATCCTCTGCAGGTGGTGAGTCCACAGGAGGACGGCTGCTCTCTGAGAGTGAGCATAGCCTTGATCTTTCAGTGGGGGCTTTGGGCAAAGTGGGGTTAAGTGTCTTGCCCAAGGACACAACGACAGCAGTCATCAGTGGGAGTCGGTGGAGAAGGTGTAGAGGTGGGAATTGAACCCACGAAGGCCAATGCTCTACCAACTGAGCTACAATTGGATAGACTGTGTCTATCCAATTGTCTGTGAAACTGTGTGTTATTGCTCTCTGCTGTTTCTTGCTTGCACACAGCGCCTTAATGGCGAAGTGGCACGCTCTCTGCCAAAACAATTTCCAAGTGGTAGCTTTGTTTGTTACTTACGTGGCAATAAAAATGATTCTGATTCTGATTATCAGAACAGTATCCATCCATCCATCCATTTTCTACCCCTTAATCCATTTCTGGGTCAGGGGGGTGGCAGTCAGAGATGCCACCCAAGTCACAGAGCACCTGCCCCTCACTGACCCTCTGCAGGTGGTGAGTCAACAGGAGGATGGCTGCTCTGTCAATGTAAGCATAGCCATGATCTCTCAGCGGGGGCTTTGGGCAAAGTGGGGTTAAGGACACAACGACAGCAGACATCACTGGGAGTCGGTGGAGAAGGTGTCAAGGTGGGAATTGAACACACAACCTTCAGGCCTAAAGGCCAATGCTCTACCAACTGAGCTACTGTCGCAGAACAGTATAATAGTATAATATCTCTTGTGTAACCATTAAAAATTACTATAATGTATTGATAATTATGTAAAAAAGTGGTCATAATTGTAAAAAATAATAATAAACAAAAAAGTAAACAAAGCAAAGATTCCAGATTCTACTTCAGATGATCATTGATACCTCAGTGACTTTTGCTATTCTGTCGATTTCGGTATCCGACATCTCTGAAAGGCATTTGGCAACTCCCACGTACAAGTCCAGCTCAGAATCCTGGACAAGAGTATCATAAAGACACAGAAGAAGTCAAATATTAAGTTATTTAAAGACAGGACTAAGAACATACAAAAAAGTTTACACACGCAGCTGAGAACAGGAGACAGAAGAGGAGATTCTGTTCGTATTATAATTTTAACTGGGAAAAAAATGATAATAAATAGCTTCACACAATCACCAAAAATAAGTTAAATATTCATAAGTTCCGAAATATGGCTTGTTTTATTGTTCTAGCTGTGTGAGTAAACTTTAACTCAATTTCAATATTAAAAGTCACAAAGAGCTTTTCTAATTTAATCGTTACCTGGATGTTGTTTGGGAGCAGGTTGAAGACCTTCTCGCTGGTGGAGCAGAGGAGGCTCCAGCAGTGGTTGGGGGGATTGGGGAGGGACATGGCCTGAGCGAGCCCCAGGAGTAGGGATCGACACAGGGGCAGACGCTGAGACCGATGGGGGTCCTGGAAGTGCTGCAGACCCTGGCTCTCCACAAACACCAACAGCTTGTCCTCCGCCACGTGCCTCATCCACCCGCCCAGCGCCTCGTACAGGTGACCACGCGTCTGGTGCTGCGGGAAGACGGAAAACGAAGTGATGGTTGTGGCTGTGTGTGTGTGTGGCACGTTTGTATTGCATCAAATGGAGAAATTGTAAGGTTAAGGATGTCAGAAGTATTTAACCATGAGGAATATTGCTTATTTTCCAATCTATGGTGCAATGTTGTAAACTTATTATAGGAGATTTCATAAAACATCATATACAAAAGCACAAACTGACAAAACATAATACATTACAACAACTTTCTAATGCTTCTAAGTCCCCATACAGACGCTATCATCCATGAGCATAAATGTGGCTACAGCAGCTAAACAAAAAGACCAAATTCAAATACATTTTTAGTAGGGCTGTCAAAATTATTGCGTTATTTCACGTTAATTACCGTTTTTATTAACGCGTTAAAAAATAATTAACGCATTAACTTGTTTGCCATTGATGTGTCAACACGTCAATTGCGTTTCCCGCTATTTTCACGTTCCCAGATGTCTGTTGTATCAAATATGTAAGGCTTGAGGCAATATTTTATTGAGCCAGCAGATGGTAGCATTGCTCTATGAATGGTTTGAAAACAGCTAGATGCACAAGTGCCTCTTTTTTCTGGTGATTTCAATAAAACTTACCTCTACTCGACTGGGGATTACAGGGGAACGAAACAAGCTAGAAACAAAAATATTTTTGCTGATGAAAGTAGACAGTCCATTCTTTCAGAATCTGGTTTTGGATTTCAGATAGTCATAGTACACAATATTCTGTGGGTACCTGTTCTGAAATAGGCTGGCAGTCAATCGCATGTCCGAATGACCCGCCCATTTATAATAATATCACTCAGAATGCCACGGACACGTGACAGCGGTAACGTGGTCATATAATACACACATATATATACACACACAGGGGCCATTCTCTGATGATGGAGGAGAGGGCGACAGTAGCTCAGTTGGTAGAGCATTGGCCTTTGGGCCTGAAGGTCGTGGGTTCGAGCCCACCGTAAGACCTACTTCACGACTCCCACTGACGACTGCTGTCGTTGTGTCCTTGGGCAAGACACTTAACCCTACTTTGCCCAAAGCCCCAACTGAAAGATCTCAGCTCCTGTGGACTCACCACCTGCAGGAGGATCAGTGAGGGGCTGGTGCTCTGTGTACTGGGTGCAGCTCTGACTGCCACCCCCCCGACCCAGAAATGGATTAAGGGGAAGAAAATGGATGGATGGATAACAGCTCTTGTTGGTTGTACCCAAAAGTAGAAGGTTGTGAGCAAGTCAAACAGATTGAAGTACATTTGGTATGAAAATCTCATTTAACTTCAATTGGAGTGGATTTGAATGTTAAAAATGCGATTAATCGTGAGTTAACTCACCATTACTATGCGATTAATCAACTAAAAAAAATTAATCGTTTGACAGCCCTCATTTTTAGTCAAACTTAAAATTAATATATGTCTGCATTACCATTATTTAAAGCAGGTCAAATGTATAGATCTGTTGAGATGGGACTATTGTTTTTTGTTGTGACCATATACTATATAGAAAGTAAGTAATCTTTATGTCTTTATGTGTCACAGTCACAAAACGCTTTACAATTGTTGATTTGTGGGTATTTTGTCTCTCACTCCACACAGAGATGGGAGCGGGGTCGCCAGTACAGGAGGCGCATGCCAGACCTATTGTACATGTTTTTAGTGGTAGGGGAAACCGGAGAACCCTGAGGAAACCCATGCAGACACAGGGAGAACATGCAAACTTCACTCAGAAAGGCCCTGAGTGGAATCAAACCCAGAACCTTTTTGGAGTGCTATCCATTCAGCCTCCGTGCCGCCCATAGATGGTCACTGCTAACTGTCTATGTTAAGGAAGACAAACAGGGAAGAGCTCTTAGACAAAGTTTTACTCCAACTCTCTCTGGCTCCTATTAACTCCTCCTCCTCTCCTATTGAAAAAGTAATTCAGTAAGTAGCTCAGTAACCATTTGTCTCAGACTCAGCATTTTGGGCTTAAAAATCTGTATTTTAGCGCTCTATATGCTCCTGGTATTTATATGTTGATATCAACTTACTAGTATTGACCAATAAGATGCACATCTGCAGTAACACATCTGCCCCCGTTACGGCTCAAAGCTAACCCCAAATATCCATATAAAAGGAAATGGCTACAGCTAGCTTATTTTCAAATCTGCTTCTTCTGCATTCTGCAATCACTATGGTAACGTCAGCCCTCGGTCGGTCCACAATACACAGTCATATGATGTAAATACAACATGTTTAACTCACACTGAGGCTGTGCACTAAAGGAGGCGACATCCAGGACCCCAGGAAGAGCGCAGAACTCTGGGAGGACTGGGCCTGACTGGCGGCTAACACCACACACTGATGCTGCACCTCTTCTCCTGAGAAAAGAAGAAGAAGAAGTCAGTCACTTTGCGCAGTGGATTTATTTTCTATATCTCATACAAGTTGTACCGAATCCCAGTCGCATCAGAGGAGACAGCACAGAGCTCCAGTTTATGGGCGGGAACTGAAAACTCGATCCGTTACACGCCAATGAGATGAGTGCGGTCTTAACCAGGTCTGGGTGGGAGAACTCTGGACCTGTTAAGACCAGTTCATATTGGATCAGAGTGAAGAGACAAAATATGGCATAAAAAACAAGCAAAATACTCACCCTTTTTCCCGGCTTCTGTGATAAAGTCGACAATGGCTCGGATTACGCTGCGTTCAGACAAGTAGCTGAAGTCTAAGGGAACTGATTGATTGAGGGAACACAAAGACATGTAAACGAAGCAAGAAATATTTATAAGAATCAAGAAAATCTAGCTGACTGTCAATTAGGTGCTGGTAAAAGCTGGGTACCTGCGGTCTGACTGTGGCTCGTGGACATATGGGCCAGATACAGGTGACCCACTAAACACGCACTGTTGGACTGTAAACCTATGGCTCCAGAGAATGTGATGATCTGAGGAAACAGATAGAGAGAGTAAAGCACTAGTGTGTCCTAGATCTACAGCCTCAGTCCTGGATCTACAGCCTCAGTCCTGGATCTACAGCCTCAGTCCTGGATCTACAGCCTCAGTCCTGGATCTACAGCCTCAGTCCCTTCCTTGATGATGCAGGAGGATTTAAAGACAGTGATGATCCGGGACATTTCCAGACATTTCTGGATTTTGGTCATCCCATTCCCTGCGTTTGTTAACATTGCAAATACATTGAACTGAATTGAATTACAATACCTGGGTAATGGCACGGATGACCTCGTTCAGCCGGGTCTGCTGCTGAGTGGAGAGCTCCGACTCGCTCTTCAGCTGATATGAAATGAGATGTTATTAATATTATAGTAATGGTCTTATGGGAAACTTAACCTAACAGGTGTCTTACCTGTGTGAGGTACGTTTCAGATCCCACTAAAGCCACCAGACCGTTGACAGCAGCCAGTCTCTGCATGGTCGGACAGCCCTGAGACCAAAGATAAGAACATTTCATTTTTTAACACTACATCTAAGACTCGCATGTCCAAACATAGGCCCTAATTTACTGTGGCCCTCTGCTTTTCTAACACAAAATGTACCATTGCACATACATGGCTGAAACACATTGCTAATCCTTGTTAATTAAAGGTTTTTTATCTACTCTCGAGAGTACCTTGGATTTTCTCTTTTCCAGAAAATTAGCCATTGCAATTCTTTAGTTTTTAATGCGCTGGAAAACGACAGAAAGTCTTAAGTAGCTTAGAAACAGTTGTTGTTTTAGCTTTACAATCGTTTTCTTTTCTTGCTTTTTTATACCTGAGATGTTGCTGCAGGACAATGTTCATGGTTTTGTGCTGGTCCAGACCAGAGCAGTGAGGATTCATGGTCAGAACCAAGTGGATCGCCTGAAAATCCACTGGAGGAATGCTAACTTTCTGAAAAATGCTAATGAAGCATTTAGCATTTTACTTCGGACTAGAGCAGAGAAAAGGGTCTGAACCAAGCGGCTCCATCTCTGCTGCTGTGACCTGAAGGGCTGCTGCATTTCATTATTACTATCATTAGCTTTTAAGAATGATAAATGTATTTGTTTTGTTTGGATGGTTGTGTTTTGGCTGCTACTGGACACCTGAATTTCTCCTACAGTGGTCAATAAAGTATCTATCTATCTATCTATAAGCATATATTCTGTGTTATTTGCCAGCCAGAATCTAATAGTTTCACAAAACGGTTTCACAATCAGAGTTGTCACCGTTGATCCGATTTTTCAGTCTGATCAACTGAAAAATCCATCTTACTAAAACATTATGTGTAAGTGATACCTCCGCTAGTAGAATTTTGATCCACGCAGCCAGGAGTCGAGGGTGGATGGCGTCTGCTTTGCCGTGTCCAGCGGAGGACAGACCGTGGACCACGAGTCCCAGAGCCAGAGAGAAACCTGGAGTCTGAACAGAACGGGCACAAAAGCTGAGTCTCGGTCGTGTTGGAACTGAATCATGTGTGAGAATGTAGAAGAAGGACCTGCTGGCTGTCCTCGGTCAGAGTGCGCAGTGTGGTCATGATCTCCTCGGCTCTAGACGCATCGATGAGTCCAGAGGAGAAGGCCGCAACACACGCCGAGGCCACGGAGTACGCCAACACCTGCAACACAACCACAGTCCAGTGAAGACGCTGGATACACACATCAAGATATATTTAAGATTTATTTTTGGTTTTCTACAAAATGTTTTAAATAGGTTTTCTTGAATTAGATGGAACAGCTGGTCTAGAAATAATGTTTTGTTTGTTTAAGCTTTCCTTCAGATATACAATTATTTTTTAAGTGAACATAATGCAGCATAGGTCTGTGTGTGTTCATGTGTGAGAGAGTATGTGTGTGTGTTTATATGTGTGTTTGTTTGTGAATGTGTGTTTATGTGTATGCTTATGTTTGTTTACTTTTTAACACAAAAAGTCATTACTTTTTTATGGGTTTTTTTTCTTCCCCCAGCTTAATTTCCATTATTGAAGTGTTTTATGGTTTAAGATTACTTCATTACGTTTTCTTATTTTAACGTTTTCATAGCCAAGATTCACAGTCTTATGTTATGATTTCTTGATAAGTAAAAACAACCTTCACTTGTTTCCAGGACCGTTTCAACTAAAACAAGTGTATTTTTCTTCCACTGGGCTGTATTTACAGTGTGAACTTGACACTGTGCTCTCTTACCTCCTGCTGCATGCGGCTCTGTTCCCTGCTCTCCTGGAGACTGACCAGTAGCTTTCCCAGGATCTTTGTGGCGTGGAACTGTTGCTCTGGCTGACCGTGGACGCAGAGAGACGCCAGAACCAAGCCCAGACCCAGCAGGCAACCCGTACTGCAGAAGAAAGCCAAGTTAAAGTTCCCCCACCAATCTCTCTCCGATCCACAGCACACACTGATAAATACAGACAATCGCCCTCTTGCATTGGTAAAGATACATTTTGTAACTTTTCTGGCTGGTGGGAGAGTCCTAGAGTTTGTGGTTTATAGTCTTTTTAATAGCATAAAACAATTGAACAAAAGTAAGATTGGCAAGTTTATAGCAATAGTGTGCCATAACCCAAGACCAGGACCAGAAACAAGGACCAGAAAAGTTGCATCCCATTCCTTTCCATTAAATTAACAACATTGAAAGAGAAATACTAACTTGTATTCCAAGTCTGGGTTGAAAGAGCAGGTCTCCAGTGCGTCCAGAGCCTTCGCCATCAGCTCAGTGCTGTTCTGCTTTGAGACATCACTAAACAAAATGAAAAGAGGATAAAGTTATCTTTAAAAATATTAATATTATATTTTAATTTTGTTTTACTGTGGTCCCTTGTTTATTGCGGGAGTCACGTTCTAAAATAACCTGCAATAAGCAAAATTCTGTTTTAAGGCAGTTAATCCCTTCACAACCTATTTTCTAGTCACCTGAACTCACGACTGCTGAAGAGCCATTGCAGAGATATTTGTAGGTCTGAGCGCTGCTGCAGCTGTCGAAAGCTGTGCATACACCATATAATACAGCTGCAGAGGACACTTAAGGGCAGGAGCAGGACTGATACAGAGATTTTTCAAAACGTTTCCAAAACCAATACATTTCGTATTTTTTCCCCAAGGCTTTGAAATATGGTCTTAATAAAAATACCGCAATGGCTGTATTCATGGCTTGGTGAATTACTAAAAATCAGGACAGTTACAGTAGTCTTATATTTAAAAATATAATCAATAATAACATAATCTTGTGAATGGGTACATTTGTAAAATATTATATGAAACAGAAATCTGAAATCCAACAATAGATGCTTATTGAGAGTTCTGATTCAGACTGACCTGAGGCGCTGGTGGTGGAGGCTGGCCAGCACCGTGCCCAGAGCCAGCCCCGAGTGGAACTGGACCACCTGGGACTCGTCTGCGGTGGGAGCCCCAGGCAGAGCGGAGCTGAGGACGGCCAGGACCTCGGCCACGCCCTCCCTCTGCCACAGCACCATGACGGGCACCAGCAGAGACAGGGCCAGGCTGGCACAGGAGCGGGCGATGGCACTGGCCGTGTTCTCCCCAGAGTACGACCGCTGGCGAGAGGAAAGACGGGCTGTTTGTTTCATCAATGAGACAAGAGGAGAGTCCGTATAGAATAGATATATGGAGTATGCTCAATTCCATGGCATTATCAAACAGGTCTGAATTGGGTCAAAATATCCAATCCGATTTTTCTGACAGAGATTGTGATTAGACTTGAAATTGTCGTTTAAAAAATGGGAATTGGTGTCAGTGTTAGTCTTATCCATCCATAAACTCCAGTCAATTATTATTTCCCTATGAAATTTGTACCATGTATGACCAGGCTGGGTCAGTGTGCACATTGCAAAGACCTCCAGGAGCCTTTAGGGAAGACTCAACAGTAAACTAACATTATTTTCTTATTTTTTAGCTGTTTTCAACACAGGACGTCAAAACTGGCAACACAAAACATGGTAGAATTGACATTTAGTCCTAGTTTTGGCAGCAAGGACAGACTATAAGGCTTTATACACCATGAATAGTGAATGAATAAGACCTACGTGGAGGAACCATGGAAAGACCTGTCCCTTGGCTTTGTAGCTGCTGCACATGATGCTGAGCAGAGTGTCCAGGACCATGGCCAACCAGCTGGAGGTGGGCACAAACTCTGGACCGGCCTGTCGCAGAAACACAGCCGTTACATAGGATTAGAATATATCCTTTGTGCTACAAGAATATGATGAGTGTGTCTTACCCCCAGGCTGCCCTCGCTGTCCGTGGGCAAGTTATTCTCGTACTTGGCCAGAACAGCAGCCAGACCACTCAGAGCCAGGATGGAGTTCCCCTGGACCACGGGGCTGTCTCTGTACATTCAAAACAATACGAATAAATAAAAAATACAAAACAGGGTATTCCCATGTTATGTATTGGTAATAATCGGCCAATTTAAATGCATAAAAACTTACTTAATGGCATTTTTTATGACATCTGACAGCTGGTCTCTGGCCCTGTAATAAATCATATATGGCACTGGTTACTGGCATTTGTTGAGGGACATATGGTATTATTGATGGTGTGAAAAGACCAGACCAGAGCCAGGCACAGTGGTGTTGGTACTGCAGCTCCTCAGGATCTCCTTTGCCTTGTTTCTGCTGCATTTCCAAATCAGCACGACGGCCCTGTACACACACACAAGGGCATGCATACAGTATGTACACACAGACAGATAGACACACACGGAGAGAGAGAGAGAGACACACACACACACACACACACATTGAGCAAGATGAAATAAGACAAAGATTTGCCCATGGAGTCAAGCAGTTTAAAGACTGTTAAAATGTGGTCAATTCAACATAAAAAACAACTTATCAAAGGCATATTTCAAAGCAGATTGTTTTTTGTTGTACCATGACCCACCAATAGATGGCAACCTTCACTAAAACGTTGGTCACGGGAAATTACACACAAACAACCCAGTGTTCACGATTAGCTGATTATTGCATCATGTTTTCTAAATACTTCTTTTTTTTATAAAGATCTAAATGTGGTCAAACCTGAAGAGCAGCTTGAAACGCTCGACTCATGAAGCTCCTCCAGGCCTGAGGCAGGAGCAGGGCGCGGTGCCACTCAGACGGCTGGATGTTCACCTGCAGAGACCAGAGAGACCAGAGAGACCATAGAGAGAGAGACCAGAGAGAGACCAGAGATAGTTCAGAGATAGATCAGAGAGAGACCAGAGAGAGACCAGAGAGAGATCAGAGAGAGACCGGAAGGACATCGTTCAATCATTCAGGAAAAATTGAATAGGGCTTTAACTAGTTCATAGATTCCTCGCAACTAATCCATTCATGAAATAGTTGTCATATAATTGACTTATATGTGCATAAATGTTGATAAATGTCCCGGATCAGCGTTGTCCTTAGACCCTCCTACATTGGCAAGAAACAACTTAAGAACAGACAGACTGGCTCAAGGACAGGACACTGGTAGTTGTTGATACATTTACCCTTACATAAACTCATCCTTTTCTGGTTTCATACCTGGGTGATAAAAGCATTTAATCTCCACAAAAATATGAATTGTAACTATTAGGTTTGTGTAAACTTTCAGTCGTACAGGATTATTCAAAACAAAGGAAGGTTGCCCATCATCTGTACTTCAGTTTGCAGGTAACTATCATATTTATATTGTGTTTGATATATTTGCTGTTAAATGTTCAAAGTGGTAATGTGTTGTACAGGTATCCGGCCCAGAGCACATCGAGATCTAAAATAATTTGGCCCTTGGGAAAGATAAGTTGAATAGCCCTAAACCATTACACTACTATAACTATAGAATAATCTGTCAACTAATTGATGATCAAAATACTGGTTGTATTCATCCCTAACGTAGACAAACATGGCACCAGTCTGCACCTGTTATCTTTTGTTTTATTTTGTTTATATCCTTTTAAGGACCTTCATAGAGGACTGACAAAGGGGATCTCATCCAGTGGTGGTCTCTCACAGCTGCACAGGTCTGTACCTCGTGGATGAGGGTGCTGAGGGTCTGCTGGTAGCTGCGGCTGCGACTCGTGAAGAAGCGCTCGATGGGTTTTCCGTCGCGGTCTGTCTGCACCGGCAGCTCATAACACAAGAGCAGACCACCTGCAACAAAAACAAGACGCTTTATCGAGGACTCCCAGAATGAGGAAACTACCTTTGACTGCTCCAATTAAAGGTATATAGGAGGATTAGCTACTTCTACTTGGATCCTCAAGACTATTGGTCCTCCCAGTTGTCAATCAATCTGGTGATACGTGCTCGTCAAATAAGACCAGAGAGTTTTGTTCAAAAAGTGGAGAGGGCGGGTCTTTCCTAAAATTTGGGAAAATCCTCCTTTATACCTTTAGTAGTGAAACAAGTATGAAGGGTAAAAAAGATTTCTGCCTGTTACTCCTTATGCCGCCACCAGAGGGAGGAGTAGAACATAATTTCACCTGAGAAATTACCAAGACTAAATTATGAACAAAACTTTTGCTTTTTAAAAAGCAGGACAGAGACAGGAGCTTTAAGACAGAATGGGTTGAGTTACATGTTTGTGCGAGCCTTTTATGCTATTAGTGAAAGGAGGGTTCCAACTGATTAAGGAACAAGAAACTAGTTTTAAATAAATATGTCTACAAAGCAGGACAGTAGTGATGATCCTGGTTACTCGACATTCAACAACATTTATGGACATTGGTTATATCCCCCTTATGGACCAATGGCTGTTTTTATCTGTGTTGTGATTTAGGGCATTAAGAAAATATATTAAATTCAATCCTAAGAATATTGCTTAGACTTAGAGCGTTTAGGTTAGATTCCGAATTTTGATTGGCAGATTGCATTCAGATGTTTTATACGTTTTCTATGGTACGTTTCCGTTATGTAGAGTGCTTCTGCTGTAACCTGCTAGTCCCGGCTTGAGTCCCGGCTGCTTGTTCTTCTCGTAAGTCTTGAGCACGAAGGAGGGGATCCCGGCCACAGTCTTCCCCTGATCAGAGCGCAGCCCGCCTTGTCTCAGCGCCGAGAAGTACACCCCTCGAGGCATCTCCTTCATCTCCTGTTTCACCAGCGACGTCAGGAGCGTTTGGAGACCTTGAAGACGAGCCAAACGTATTGTGAAGTAAAATGTAGATGACGGACAGCTCTTTTGTCAGGCTGCAGTCCTTCTGTGATGTTTACCTGGTTGGACAGAGGCTGGGGTTAGAGACACCAGCTTCACATAAGAGGAACCGGGCACAGACAGGTCCTTCTCTTCATCTTTTTTCCCCTCTTCTTCCTCTTCCTCTTCTTTCTCAAGCTGCTTAGAGACAGGCCGGGCCTAGAGATAAAGCAAAACAGCTGTCGATGGGTAGAGTATTTAAAGCAGGGTTGGAGATTGGAGAGCGACTTTTATATAACAGAAATGGCAGAAAACTACTCCTTTTATCAATCCATCCATTTTCTTCCACTTCATCCGTTGCAGAGATGCCCAGACTTCCCTCTACACACACACTTACCCCAGCTCATGGGGGGGTACTCCTTTTACCAAACATAATATAATTGTAGTCTATATAATAAGAACAGACATAATATATCATTATAGAGTATCTCTGAGTTGTACATGTTGTCTTCTCGTTCTCTTCTTTAAAATCATCAAACTCTGGATGTATAAATAAGCTTTGCCTTTGTACCTACAAAACCTGTGCAAACCAAGCATTGTTGGGCTCTAGTGTTTGTTTATGCTACAACTATTATGATACATAGTTGTGCTATATAAGATGCTCAATCAAAATCCATGATCAACAGTCATTATGTCCTCTATGTCCTAATTGTTAACTAGTGAATTAGTATTGGCCCTTATCCCGTTTTAAAGTCTTTAGAAATATATACAAATTACAGCTATAAATCAGCCATCGAGTCAGTCGACCTATGGAAAAAAACGGACAGAAAACTGGTGGATCTCTCGTTCTACATACATCGAATGACATCTATATAATATTATCTTATATGATTAGAAATATAAAAAATAATCTTACAGCCTCTGGAATAAAGGTGACTTTGTGGTCCACTTCAGGAAACTCTGCCAGAGCCTTGTATCCACAGTTCGCCACCTCTGGATCCTGAGAGTGACACACGACGGAGGATAGAGGTTAAAAAGAGAAGGAGGTCAGAGAGTTTCTACTGCTTCACAGAGAAAGGAAGGAAGGAAGAAAGAAAAAAATAAGGAAGGAAGAAGTAAGTAAGTACGTAAGTAAGGAAGGAAGAATGAAAGAAAGATAGAAGTAGGGAAGGAAGAACAAACAAAAGAAAAAAGAAAGAAATAAGGAAGGAAGGAAGAAAGAAGTGTGGAAGGAGGGAAGCTTTTTTCATACAGCATCTTTCACAGACCAAGGCCACAAAGCGCTTCACAGTAAAAGCAGATAGAATACAATTTAAAAACAAATTAAAATGTGCGTACACCAGATAAAAATAAAACGGCAAATGCATGATGAATGTTCCGCTCTTTGGGAAATCAGGCTGAAGCATTTGAAATCAGTGAAAGGGAAGATTTCTATTGAACTGACCTTGTTCAGTGTATAATTCCAGAGCAGAGCAACCACCTCCGCCTTGAGATTCTATAAAAGAGACAGACAAAACTGAAACACACATTGTCCTTTTAATAATATAAGATAAGATAAACCTTTATTTGTGCCAAAGTGAAGAATTGTCAATGCCAAGTTACAGCAGAATAAAAAGGAGGAAGAGCACTCAGGTTGCACACATCGAAGATCTATTATTAAAGATCACACATAAAACTCGTGGTTTTATCTATAAAGAAAAGCACTTGGTTCAAGGATAAATCACTAGCGGAGTATACACTGTAGTTAGCAGCATCATGAGGTATTTACAGCTGTTTATATTGTACTTTAGCGCTTAAAATGTTATAAAGGGCCGTGGTACGTTAGTCAACCTTGAAATATTTTTTAATGGGCCTTTGCAAATCACCCAAAATCACAAATATGGAAAAAGGAACATATGTGAGAACAAAATTACATAATTAATAATCAATTAATGAGTGTCAATTATTATTAAGATAAATATCTGATGTTTGTGTATGTTCTGACTGTAAACATACCGTAAAAGAAAGAAAATATAAAAAGGGGTAGGAAACATTTGTTTACGTTTTACTTCTACCTACTCCTTTTCAAATTGTGTATAATATGTATAAATGTATTTCTTTTCTATGTATTGCACAATGAATAATGAAATTGAGAGACGACAGCAACAATATTAGAAAGACCTTTTTGCTCTTCTTTGATTGTCTATGTAATAGTTTGTATGTTTCAGCTGGTGGTGATGGTTCTCAAAGGTGTGCCATGGTTCAAAAAGGTTGGGGAACACTGCCATAAGCAACATTTGAGCAAACTAAACCAACAAACTAAGACCCCACCTCATACGCCTCTGACTTGACCTGCAGCTGAGGAACCAGAGCCAGCAGTTCAGTGGTGGCTTTGACGATCAGTGGGCGAGAATCAGCTCTCAGCTCAGGCCCCAGCGCTCTCCACGTTGACACTATATCCACCACCTGCAGCAGTCGCAGTAATTACAGGTCAGAGAGTATACAATAACACGAAGGGTGGTGATTGTGCCTGACCTCTGCCCGACAGAGCTCGTGCAGGCCTTGAAGAGCCAGAACAGCTGGAGTGGCCAGGTCGGCTTTACTGCACTGCTTCAGCATCAGGGTAATGGCCGCCAGCATGTCCCCTCCGTGCTGGTATGGTCTGAAGACAGAGACACGACATTCAAAACTACTTCTTTTTTTATTATTATTTTTTGACAGGGACAATGCAGTCATACATAGTTGCAAGATGCAGCTGATGCGTCACATACGGAGTGTATAAGTTTGTGTAAGCCCTCAGTCGTACAGGGATTAGTCAAAGCAAAGGAAGGTTTCTCACCCATCATCTGTACTTCTTAGCAAGTTTTCCCGACGTTTTGTCCTCAATCCAAAGGACTTCTTCAGGGAATGCCTGAAGAAGTCCTTTAGATTGAGGACAAAACGTCAGGAAAACTTGCTAAGAAGTACAGATGATGGGTGAGAAAC
This sequence comes from Knipowitschia caucasica, assembly GCA_964034765.1. NCBI lineage: Eukaryota > Metazoa > Chordata > Actinopteri > Gobiiformes > Gobiidae > Knipowitschia > Knipowitschia caucasica. The sequence goes on from OZ035841.1 coordinate 21,653,097, forward strand.
CTTCCTTTGCTACGGAGTGTATAGCTAATGCTAATCTTCAACTCCAGATTCAAAATTCCAGTACTGATACTACTTTGAATGGTCTAAATAATACTGCTTTTAAAACTGAGACTAGGGGTGAGTTTTAGTTATAGCAGGGGTGTGGTGTGAACTAAGAAGGACAAAAATTAGTTCTTCTACTTTAATTTGACTGCTTTACAACAAACTGCTCAGGGACTACAGGTGTAAATTAGCACTTCTGCTATAGCCTGGTACAATACATCTTTTCTTTTGGGTAATGTTTATTGGGTTAGAAAAATATATATATATCAATAAAATCATACCAAAAATAATACATCGAATGACTTTAAATCTTTCCATGGTTTTTGTACAGAGTGCAGCAAGTCAGCACCATTGACTTCACAAGTTCAGTGTCCGAGTCATTCCTTTAAGATTGCCAAAAGCATTTTGAACAACCACTCGCCCGGTATCCTGAAAAGGTTTTTGGAGCTAGTTCTGCAGGGGGTAAGCAGTATCCGCTGGAGGTAATAGCAGCTGTCACCGATATTATAACATATCAATACACCACACCAATGTTACTGGTCACAAGTCGCACATAAATGACGTGGTCTGACAACCCCTCCCATGCTAAGATACTACTTTTAATGGAAAATCCGCCACACTCGGCCGTGCTGCTCCATGCCATGCCGTACTGTGACTATGGAAAAGCGCCAGTAGTCCATCCTACTGCGGTAGTTCCCTACAGCATGATAATAAATAATTTTCTGTCTCTCCAAGAAAACAGAACTAACACGATGAGTTTCACTATATTTTTCCCTTTGAAAATGTTACCATTTGAATAGTTTTTTGTGGCAAACATGGATCAAAGTGACCTCTTAATCCCAGGTTTGCATGTGGACACAGTGACCGTGACCGTGGATGCCAAATTGGCTGAAATCCTCCTGGTGCATTTGGACGTATTGTGTTACAAGAATGGGACGGTGACTTTTTGCTGGGGTTTTACTGCTCTTCCGGTTAATCCAGTGTTAGGCCCTCCTGACCCCGGCCCTCTGACCTCTCTGTGCAGATGTCCCGGAGGCAGGCAGCACGGGACAAGAGCTGCTCCCACTGGGCTTCGCGTCCCAGCACCACCCTGTCCTCGTGTTGGGACAGGAGTCTCTGCAGCTCGGGGTAAACGCGGTCCTGTTCAAAGACACAGGTGAGTGTCCGGGATTAAGCATTAACAGCTAAGTAACACAAAATGGCTAGGGATAGAGGACAGAGATAGAGGACAGAGATAGAGGACAGAGACAGAGGACAGGGATAGAGGACAGAGATAGAGGACAGAGATAGAGGACAGAGACAGAGGACAGGGATAGAGGACAGAGGACAAGGATAGAGGACAAGGATAGAGGACAGAGACAGAGGACAGAGGACAAGGATAGAGGACAGAGACAGAGGACAGAGATAGAGGACAGAGACAGAGGCAGAGGACAGGGATAGAGGACAGAGACAGAGGACAGAGATAAAGGACAGAGACAGAGGCAGAGGACAGGGATAGAGGACAGGGATAGAGGACAGAGATAAAGGACAGAGATAGAGGACAGAGATAGAGGACAGAGACAGAGGACAGAGATAGAGGACAGAGATAGAGGACAGAGATAGAGGACAGAGACAGAGGCAGAGGACAGAGACAGAGGACAGAGATAGAGGACAGAGATAGAGGATAGAGATAAAGGACAGGGATAGAGGACAGAGATAAAGGACAGAGATAGAGGACAGAGATAGAGGACAGAGACAGAGGACAGGGATAGAGGACAGAGATAGAGGACAGAGATAGAGGACAGAGATAGAGGACAGGGATAGAGGACAGAGATAGAGGACAGATATAGAGGACAGGGATAGAGGACAGAGATAGAGGACAGAGACAGAGGACAGAGATAGAGGACAGAGAAAGAGGACAGAGATAGAGGACAGAGATAGAGGACAGAGATAGAGGACAGAGATAGAGGACAGAGATAGAGGACAGGGATAGAGGACAGATATAGAGGACAGAGATAGAGGACAGAGATAGAGGACAGAGATAGAGGACAGAGACAGAGGACAGGGATAGAGGACAGAGGACAAGGATAGAGGACAGAGACAGAGGACAGAGGACAAGGATAAAGGACAGAGATAGAGGACAGAGATAGAGGACAGAGATAGAGGACAGAGATAAAGGACAGGGATAGAGGACAGCGATAGAGGACAGAGATAGAGGACAGAGATAAAGGACAGGGATAGAGGACAGAGATAGAGGACAGAGATAAAGGACAGAGATAGAGGACAGAGATAGAGGACAGGGATAGAGGACAGAGATAGAGGCCAGAGATAGAGGACAGGGATAGAGGACAGAGATAGAGGACAGAGGCAGAGGACAGAGATAGAGGACAGAGATAGAGGACAGGGATAGAGGACAGAGATAGAGGCCAGAGATAGAGGACAGGGATAGAGGACAGAGATAGAGGACAGAGACAGAGGACAGAGATAGAGGACAGAGATAGAGGACATAGATAGAGGACAAAGATAGAGGACAGGGATAGAGGACAGAGATAGAGGACAGAGACAGAGGACAGAGACAGAGGACAGAGATAGAGGACAGAGAAAGAGGACAAGGAAAGAGGACAGGGATAGAGGACAGAGATAGAGGACAGGGATAGAGGACAGAGATAGAGGACAGAGACAGAGGACAGAGATAGAGGACAGAGATAGAGGACATAGATAGAGGACAGAGATAGAGGACAGGGATAGAGGACAGAGATAGAGGACAGAGACAGAGGACAGAGATAGAGGACAAGGATGGAGGACAGAGATAGAGATAGAGGACAGGGATAGAGGACAGAGATAGAGGACAGAGACAGAGGACAGAGACAGAGGACAGAGATAGAGGACAGAGATAGAGGACAGGGATAGAGGACAGAGATAGAGGACAGAGATAGAGGACAGAGATAGAGGACAGAGATAGAGGACAGAGACAGAGGACAGAAATAGAGGACAGAGATAGAGGACAGAGACAGAGGACAGAGATAGAGGACAGAGATAGAGGACAGGGATAGAGGACAGAGATAGAGGACAGAGATAGAGGACAGAGACAGAGGCAGAGGACAGAGACAGAGGACAGAAATAGAGGACAGAGATAGAGGACAGAGACAGAGGACAGAGATAGAGGACAGAGATAGAGGACAGAGATAGAGGACAGAGATAGAGGACAGAGATAGAGGACAGGGATAGAGGACAGGGATAGAGGACAGAGATAGAGGCCAGAGATAGAGGACAGAAATAGAGGACAGAGACAGAGGACAGGGATAGAGGACAGAGGACAAGGATAGAGGACAAGGATAGAGGACAGAGACAGAGGACAGAGGACAAGGATAGAGGACAGAGACAGAGGACAGAGATAGAGGACAGAGACAGAGGCAGAGGACAGAGATAGAGGACAGAGATAAAGGACAGAGATAGAGGACAGAGACAGAGGCAGAGGACAGGGATAGAGGACAGGGATAGAGGACAGAGATAGAGGACGGAGATAGAGGACAGAGATAGAGGACAGAGATAAAGGACAGAGATAGAGGACAGAGATAGAGGACAGAGATAGAGGACAGAGATAGAGGACAGAGATAGAGGACAGAGACAGAGGACAGAAATAGAGGACAGAGATAGAGGACAGAGACAGAGGACAGAGACAGAGGACAGAGATAGAGGACAGGGATAGAGGACAGAGATAGAGGACAGAGATAGAGGACAGAGATAGAGGACAGAGACAGAGGACAGGGATAGAGGACAAGGATAGAGGACAGAGATAGAGGACAGAGATAAAGGACAGAGATAGAGGACAGAGATAGAGGACAGAGATAAAAGACAGAGACAGAGGACAGAGATAGAGGACAGATATAGAGGACAAAGATAGAGGACAGATATAAAGGACAGAGACAGAGGCAGAGGACAGAGACAGAGGACAGAGATAGAGGACAGGGATAGAGGACAGAGATAGAGGACAGAGATAAAGGACAGAGACAGAGGCAGAGGACAGAGACAGAGGACAGAGATAGAGGACAGGGATAGAGGACAGAGATAGAGGACAGAGATAGAGGACAGAGACAGAGGCAGAGGACAGAGATAGAGGACAGAGACAGAGGACAGGGATAGAGGACAGAGACAGAGGACAGAGACAGAGGACAGAGAAAGAGGACAGAGATAGAGGACAGAGATAGAGGACAGGGATAGAGGACAGAGATAGAGGACAGAGATAGAGGACAGAGATAAAGGACAGGGATAGAGGACAGAGATAGAGGACAGAGATAAAATACAGAGATAGAGGACAGAGATAGAGGACAGGGATAGAGGACAGAGATAGAGGACAGAGATAGAGGACAGAGATAGAGGACAGGGATAGAGGACAGAGATAGAGGACAGGGATAGAGGACAGAGATAGAGGACAGAGATAGAGGACAGAGATAGAGGACAGAGATAGAGGACAGGGATAGAGGACAGAGATAGAGGACAGGGATAGAGGACAGGGATAGAGGACAGGGATAGAGGACAGAGATAGAGGACAGAGATCTGGAAGATGTCCTTGGATAAAACAGGAAGGTGAAAATGTATTTATCATTCATTTGTTTATTTGAATGGGAAAGTGCACATGAATTATATGTGTCTATATAATCATGCCAGATTTAGCCATGAAGGCTAGTTTCAATCTGTGGCAATAGGGGCAAAGGGTTGATGGATCAAACTGCTGAGATAAGAACTCGCAACCACACACACACACACACACACACGATGTTGTCTGTTCTTTGTTTCTTTCTTGTAATCGTAAAAAAAAAAACAAAAAAAACAAAAAACAGTAGCATAAACTTCTTGCACCTGCTTCTTCCACAGCGCGGCCATCAGGCGCATGGACACCGCGCGCAGTTTGGGGGCGCTGGCGAGCACGTGAAGAGTCTGGAGGACCATGGGAAAACACAGCTGGAAGAAAGGAACAAAGTCACACATATCTATCTACATGAGAGAGAACGATAGAGAGAACAAGCTTTTATGACGGTCTCATTGAGTACCTTGTGTGTTCCCAGGTTTGGCAGACACTGGAGCACAGCATGGGACACCTCAGGCCTCTTCTCTCGCCCCAACCGGAACAGCAGCAAGGGCAGAAGAGAAGGCACCTGCAGAGAAGCGGAGGTCAAGTTCAAACTAGATTTAGCAACCAATACATTTGATTTCATGTCAGTGCATTTTAAACTATAGCCATTGAAAGACTTAAAGCAATACATCAATAAAATGTGCAGTAATTGTAGAATTGATGATTTTCACGTGTCAATGTCAATCTCAATGTCAGCTGTATTTGTATAGCACATTTACAACAACCCCAGCTGCTCAAAGTACTTCATAGGCCCGAAAGATAAAAAAAAAAAAAAAAAGAAGACCGCATTAAACATATACAAATACATGTAAAAGAGTAAGAAAGCCAGAGCGCATTAATGTGTCTTTGGACTAGATTTAAAAACCTCCGATGAAGGAGCCGCTCTAATGCACAGAGGTAAACTATTCCACAGTTTGGGGCAGCAACAGCAAAGCAACTACATCATCTTGGCGTTTCTCCTAAAGCAATTTTTCTTCAACACTTGGGAATCATTCAAGTGAAGAGTTATGTTTAGTGTGGGTTTTGGGTCTTGAGTTTTTGTTCAGTTATTGTTGGGTTTTATGCGTCTATAGAATAGTTAAAGCTACACATCTTAGGTGTACAAGTAGGACCGCCAATGTCTTAAAGTGTGAGGGGAGAATGTGAGAGATCTTCCCAGGATTGATAGCCATTGCTAACCAAAACAAACCACGTTTTAGGCCTATCTTATACTTTGTCCTTGTCCTTAGTCTTGTGCATCTCATAATCATAATCATTGCATATTCCTAAAACCCTGCATGAATACAAAGGTAAAGCATCAGCGTCCACTTTATGCTTTGTCCTTTCTCTTGACTCTTACGTCTTTTGCTCAATTAAGTCTTCACGGGCCTGAGCGTGAGACGAGTGAAGGACAATGCAGGGTTAATACTTAATCATACGTGAGTGCTGAGGTCGAATATATAAAGCAGTCACGCTCCATGGACATATGTGGGCTTTAATTAACATGAAGCAGCTGGCGGCCACCTCCTTTCACCTGAGCAGACGGGGGAGGGACCAGGAATGAGCTCAGTGTACAGTAGAACCAAGCACAAGCTCACTGGATCAAGAGGCGGCAGCACCTGTTTAAATTCTACCACTGAAGTTGTACTAGCAGCAACTACGACAAGCAGCAAGAATAGTCTGGTAGTCGATTCGATTCAATTTAACGGTAAATAGAAATGCATTTATAAATACATTGCAGTTATACAACAAATGGGGAAACAAGGGCAAATACTGTTGCTTGGTAGTAGATTTATGTTTTGTATTATATATATATATTGGCATGTGTAAATATATACTGTATGCATAGAAGGTCATGTAAATACTGAATGTATAATTCAATGTATTTGTGTATAGCCTTAAATCACAACAGCAGTCATCTGGGAGGACTTCTCAAAGCTGACGATTCGCCAACAACAAATCAGACAATCAAACCTTTCAAACTTAGGAAATGCAATAATAACAAACACATAGAGCCATTGGTCCATAGGGAGCAAGATGACCACTGGCCATAAATGTTAATAAATGTCCATAAATGTCCAGGATTTATGTATTTATTGGATAGGGACACATGTACACAATCAACATGTGAAACACCACAACATTTGTATCCAAGGCAAACTTGCAATGTCCGTCTGTCCGGATCATCACTGTCCTTAGACCCTCCTGCAACTGCAAGGAATAAATCTATAACACAGAGGGAAAAAAGAGAGAAACCTCGGGAAGGCCCAGGTTGAGAGAGGGATTCGCTCCCAGAGAGACATGCTATAAATCCATGATCTGTTGGACGGGAATTCACCACCAACAGATGAGAGAATCAAAGAGTTTGAAGACAGGAAATGCAATAAAAACAAACACATAAGAGCCATTGATGACCAACGTTAATGAAGCCCCAAACTTCCGTAAAAATCAATAGAAACCCAAACAATGCATTTGGAAGTACTTTTCCCTCGTAAGGTCTATTTTTGTATTTATTTATTTCAGGCAAACACAGGAGCATCACAGTGTCCATTATCATAAAAAACTTAGCTATAAAAAAAACAATTTTCCCTGAAAGGCGGTGGGAAGAAGAGAATTTATTCAATTCCACACAATTTTCTATTTACACATAAGCTTCTCTGCTACTGCAAACTATAAGAAACTACATGCAAATACATCTTCTACTTGCTCAAAAAAATACAATCAAATTAAATGTAATGGAAAGAAGTAAGATAAGAGTGGGAACCATTTCAGAAATTAATCCCAGCACGGAGCAAAAGCATTTCCTTGCGATATAAGATTAAAATGAGACCAGGCATTTGGAAATTCTGTACATTCACATAATATGCCAATAACCTTCTGCCTCGGCGTCAAACGAGCGGCACGAGGGGCACTTTGGGAGCAATTAAGTGAGCGGGGGGAACAGTGCGCTGCATCTAACGAGCCCTGGTAATGAGACACTTATAACTCTGTGCGATATTTCACATCGTCGTTTGGAGGCGGAGGCTGGGTCGTCCCATTGGAGCAGATTCTGTCGGCTGCTGTTTGTAACCTCACACTGAATGTACTTCTGAAATCCTCATATTCAGAACTGACAAGGCTTTGTAACGGAATGAGAGCATAAGAGAAATCCAAAAACCTTTTTTAATTCAATGTATTCTTGTATAGTCCTAAATCACAACAGTAGTTTTCTCAGAGGACTTAACAAAACCGTTGAATTCGCCAACACAGATCAGAGAATCAACAGTCCAAACACAAGAAATGCAACAATAAAAAACATAGAACTATTAGCCCATAAGGAGCAGAGACCAATAAATGTTGTTGAAGGTTGAGTGTTCTTTTAGTTAGACCTCACAAGGCTCTATCAGACCTTCCTGCATCGGCAAGGAAAAACTCTTAAACCCAGTGGAAAAAGGTGAGAAATCTCGGGGAGGTCCACATTGAGAGACGGATTTGACTAAGGATAGTTCCATCTAGTGAACTATCTCTAATACCTCTAATTCAAATTCAATACGTATCAAAAAGATCTATTGTCCTCATTCAAGTCTCAGGGTCCTTACTGAACCATTTCTGTTCCTAAATTAGTAGCCACCTTGTCTTGTCATTTCCCCGTTCTGGAAGAATTAGCACTCAGGGAGACACAGAGACTTCTGCGGACATGTTTGGCCGAGCAGCGAGTGCAGAATCAGCAACAATGACCCCGACACAATGCTGGACTGAACCCAACACATGCACTTAAACCAGGCTGCATTTTTTATTCTCACACAGCACTAAGCAAAGGTGGAGCAGGTGGAGAAGTTTCATTTCATCTATGATCTGTATAACCTGCATAGATTGTAGAAAGTGAATAAACATGAGTAAAAATACAAAAGCAAGAATCATTCACAGCTTTAAAGTACTAAATAAACAAATTATATGGTCAAAATACATTGAGAAAGGGTCCAATAATGGCATCGGTGTTGAATGTGACTCTGTTGTATTTATTGAGGTCACAATCTGTCACCTATGGTAACACACCATGCATAAGTTTCCTTGTATGTATCAATTATTATTATTTCATTGAACTCAAAGTTTGCAGTTGCAGAGAAGCAAATATGTAAAGGGAAAATGGGGTGAAAATTTTAAGTTTAATGTTTTGTGTTGCTCCTGTGTTTATCTGAAATAAAAAAAATAGAAAGTAAATAATGAATTGTCTTGATAATAATAACTTGCGTCGTGTTTTAGTCCTCATCCAGCTGAGGTTCAGCTTTAAGATTTTTTTTATTTGATGTAGTAGTTTTGCTTAATAGAAAATACACCCAGCGTGAATTGTTTTGAAAAACAGTCAAAGAACATATAAAGAGACATGATACAGTAACACAAATGGACCTTTAGAAGCGACTTCAAAAGAGGAAGTGAGTCTGTCGGTCAGGTGTACAGAGGTAGCGTTCCACTGCAAACACACCATTTCCTATCAATTTTGTTTTGGTTTCAAGGTCCGCTAAAAGAGTCTGATCCGCTCATATTAGCGTGACGTGGTATAGAACACAAGCAGATCGGGCAGGTACTGAGAGGCTGATAGATCAAAACCAATAAAATAATGTTATGGACCAATCCAAATGTGCACATGGAGGCAGTGAGGAGAATAATGGATGGATTTAAAAACTAGTACATTAACACAAAGAAATGTATCACTATTGAGCTCAAAGCTTGGGCTAAAAGAGCAGGAAGAAGAGCAAGTATTAACAGCTGCAGCAGAAGTGTCAATGAGACATAAAAATTAAAACTAAACTTTTTTCTTATAATTAATTCAAAGTGAATCCTCAGTCTCTCAGTCTTTTAAGGGACCAAGGACTGATCCTTGGGGCACTCCAGATCTAAATAAGGCCCAGGACGACAGCGCCATCACCAGTTTGGACAGACAGAATAACTCCTCAACAATCAGATCAAGCCAAATTAGTTCTATGGAGAAGTTTACGAGTATTTAGAGCAACATAACACAAGTAAAGGAGAGAAATGATAGAGAAACAATGCCATACTGCGTACATAGCATTTAAGGTTGTGAATGTGTGTTAGGTGCGGGTAGAGGTTGCATAAAAAGACAATCAGTCAAAGCATTCACCTGTGAGGGGTCAGCCGAAGCTATGCTTTGGACTGTGCTCAGAGCCAGCTGGCAGACGTCCTCTCTCCCCGTGACCAGGAGGAAGCTCACGACGAGGGTGAAGGAGGAGGGGAGGCTGAGACTGGAGGACAGAGACGACCGGGCGGACAGCAGCCAATCACACGCAGCTTCAGGATCAGCCGCTACTGTCCGCAGAGTGCAGAGGGCCACGCTAAGCTCACTGAACCAGGAGCTGAGGGGCAGAACCAGCTGACGGCCACTCTGGGGAAAAAATACCAGATTATTACACTAAATAGTTAATGTATGGAAAGGCAGAATTTAAATCGTGTGTTCCCAGGTTATTGCTCCTTGAAGAATATGACCGTTTCCCATTAAAAAAGGCTAAAGTAGATCTCATTTTATCTCGCTTAGTCCAAGAATAAGATGTAATAAGACATTTAATACTTTTGCCTGCTGTATTCTCGCAAAGGAATGAAAGGAAACGGCACTGCCAAATGATTTAACCCATTTATATATTATATCGAGTAATGATCAAGCCCTCAACATTTGTATGAAATGGGATCACCTGCATCACTATACTCTCAGCAAAATCTATAGGAAAACTGACGAATAAATAACTAAAGTAAATCTTATATTACTTTGAACTGCAGTATGCTGACTTAAATGTACCTAATAATAATGATAATATACACACCCCTCATATAATATACACACGACTGATTTATTGGTTTGTGGATTAAAATGGCCAATTTTTAAGTCTCGCAAGACATCTGTAATCGGCTGAGATTTCCCAAAAGACAAATAAAAAAATGTGATAATTGAACACAAGTTACCAATGTTATTCACTAATTTAAATGTATTTATTGCATGAAGAAACCCATATTTATTTTTTCAACCAGGAAAGTGTTTTTCAGGGGAGTCCTGGCCCCAGAGAGAGGGGTACTATTGTGCATGTTTTAGTGGGAAACTGGAGCACCTGTAGAAAACCTATGCAGACACAGGGAGAACATGCAAACAGCACTCAGAAAGACCGTGTCTGGTGGTGGAATCAAACCCAGAACCTTCTCGCAAAGAAGCGAGAGTGCTAAAAAAATGGCTCAAAGGTAAAAATGTATTTATTTTTTCAATATTGTTATGTTTTAATTGTAAAAAATCAGCAGATATATTTGTCTTTGGCAAAGTAGACTCTCAAAAATTAATTGCCTGTGCAAATTCTTCATATCCATTGGTCAATACTCATTTTTGTTTGTCAAGGTTAACAATATACTACATAGGACTTATAAAGGATCTTTCTGAAACATATGATCAACTATATATATAATATAAATAATAAAGGGTAGACGTCTTTTGCAGTGACTTGCCAAACCATAATGATTTAGTGGAACAAATGGCTAGAGTAAAATATTATAAAATCACCAGTGTGGGCTCTTGTGGAGGCTTGCTGCTGACTCTTTGGAGCAGGTGGTCAGAAAGCTGCTGGTTCCGTTTGTGCGTCTGCCGCTCGGTCAGAGGTTCAGTGAGGTTCAGACAGGACTGAAGCTGCAGCACAGGAAGAACCAGGACCGGACCCACCCAAGGACAGAACTCTGAGTCCTCTGGGGCGAGCGATAAAGCTGGGAAAGGAAATTAAAAAATGAGAAATGCTTTTAGCTAGCCAAAAGAAATACAGGAGGAGTGTGAAGTCTTGGCTGGTCAGGCTAATGTTACGAAGGAATGATAGTTATTTACGATATCGCAGTTGTTAAAATTCCTTCTTTAGGGTGTCTTATAAAGAGACGGAAAATGCAGCCTCTATTGAATCATCCATATTTGGTAAGACGGAGAGGTTGGTAATGGAAAAACTTTAATGTAACTTTGATATTGTATAATACTTTCTGTAAGGCTGAGAATCGTTCAGTACTTACTTCAGACGTTCATTTCAATTCAGTACAATACATTTTAAAATTTTATGATACTAGACAATTATGCTGCTGTTGTATTGTAGTGTGTCTCTGAATGGCTTGGAGGGGATTGGGTTAACATAAAATTTTTGCTTCATACAGGTATTTTTTTGTTTATATCTTCTTGCTCCATTTTTTCTGTGAATAATTGTTTATATACAGGATACCGCTTGGTCGAAACACGTAGGCAGTCAATTTTTGATAGAGGACTTTTATATTTTTTCACTTTAACAGAGTGTCTCAGACCTCTTTTTTGACCTTTTGATCACAACACTACGATCGAGTCAAAAACATCCTGTATCTGTTTAGGATTGCCCTGTCTTTGAAGAGCACCTGTTTTGTCAAGCCTTCTCCCACTCAGACCCTCTGCAGCACTCACCTTCCTTGTTTTGAACTAATTGTTTGTATATCTTGTGAATGTTTTAAATACCAGTAAATACATTCTTGAAATACTCTGCCCAGCATAATTGAGATGACCATAATCGAGATGAATCCTTAATCGTGTTTTTTCACCACCCCTAGCCAATACTGTATATTTTTTAAGCGGAAAATAATCTATAAATATCTTTATTATATGACTTGGACCGTATACGCGCTCTGATTGGCTGATTACCGGTCTGATATTTTCCCATCTCGGACCGTTACCATGACAATCTGTCCGCAGCGCGTATCACACAAAACCAAGTTGGACATGAACATACTTCACAAATATCTCAAAAGCATTGGTAAAGACACAGACGAGAGTCATATAATAAAACATTTATTAACCTTGCTTGCTCAGTCTGTACAGAGAAATATCAGACCTTTGCCTTTTTGCACAGACCTCGCCACGGCTCGGCCTGTACATTAAGGCCGCGGTCTGATATTTCTCCATACAGACCTCGCGCTCGGTTAGCCGTTAATATTATATCACATTATATCTCAATAATATTATTTTTTAGCACACCCCTAACCCACTGATCTTCAAAGTACACATTAAAACTGACTTGTTGGGCCACATAGATTTCCCTCGTCTTTCCCTTTCCTAGAATTCATTTGTTTTATTGAAACATCAATAATTATCTAAATTTCCATGGAAAGTGTGCTTCACCCTGCTAACAAACCGATTCGTCAACTTTTAGATAGAGCTTTTTCTTGTGAGCTTTTTGCGAGTGAAAGAGTAATAAAACAACTTGAGATCTGCATTGATAGAGGGAGTGACAGTGAAACATTGTAGCCGTATAGATTCTCACTGATAGTCGTCCGTCTACAGCAGCTGCCTGTAATTAAACATTTGGAGAAACCTGTAGGAGCAGGTTGAGACTGGGGTAATTGCATGCCCCTGTCACATGAGTTTGATGCATATTACCTGCAGAATGTAGGCAGTAGATTCTTACCCAGGTTGAGGAGGCTGCTCTGCTGAGCGGCTGGAGCCTCCAACAAAAGCAAAGCAACTCCCAGCATCAGCTCGTCCAGCACCTCCTCCTACAACACAACAACAGCAGCGCGGTCAAAAAACAGCAGAGAGGCAAACCTTTCAATATGTGCCCTAGTTACAAAGTGAACCAACAAAAAGCATTGCATTTATGACAAAATTCCCAATGTGTTTTTAGAGTTTTTTCTAATTGCAAGAGGGTCCAACAATTAGGGACATTTATAACCCACCTCTTATAGTCTCATGGCTTTATGTGGTTTCTATCATTGCATTTCTTGTGTTTGAACTGTTTGATCTGTGTTGGTGAACTCAATGGCTTCCTCCGAGAGAACTAATGTTGTGATTTAGGACTGTTCAAGAATAAATTTAATTGAATCTGATACATGCACGTCTGGTTAGAGCTAAACTCCATTTTGTTGCATTGTTCTGTATATGTCGATAAAGTTTAATCCAATCTAATCTAAGTAGCACTGAACACTGGGGTTGTCCTCAAAGTGAAACCTGACTAATGAGACTTGAACACAGGACCTTTTTGTAGCAGATTATATGACATTTTAGAAAGACCATTGTAAAAACCTAATACAGCAGAATGTAACGAGTGCAGAAGAGTTAAACCTGTTGACGTGCAGACAGCAGCTGCTGCATGAGCTGGAGCAGGGGTCTGCAGTCTCCGTGTAACTGGAGGCAGCGGTGGCAGGCACACAGCAGCTGTAGCAGCAGCTCGCTTCTCTCTGTCTCCCATCGCTCTGTGGACGTCCCGACCAGACCATGAAGAAGAGCTCTGACGAAGGCCTGCAGCTCCAGCACAGCTTCCACACTCTCCACCTGTACACACACGAAAACACACAATCCAACAATACAGGTGTGTGAGGTATAGGCACAGGTAATCAGTAAACGGGTAAAAAATCCCATCCTCAGTCAGAGATTTAATTTGGCCATATTTCAGAGATTAAAGTTACTTTTCAAACTGTGAAGATGGGGGGTGTGGGGAAGCTGGCCAAATTTTAACGCAAGCAACAGTTAGACTTTTTGATAAGCAGTGGTTGCCATGGTACAGACCCCAGGGACCATCTACGGAAATTAATGCTCGGCTTGGTCAGGACCAGAGTTGGAGGATTCTCACCCATTTTAAATGTTCTTAGTGGTGGAGGAAAACGGAGCCCCCAGAGAAAACTTAAGCAGACATAGGGAGATCATGCAAAGTCCACTCAGAAAAACCTTGTTTTGACCAGGATTCGATCCCAGGACGCCCTAACTAAGAAGTGAGAGTGCTAACCAGCCACCAGGCTACTGTGGGAGGTCTCAAATATCCAGCTCATGCCAGGCGGCCCAAGAATTTAAACTTCAGGCCTTTTTGCAAAGAAGAAGAATAAGCAGCTTCCCCGTGAGAGGCAACAGAACCTCATGCACAACTACCACAAATGACTCAAAACTGTTGATGTTAAAAGGAGAAATGCACTAAAGAGAACTAGGGGAAAATATTCAAAAATGTTCTGTCTGGGTGTAAACTTTCTGTACAGGGTATCTTCCCCGGAGCTTGTCCTGTTCTTCTGTTAAGTGTTTCACAATATCTCAAAGGAGATTCAAACAAACATGTGTATTCAGTCTATGAGAGACTACAGCTGGGCGCAAATATGATTATTAGACTTGGGTAAGTATAGGTCTGTGCAGGGTTAGTCCTGTAGGCGTTCCATACGGTGCTTTATTCCTCACATCAAGTTGTAATTTAAAGTTCTAAAATGTTGCGTCTGTATGTGGAAAACATCTCATGCTTTCCTAACCATCTCCGTCACAATAAAACATACTGCTGTAGATAGGAAACTGTGTGCATTATAGGGCTGCGTGGGCATAGTCTTGATTTGACTGTGTTTTCGCTGTGAAAATAACAAGCAAAATATGAAATAAATACTCTACTGGGGTTAAACTATGTTAAATAAGACTGGACTTACCTTTTCCATTAGCAGTAACTCATTTTTAAACAGTCCCAAGCTCTCAAATGAAGAGAAAAACCACCTCAATCTCATATCTGCCTGTCTTCGTACATTTGCAGCATTTCTAAACATATTTGAGAGCTTCAAACACAGGGAGTCTGTCATTTTCAGCATTTAGTGACATACATTTACTCCCATCAAAATATCGTATAATTTCAGCAGAATAATTGCGACATTCACAATTCAGAAAATCCCAAAGACCATAATTTCGATAAGATTCCAATGTATTAAAACAATGAATTTAAAACATTTAACACAAAATGAACCTTTTTGAGTCCAAAAGTTAGAGCTTGCCAATGGGACAAGCAAAATTATCTTGTTTAAAAAAGAAAAAAGAAATGTCTTCCTTAAAAAAAGCAATACTAGAAATAAGACTAAATGGCTGTTTCCCATCGGTAAATTGTGTTAGAATGACCTCAAATAAAAATAAAAATAAAACACTTGATTTGAGCATTCATTACCTAATTTGATACACTTTTTGCAGTGTGTGTGTGTGTGTGTGTTTTATTGTCATTATTGTTATAAGTAGTAATATTATTTGTATGAGTAGAAACGTTCTTAATAAATGAGTAACAACGTACACATGCTGTGAAGTAAAAGTAATTTATTTAATATAAGAGCAAGCTGACGCCGAGTCTGGCTCAGACACAGCAGACTGCTGGACAGCAGATAGACAGGCGCTCCTCTGTGGGAGCAAGGCGAGCCCCAGACGGGGGCGGGAGCGAGGCGAACGTGCGAGCTCCAGGCGGGAGCAAGGCGAGCTCCAGGTGGGGGCGCAGGTACCCAAACTGGGCGAGTGACATGCGGAAGTACCGTTGAAAGAGAAACTCATCCGTACCGTTATTATTATAGATCCATGATCCGTACGCAGCTCCTGGAGTAAACGGTGAAACTCAGCAAACACTGCAGCCTCTCTGTGGTCTGTGGTGAACCCAGAACACGTTTTGTAGAAGCCCTATGACAAGGTTGTTTGGCTTTATATAACAAATAAAGGCTCGCTGCTCTCTGGAAAATCCACCATTGTCTTGACTACCTGCAACAGAGAAGCTCCTCCCACCGGCGTCAGGCGCGTCAGGAGCGTCAGAAGCTTCAAGCACCAAGGCGTTCACACCGGACCCAGTGTCAAACAACGCGCGTCAAAAGCGTTTTGAAGCTTTTGGTCTGAAAGCACCTTGAGAGTGAGAGTGTGTGTGTGTGTGTAGGTGTGTTTTTTTTTTCATTTTGATAATGAATTAAAAAGAATTCCAGTATAATCACATATAATCATTGAGGGCACGTGTTCAGCTCAGCCCTGTGTAATCTCGTACCTGCATGTGTGGGACCAGCTGGCACAGGGACTGCAGGAGGCTGTCAGACACGGGTTCATATTCCCTCCCGGAGACTCCACCAGCCGGGAGCAGAACCCGGAGAAGGTTGTGTCGCAGGAGTGCATGCTGGGAAAGCCTCTGGGGCTCGCAGTACAGGTAGCGCAGGAAAGGCAGAAGCATGGTGATGTACGCTGGCTCATTTCTGAAGCAAAACACAAGTATTGTCCTTAGCATACATGTTTAGGTTTGGCGGGGCTATTCTTTGATAGAATATATGTTTTACTATTGTTAGGTACACAGCTATAAACATGATTAAAGCTGGGGTACCAAAATTCAAACCACAAGAAATATTATTGTAATAAAATCCATCTAACTCCAACAGTTGAATGCATGTATGTTTGGCCTCTTCATATCAGTTTCAGACAGAAAAGTGAAAAAGAGAGGACCACCCTTAACCAAGCCAAATATACCTGAGCCCAGAGAGTCAAGTAGAATACAAAAGATAGATAAAGGATTCCAATAAGAAGCCATTTTCACTGTTCTGCCCAAAAAAGTTGATCTAAAGAGGTAAAAAAAAACAGATGCAGGTGAAATATGTGGAGATATAACCAATTTTTTTGAGAGCTAAGAACGAGTTGCATGGATTTATTACATAGTTCCATTGGATTGGCTTTGAACGCTAAGTACTCCAGCTTTAAATAATGTATAAACTATGTCATAACCACCAGCAGTAAGACACACTAGAGGAAGATTTGGACCAAAACTTGGACCAATCTATCAATCAAGGTTTTTGATTATTTTTGTCCAATCAGGAATAAGGGGTGGGTCTAACAGATGCTTGCATTGAAAATGTTTTGTTTGCCGTCTACAATCTGAGAAGTGACTGGCCTTCAATGTAATGGTTAGATGCTAATCAATACATTGCATCCGACTTGTATCAAACTTTTTCTGCTGTTTTAGGGAGTTTCAACCCAAACTCCCTAAAACCCCTGGAGCGGTCGTGCAGTAGCCTCATTTCTCACGAGGCCTTTTGCTTTCTGCATTCAATTACTTCACATTACCAGCGGACGGGGGACTGGTGAGTTATGCGTCTTTGCAGATGGCGCTTAAGATTCATGCAGAGCCGAGAGGGAGTGGCTTTTTAGAAGGTGGGTTCAAGGCCTCGGTTACCGCGGCCACACTCGCCTGTCATTGGCTCGTCGTATGAAGTCATCAATCTCCGGCAACAGCGAGGCCCAGCAGTCTGCGCGGTTCTCCAGCGCCGTAATGTATGGATGAGGGCTGCTCCTGCAAACGCAAAACCGGGAAAGAGTAGAGAGGCCATGTTCACTCCAGGATTCACGACCACAATTCAATCCAAACGCATATTCAGGAAGTGGGGGACATAAATAAAGATTAGAGCTGGCGTTCAACCTTGGGAGTTTCACAGGGTTTTAAACTGAGTGGAAAGAACCTTGCTATGGCTCAGGGTTTTGAGGTTGTGTGTTGTTTTTGTGGATATTTAAAGTATACAGAGATGAATAAGGCTTTAGAAAAATAAGTAATTATACACCGAGACCACCATTCAACAGTTTGACCTCACTTTTTCTATGAAGATTTACTTTCCTCTTTTTTTTAAATTAAAAACAAAGGCAGGCATAAAAAAGTGTGAGTCTGTGTGTGTGTGTGTGTGTGTGTATATAATCAATAACAATAAATCAAAATATTCTAGTCTTTTAAACAGACATTAATTTGGTATTAAAATTGATTACCAGTGACACTTTTTTATATATAGACTGTATATTTGTAATCATTATGCCTGTGTGTATGTAGGGCAAGTCCTATGTCTGTTGGAAAAATACAAACGTTTGATCACTGGTTTCAAGTCTTAAGCCAATAAGTTAAAACCTGTAATTTAAAGATAATTGCTACTTTCCGGATTTGCTTCCACATCCTCCCAATGTCCGGAAGATCCTTTAAACCCATCCTTTATAACAAACGCATTCCTTCTTAGACCTGATTGTCGTCTGCTCCGTGTAAACACAAGACAAGAGCCATGACCATCAACTTTGCTAATTTGCTGAGCCATTAGCAGTAGACAAACACTAGGGTCAAATCCAAGGTGAAGTGCTGTTTGGCTTCAACTCTGGCCAAGTTGGGGTCAGTGGGAATGGGGTCGTAAAGGTGATACCCTGGATATACTTAGCTATGGCATCCATCTATCGCCAAGCATGTGAGACGGAAGCTGCAGACGTGTCAGTGCCTGTGCAGCGAGCCAGGACCTAAACCAACCAGTCCTCTTTGTCTGTTTGAGGCTGTTATCTGTTTGACCATCTCGTCCCCTCTCCTCAGGTTTTCCCCTCAGCTCCAGCAGCTCCGCTCATCCATCAGATTCCCTCCACCTTTAGGCCAGCGGACAAAAGGCAGGGGAATGGAAGTGCAGACAGGGTGAGTTTGCTTGTCGTTCAACTCCAAGTTCATCAACGGGGCAGCGGCGGCTTTGCCCAAACCGGACATACTACAAACCAATTCGTTAACGAGAGAAACTACAAATGATTCACTTCTAGTTTTGATTCTCAGTAAGTCTATGTGAGTCCATTTCAATTTGTTTAGCCACAAACATGGCATTTAGGGACTTTTATGGGCATTTATCAGGACTAAACATCCCCCATGCGTTTCAGATTTACGCAGACTTGCTTTCAATTATCTGTGATTTTGATGTTTATGTTTTTAAATACCTTGCATGATTTTAACGGCTGTTTTTAATTAATGCCTGTGTGACGTTAATGTTTATAATGTAATGTGTTATGTGATAGGGGCTGTGAAAGACTTTGTGTTGCCTTGTGTAGGAAAAGCTCTCTACAAATGAATAAATTATTGCAGTAAGAGGAAGTCACAAACTTGGCTCATGGTGCAAACAAGTTAGATGAGTAAAAAGTAGATATAAGGGCTATCATAAAACATTGTCATAAAATGTCTACTTTATACAAGTGCACACTAAGTACACACAACAGACATTTAAAAAGATAAAACAGAGCGCATCATAGAGCCACGGCGCCATCTTGGTATTATTGTAATTTCCTGTGTTCTGTTTGATTCTCTGATCTGTTGTTGAGGAATCTACAACTATAAAGTCCTCCGAGATGACTGCTGTTGTAGTTTAGGGCTATACACACATTAATTAAATTGAATTGAACAGTGAGTGGTTGTGAATAAGACAAATCAGTCGCTAAAATTGGAGTTTTAAATTAAGCACAAGCTGGGACACCGCCCAGAGCTAAATGTCAAGTGTAAAATCCATGTTGTGTTTTTGTCAAAGGCTGGAGCTGCAGACAGACCGGCCACAGCCACAGTCCGGTCCTGATCCTGCTGAGGGCTAAAGTGGATGTGCTCTTCGCGGCAGATTGCAAGGGGCAGCTCTGAGCAGACGGTCAACAATGGGCACCAGTGTGCACCCTCCATTAATCCCGCAGCACTTACAGTTACCCAGCAGTGCCCAGGCCGGAGGAGCCAATGACGGGCCACGCTGCCAGGCCAACGCCGCCACCCCGCTGCCCCCAGCACATTCATCTTCCCTTCAGGGAGGGGCATGTCGCCAGACAGCCGCAGACACACCAGACGCAGATGAAGATGGAATGAGAAGAGGAAGGGACAATGGGGAGGAAGGAGAGACGCGCTGGATAAGACGGGCTCAAGAAAAAAAAGGAGGTAAGAGTATCAGAGGTCCAGAGAGCGGCAGCAGGCGGGAGGGGCTTAAGTCTTTTTATCACCCGCTGGAACTGATTAAGGAGGCCCTGGGATCCTGGCAGAGTTGGCGGTCTGAGAGAGCAGGAGAACACAAGGGGGGCACAGCTTTCAAACAGCCAGACTGTCACAGGAGTACTACGGTTACTGCTGCTGCTGCTGCATAAACAAGAATCATGTCCTGCTCTAGGATCAAGAAATAAAGAAAGAAATCCCAAAGAGAACATTAAACGCAAGCATAAAATACCAAATGGCCAATGAGATGGTCTCTGTGTGTGTGTCTGTATCTCTCTCTCTCTGCATCTGTGTGTTTGTCTGTGTGCGTCAATATCTCCCTCTGTGTGTGTGTGTGTGTGTGTGTCTGCGTGTGTGTGCTCGTGTCTGTGTCTACATGTGTGTGTGTGTGTGTGTGTGTAGGTAGGATTGCACAAAAATCTCTAAAAGTGCATGTTCTAGTTATAATAGTGATATATGGGATAAAAAACTGACCTGATAGAGTAGGGACAGTGAAATGGTTGACGGGGGTCTCTCTGGTCGGCTTGCATCTGCAGCAGCTGTCCAATCACCTTTATCAGCCCTTGGACATTTCTGAGAGCAAAAACAAGCCTTTGCTTTCACTGAACTTGTTTGTAGAATACATAATATCGCTGTCTATTGCAAAATGACTGTGGAGTATTTGTGGACATCTCCAAAGTGGATGTTTGTCTGTCATTGCCACAGAAACATATGATATTAAAAATATTGTATGAACTTGACACAAGACAATCCTATTACTACATGTTAAAGCATTCCCTTTGATTTTTAGTTACACACCTAAAATAAGAAATATTATATTTGGAATCTTTTGATTTTGGAAAGTTTAAATAGTAATGCTAAGGCAAGGCAAGGCAAGTTTATTTGTATAGCACAATTCATACACAAGGCAACTCAAAGTGCTGAACAAAACAAGAAAGCATTAAATCATAAATAATCACAGAACATTAAAAAGAAAGATAAAAATATAAAATCCCTCAGTTGTATGCACAGCTAAACAGAACTGTTTTTAACTTGGTTTTAAACATTGTCAGAGAGGATGCCTGTCTCACATTTTCAGGAAGATTGTTCAAGATTTTAGCAGCATGAATCTGAAAAGCAGCCTCCCCATGTTTAGTTCTGACTCTGGGCACTAACAGGAGTCCAGTCCCTGTGCTCCTCAGAGTCCGGCCTGGTTCATATGGTACTAACATGTCACTAATATATTTTGGTGCGAGGCTATGGAGAGACTTGTACACAAACAGAGCTGTTTTAAAGTCTATTCTCTGAGCCACAGGAAGCCAGTGCAGAGACCTGAGGACCGGACTAATATGGTCGTACTTCCTGGTTCTAGTCAGGACTCGAGCTGCTGCATTTTGAATGTACTGCAGCTGTTTTACAGCCTGTTTGGACAGACCTGTGAGCAGGCCATTGCAGTAGTCTAACCTACTGGAGACAAATGCATGGATAAGAATCTCCAAGTCTGCTTTAGACACTATGTTTTTGATTCTGGCAATGTTTTTTAGATGGTAAAAAGCTGCTGATGTTACTGATTTAATGTGGCTATTAAAATTTAAGTCTGAGTCCAGTATTACCCCTAGATTTCTGACCTTGTTTGAAGGTTTTAGGGAGAGAGAGTGTAGGTGACAGATGACGCTCTCTCTTTGTTTCTGGGGACCAAAGACAATCATTTCAGTTTTGTCTGCGTTTAGCTGTAGGAAGTTGTTTTGCATCCACTCACTGATCTGTTGGATACAGTGAAGGAGTGAGTCCACTGGTCCATGTTCTACTGCAGTCAGTGAGACATAGATCTGAGTGTCGTCTGCATAGTTGTGATAGGACATTTCGTTTCTGCGTATTAACTGACCTAACGGCAGCATGTAGAGATTGAACAGAAGAGGTCCCAGGATCGACCCCTGTGGTACTCCACAGGTCAGGGCCATATGATCTGAGACACAGTTTCCAATCTCCACAAAGTACTTCCTGTCCTCAAGATAAGACCTAAACCAACTTAGGGCGGTGCCAGCGACGCCAACCCAGTTCTCTAGTCTCTGTAAGAGGATCTCATGGTCGACGGTGTCAAAGGCAGCACTCAGATCTAACATGATTAGGATTGAGACTTTGCCTGCGTCAGTGTTCAGCCGGATATCGTTTGTAACCTTGACGAGAGCAGTCTCAGTGCTGTGGTGGGGTCTAAAGCCGGACTGAAACATATTAATCATGTTTCATTGAAACAAATTAATTGTTGATTATAAGAAATCTAGTAAGCTGTAGGTAGACAATTTTCTCAAGGACTTTCCCCATAAATGGCAGATTTGAGATGGGTTAAGATAGTTGTTAAGTACCGTAGCATCCAGGCCGTTCTTTTTTAGCAGGGGCCTGATGACTGCCGTTTTCAGGGCCTTTGGGAATATTCCAGAATGAAGGGACATGTTTACTATCTGTGTGAGTGAAGGTAACAGACTGCTCAGAACAGACTTCAGAAATCTAGTGGGTAGTACATCCAGGCTGCATGTGGAGGAGCTCAAACTGGAGATTATCTCTTGGACATTTTTATCATCTACAGGTGCAAAGTGAGTTAGCTCAGAGAGCCTTTCTGGCTGAGGTTTTCCACCAGCATCAATGGTCAGAAAAAGCAATGAAAATACAATAAGAGGAGGAAGTTCTGTTCATTGAAGCCAATTCCACCTAAACTTCCAGTAGAAGTTTTATCCATTCTCAAGTTTCAGGAGCTGAATAGAAAATAAACTTGAAACCATCTCTTTAACAAAGAGGTGTTAAAAGTGCATTCACACACTTTGGGAACAAATCTGTATTTTCTATTAATGCACCAAACACAGAGGCACTAAGGCAATACTAGTCACTTAATATAAATCAAGATCATAAGATAAACTTTAGTGTCCTGAGGGAAATTTGCTGTGGGATACAGTGCTACACAGATCTGAATGAATGAATGAAAAGGAGGTCTGTTGCAATTTTTCTGATGTGAAGCGAGTCCAGTATACTACTCTACTCCAGTATAGCAGTACGGGGTTGTGACCGGCTTCACTGGACGAAACCTTCATGCAGTGACATGTTTGCGTACCTGGCAGAGGGGATCAGGTTGAGGACTCCGTTGAGCACATACTGCAGATCAGCGTGACCCTGCTCCACCAGCAGAACCAGGGCCTCGCAGCACACTGTCCGCACCAGGTCATTCTCCCCAGAGCACTGCAGCCACAGGGTCTCCAAGGCAGGGCCCTGGTCAGGAAGTAAACACCTGCCCTCAAAGCTAGAACGTAAAGGTTACATTTCTCCTTTTCATTTAAAAACACTCACGTTACTGGAGGACTGGCCGATCTGTCCATTCTGCCCTTTTTCTTTCAACACAGCAGCGACAAGGTTCCGCACATTCTACAACAGACAAAAACAATTACTACTTTTTTGACTATAAGGCGCACCTGTATATAATTCACATCACCTACATTTAAAAGAAAATCTATTTTGTTCACATAAAGGCCACACTTGAATACAAGCCTCAAGTTTTCATGTTGTAATGTAGCAGAGAGACGACTGTTTTAACTTCCATGATTCATTCACCATCATCTATTTTGACAATAAACAAGTGTCCTATAGCAACTAAAACTTGATGGAGTCGAAATAGTAAATCCATCAACTCTGCTCTAACAGCTCAACTCTATCACAATAAAAAATACATGTCAGCTGCATCACTACAAGGTTAAAAAAACTAGAAAAAAAGTAGCGGCTTTACGCTACTCGGCTCTACTCTACACCGATTGGGAGCGTTTCCACCGGCCCTGTTAAACCGGTTCCAAGTCATTTTTGGGGGAGGCACAGACAAAGAACAGACAAGACCATATGCACATAAAAACAAAATGGCAAAAACAAAGGCATTGTTCTTATTTCAATTTTATACACATCTCCTTAACATGCTGCTTTTTGTCTAAGTGGTTTTGTGAACTGTAGACTGTGCTATTGAACTACACAAAAAGTAGATTATTCACATTATAAAGACAAGGATTCTGGAGTAACCTTTAAAACCTGCAAGACAATTATAATAAATCTTACCTGTGCTTGTACAACAGGGTTGGGGAAATCAAATCGTGTCTTGAAACTCTCCATGATGCTTGTGTGGGTCATGGCTGAAGAACAGACAAATAAAACAGCATAAGGCTAGCATTAGCTTACTCTCACATCTGTTCACATTATTAGAACTGTGACGACCCAAACAATACGTGATAACGGTGGTGCATGCTTCTCTTTCAGCAGTTTTGTTTGGATTTTGAAAGACATTTCTGAAGCTCGTGCTCATTGATACCCCCGCATTCAAGCCAACACTATCAAATATCAGTCAGTGTGTGGCTTTCAAACGCCAGTTCAATGATGTGGCCACCTGTTGTTCCTAATGGAGAGAGAGAGACAGTGCTTGGAGGTATTCTCGCCCCCTTTGAAAGTCTATCCCTGGCCCCGAGTTATCACATTATTGACCTGGAAGAGCCGTGGACATAATTCTGCATTAAATTATTTAGAAGTCAAGAGACCAGAGTAGACCAGCTTGCTGATGAGGTCACAAGGTGCTAAGCCCAGCATCCGCCCATCTCCTGTTTTCTCATTAGCTCAGACAATATGGTTAAGAGCAGAAGACCACCAGTTGAATACAAATCTGCTAGAATGTTGTGATAATAAGTACTGTACTTTGTGGGCTATTAGGGGCACCTGTATATAAGCCACACCAGCAACATTATAAGAGTTTTGTCCACATATAGGTCTCAGGTTTAAACATAGACGACTGTTTTAACTGGTTACAACATTATTTAATAACAAGGTGTTTAATAACTTAACCATTAGCTTTCATGCTGGTACTTAGCCACTAAATCTTGATGGAGTAAAAGTAAGTGCATAAGCTCCTACAACACTACCACAATTTAAATACATACATTAGCAGCATCGATAGAATAAGCTACGGAGTTCGAACTAGACAAGAACTAGAAAAAAGTAGTGGCTTATAGTCCGGAAATCACAGTAATACGTTTTTTGGTGTTGATCCCAATAACAAAAAACAGTACAAAGTCAATAAATTAAAATTATCAAGATATTTAGAATTCCTGTTTTTATAAGTATAAAGGCAACCAATACAAGAGATGAAATCCAATCACACTTGAAAAGCATAAGGGTATTGTGTTCTACTTTGTGTTCTTTTTTGTTTCCTTTTAAGAACAATGATTTTGCAAAGAAACACCACATCCGGATTACCACGTTAGGGCCCTGAGGCGATGGCAGCGCTGCCTCCCACGAGAGCTCACCACACACCTGCTTGCCTCTGCACTGTGCAGACCCTGTATCCTCTAAGGCCCATTTAGGAAGAGTGACAAAGGCATATGGCATTTCTATCCTCAAGTCAAAACACAGTTCAGCCCAGGAGGAAAAATAGGACAAAAACATAACTGCTTGGGACTTCATTCTGCACGGTGGAGTATTTCTTGCTTCTGTCCACGGAGTCATTATTGGTGCCAACTATTTGTGGTTTTCCAAAGTGTCAAACTCAATACATATTGTGCTTACCCATGTTAAAACGAAATAATAACTTTAACCAGTATAGATTAATAAAGTCAGATCAATCGAACAATAGTGATCAATATCAAATGTAATATCAGAGAATGGAGATAGAAAAGAAAAAAGTATCAATAACAAGCTTTGGTTACTAGTTTATAGTCTTCATTGATGAGACGAGACAGCCAGGACTGGATGGACAAGCAATAAATACCTGAACTCAAGGGTCCTTGGTCCTTCTCTGGTGAAGAATTTACTTTTACTGTGTTAGAATTCCAATGTTCTTTATAATCTCCTATGGTTTATGATACAAAAATGGAAATATTAGATAACCTACATTTGCTTCAAAACCACTGAACTTGTTGCTGCAAAAAACGTTTTATTTAAATGAAAATAAGCTCCTTTGGTTAGGTTAAAGTTAGATCCCACTCCAGTTAAAGGTATTAAGATGTACAAGCAATGCCATGCTGTGGAACAAATGTAGACAAAATTAGTTAAAGTTATGGTAATGTTATGGGACTTGATTGTCATTTCAAACGGCGAGTGGGGTCTAATGTAAATAATAAATATTGAACCTTATTGATTAAGTAGGAGGTTAAACATTGAGTCCACAAACACAACATTAATTCAACAGAAAAAAGTAACATATGAGGTGTAATTAATGGTACCTCTGGCCATATGCGTGTGTAATAAATCCTGCGTTCAACAGAAATGCACTATCAGTAGGGAGTTTGTTTAAAGCTTGTAAACTGATATAATGCTCTTACATTGCTAAAAACAGTGGCAATAAAAGCTTGGTGTGGTCAACTCCCTCCCCAGAGACACATGCTCACCCACCAATCCCCCACTGTTATCTCACTGATAAGCCATAGCTGTGCTGTGCTGTCCAGCCGCCTGCCCGGACTCGCTGTACTCCCATCACTGCAGCTCATAACCTCGTGAAACCACAGGTAAGGCACAATTTATACACATGCGAAATCAAGCATTATTCAATTTCAGTTACTGTCTTTGAGATGGTTCATTCAAAATTGACATAGTGTCTCAATGCAACTCAATAAAGGTGTTGATTGTATTTGAGAAGCTAAGAAGCCATGAAATTATAATGATCTATCAGACATTCAATTCAATTCAATTTATTGTTGTATAGCCCTAAATCTCAACAGTATTTATCTTGGCGGACTTCACAAAGTTGTCAATTTGCCAACAAAGATCAGAGTATCAAACAGTTCAAATGCATAGAGCAATCGGTCCATAAGGGGCATATGACCAGTGTTCATAAATGACAAAATAAAAAAAATATTCCATGTTGAATCTAGATGATTCATCGTTGGATTAGAGTCAAAAAATATATATAAGTCAATCAAAAATGTACCCAAGAAAACTGAAACAATTAGAAGATATGGAATAAAATATTATATTTATAGGCAGACAAAATATCAATCCAATTTTTCATCATTGTCTAGTTTCTTGTTTCGATAGTGTTTTTTGCATGGATGGGTCAGAAACATATACCGCAACTATAATAGTTTCGTCACACCTCCTTGTTAGTCGTCCAATCAATCGACCAGGGATGTCTTTAGCCGACTAAGCATATATTTTCTCAACTACAGCCCGAGCTGCATCTTACCCCAAGACTCATTCATAATGAATGTTTTTTTGTTTTTTTAGTGTCTATGTAGTGTTCCAGTGGGTTCGACAACATATTTTACCTTACAGCCACACAATATGGTCCAGCCTGTATTGCTAAGTCTGCATTAGCAATACACAGGAGGACAAAGCATGAACAGTGTTGAGCCGACAGAGCTTTAGAATGGACCCAGCTCTGGTTTATCTGTGGGACTGAATGCACATGCCAGACAGGCGCGTGGCACTTTTCAAGGCTTTTTAGGTGCATCAAGCTTTCCACACTGGAAACATCAGGCCCCTGCAGCAAAAAAAAGCGCTGTATTATCTACTTACAGTACAAACAACACAAGATAAGAGTTTGCTGAGGGAGTTCAGGGTGGCTTTTAAAACAAATAAAAGGAAAAAATATATTTACAATGACATTAGCATCTAGAAGTCAGAAAACCGCTTCTCACATAGCTCACATAAGTCAATATTATACAAAAGTACACACACCAGTTTTAACACGTGCTTACATTTTGTTTATGTTTGTGTACCTTATCCACTACCACTAAATCTATATATACTCGCTAGGCATTAACACTTCGTAATACAATACAAATCACCTGCAGCAACAGGACGTTATAGACGAGACTACTTTTGTAAGACTTGACTAAATTAGACCAACTTGTATGCAGTGAGCTAACAAGACAGAGCTAATAGTAGTAGTTAGCTACAGCGTAATAGCGTGTTCGTATGAGCCGTGAGGACTGGAGGTTATTCTCAAGGTTTAAAAAGATCCGGACAACTGTATGTGTGAATGAAACGCAAGATGTGAGGACTGAAGTTGGTGAGTGAAGCTGAAAGTTTACCTCATTCATCCAAAGTCTGCAGAGAGCGGCATGACTCTACGGCAAGTGAGAACGACCAAATAACACGCTCGCGAAGGAGGGAACATTTCAATAAAAGAGCTAGGAAATGTATAAAAAGATAATATTTGCTGAGACAAACTGACACCACAAATGACAGCGCAGCTACGAAGACATTTGCGACAAAAGCCTTACCAGTCACATTGTATTAGTCATATTAGGTCTACATAGTGAGGGCAAATTTACCATGTGGGAGACTGAACATGGGCACTTGAAATATTACTTAAATTATACTGTAACATCTAATACAAAATATGCTTTATTCTTACAACACTACAGACTTATACTACTGATTCATCACGTGCTGTTACAATAATATAATGTACTCTACGACGTGAATTTGTATGCCTGCATTATCATTCTTGTATAGACCCCAATTGATGCTCAGTTTAGTGAACAGTTTTGTGGACAGTAGACACACGCTTCTTCCAGATACTGAGGGATGGACGCAGCTCTCTGATTGGACCATGGAGACAGTCTGTTGTGTTTTGATTGGCTCTTATCGGCTTGTGCTTCGCCCACAGCCTCCAAACTGCGCGTGCGTTACACCTTCATTTGTGTAAAGTTACGTGGATTCTACCACAGTGAGCGGAAGCTGTAGGAATCTGACGTGAGAATAAAATACATGTCATGTTTGGAAGAGGAACTTTAATCAGAAGTAAAAATATGTTGTTGTCTGTAATATTGAAAACGCAGAGAGTGAAAAATACATACAAATAATATAAACAAAATATATAAAGTATAGTATAGGTCTAGTTTTATTTATTTATTGTAAATTTCTCCGATGTGAGATCAATAAAGTCTATCTTATCTTATCTTCGGTGGCATATTTAAATTAAGGGAGGTATAATAACAATGTTAATAAGCATGTAACTAGTGGACGGCATAGTTACATGCATGTATATTTATGTGTGTGTGTCGAGCTGTATAGTTATGTGTGTGTCGCTGTGTTGTATAGTTATGTGTGTGTCGAGCTGTATAGTTATGTGTGTGTCGCTGTGTTGTATAGTTATGTGTGTGTCGAGCTGTATAGTTATGTGTGTGTCGCTGTGTTGTATAGTTATGTGTGTATCGTGTTGTATAGTTATGTGTGTGTCGTTGTGTTGTATAGTTATGTGTGTGTTGTGTTGTATAGATATGTGTGTGTCGTTGTGTTGTATAGTTATGTGTGTGTCGTGTTGTATAGTTATGTGTGCATCGTTGTGTTGCATAGAAATGTGGGTTGTTGTGCTGCATAGTTATGTGTGTGTTGTGTTGCATAGTTATGAGTGTTGTATAGTTATGTGTGTGTGTTGTGTTGTTATGTGTGCGTATTGTGTTGCATAGTCATGTGTACGTTGAGTTGCATATTTGTTGTATAGTTATGTGTGTGTGTGTTGTGTTCTATAGTTATGTGTGTGTGTCTGTTGTGTTGTATAGTTATGTGTGTGTGTGTTGTGTTGTATAGTTAGATGTGTGTCGTGTTGCGTGTGTGTCGTTGTGTTGCATGGAAAGGTGTGTTTTGTATTTTATAGAAATGTGGGTTGTTGTGTTGCAGTTATGAGTGTTGTATAGTGAGTGTGTTGTGTTGCGTTGTTATGTGTGCATTGTGTTGCATATGTGTTGTATAGTTATGTGTGTGTTGTGTTGTATAGTTATGTGTGTGTGTGTTGTGTTGTATAGTTATGTGTGTCTCGTTGTGTAGTATAGTTATGTGTGTTGTATATAATTTACCGCACTCCCACGTGTTGCTCGCGCGTACATTTTGCCTCCATTTTGAAAAGCCAAACCGGAAGTAGTCCCCAGTGCAGCCGCGCGCTTGATCCCCGGTGAGGCTGTGAAAGTCTTGGAGTGTGACTTCAGTCCGGGAGAACCATGTCCGCCGTCATAGGCAAACTGTTCTCACCTCTGCTCCTGTCCCGAACTCATTCTCCATGAAATAACAGTAACACGGGGCCCCCAGGATGGCCGGCTCGGTAAGTTTGCCCTCCTGCGCCATGCTTTCTCTCCGTGGACTTCAGAGACATTTCACCGCCGCATCGGATTATGATGTGTTTTTCCCACTAAAGAGGATTGCTGCTAGCTTGAGCCGTGTCTGCAGAGGATCTTTCCTACTTTTGCATCACGGACTGTAACATTATTTCCCACGGATTTAAGTGTATTTTTCCCATGTTTTGCTTCACTGGGACAAAGCCTAGTGTTCTTACAAGTCAACTTTTCTGGGACTGGTTTGATTTGCACTCCTGAATCAGACAACAACAACAGAATTTGCATTTTTTTTAAAAATCCTATTTCCATTGCTATAATTTGCCTTGCAGTGATGGTGTCCAAACCCATAAATAACTAGACGAAATCTTTATTTATACATATATATTTTTTAACTTTACTCTCAGAATTGGCTTGATCTTGCTTCTCAACCATGCACTGCCTCATGTGCAAATTGCAAATCAGATTTCCCTCCATGCTACAAGTAGATCTTATCTTAAAGCTCATGACTTTCTTGACTTTCATACCAAAAAAAATGAATAATGAAACTAAATCCATCTGACTAGTTCCTGCCCTTAACACATATGTTTTGGCCTCTGTCACATCTTGAAATCAGCTTTTTCGAACAGTAACTTGAAAAAATGAGCGAACCACCCTCACTCCAGGCAATCAGCTCTCAGCACATAGTGACTCACATGGCTTTTTGAAGACTACAAGACCCTTTTTTTTTTGGGATAATCAACATGCATTTTCTATAAGCTCAAGTTCTGGACACCTGCTTTTAATCAAAAAGCCTCGATAGTAGCATTGCAGCTTATATATTTCATTTTTTCCATATTCCCAGGGTGCTGTTCAGGTGACACTAGAACTCGGCCATCGAGCTCAAGTCCGGAAGAAACCCACTGTGGAAGGATTCACCCACGACTGGATGGTGTTCGTGCGCGGTCCGGGCCACTGCAACATCCAGCATTTTGTGGAGAAAGTGGTTTTTCACCTTCACGAAAGTTTCCCCAAACCAAAAAGAGGTAGGCAATAGTCATATCGCTGTTTTTGTGAGAATTATGGCTTGGAACAGACCTGCGAAGTCCTTGAGTAAGCTGTTAACACTGACCTATGTGACCCGCAGTGCAGCCTTGCTTGTTCAGTTGCTGTAAACGCGAGTCATCTCCTGCTCAGTTTTTCAGTGTTGTCATCGCATGGAAATCTATTGCAGGATAATCGAAAGAGGTGGTTGAATGTGTCCTCGTGGTTGCATCACCCCGGACGTTGACTTCCAGGGGACGGAGGAGCCTTGGTTAAAATGCTCCAATGGTGTCTTGATGTTTTTGTGAAATTGTTGCAGCACTTTTGTAGCCGATTACTTTCATGAGCCGAGGGAGTGAGTGAGTGAGTGAGTGAAGGAGAGAGAGAGAAGTCTTTCAAGTTGTAAAGTGAAAAGAATGCATGCATGTGACTTATTCTAAGATTCAGAGAAGGTTGTGGAGATGCTGATTGTTTTTTGCGTTGGTAATTGTGCTTGTTTAATGGGTTAAACAATACATGCTGGTAATTGTTCAGGCCAGAATGTATTAAACACTCAAACACACTAACATAATCTACCAATATCACTTAAGTCCTTTTGCTGCTCTTAAAATGTATGAGGACTGAGGCCAGACAGTGACTTTTCATACAAGGATTTGAGCCCAGAGCCTTATGCTGCGAACATGTACAGTATTAATATTATTCATTTAAATACAATACAGTCCATTGTTCAAAGAAAATATACAATACATACGGTATAGTTTAACCAAATTGAATATTTAAACCCATGCAGCTACTGAGTTAATACTAATATTCTTTCACATTACAGATGTTAGTATACAGGGGTATGCCTTATGTGTGTATGTTTTAGAATGTATTGAACCTTTTTAAGTTTAGAGTTGTGTTATACTTAACATCCACTTTGTTGTGTGCTCCTCATTCCTACTGTTGTGTTACTTGTGATGCAACACTGAAATTTCCCCACTGGGAGGGATAAAGGATCTCTTAATCTAATCCTCATGGGAGGGTTTTGGTTTGTGCTGTCTCTTCAGTAGTTCTATAATGGAGGAGATTGTGCAAGTTTGTCGTCATGAAGTGATGAGGTTTCACTCTCTGCATCTACAATCAATGTTGCTCTTTCATTATCTTGCTTTTCTAACTGTTTTTTGCTGTTTTGCTTCGATAAATGCCACTTTTGCAGCAAATTTGGATAAAACTGTAAGCTTTTTTTAATGGGTTTTCCTTATTTTGTTTGTAATTTTATGCTTCATAGATCATCGAGAATTTACTGGTTGGTTTAGAATAGGAATAATTATCAATTTATGTACAGAAAAGACAAGGATTAAGGTTTTTACATTGATAAGATTCACTTCACTATATTTTTTACATACATTATCATTAAAACACCCAATATACAACCCAAGAAACCTTCTGATAAGCAGGTTTTCTTCAGAATAAGTTCCCATGGAAACTAGAGCTTTTGCTTTTCACAAAGGACACTGATGTATTTTCAATTTGCTGATTGCAACCATTCAAATTGCAATTTTGACTCAAGTGTTATAATCTTTCACCGTTAATAAGGACACATTGTGGATTTGACCCCGTTAGCAGCTGAATCGATGCCGTTTAATGCTAATGCTCGGATCCCATATCATACTTGTCGTTAATAATATACATCTTTATGAGGTCATTCTTTTTTTTTTTTGTCTAAGAAGTGACTTTTATGTAAAATGTTATGGCAAAAATGAATACAGAAGAGAAGTGCGCGACCTGCCGAGCCACGCGCACACGCTCCGATTATGATGTGGAATAAAAGATGACGGCAGGAGGAATAATAAAGCTGTCCCCTAGTGCGCGTTCAGCTGTGGACTTATATGAGCTACGGCTTTATTAGCTCTATTCACCGCTCCGAGACTGACACCGGCTTTTAATGATGCTCTGTGGAATCACTCTTTATGTGTCCTTCTGACTGACTACTGTTATTCGGAATGAGCCATCGCTGTAAAGTTCAAACATATATTTTTTTTTGGCTCGGCGCAGAGAAAATGTTCAAAAACTTCTCTAGGCAAACTGTGGTTCAAACTTGTAAAGTACATGGGTATATAGATGCACTGACATTTCTTTTTTCAATTTGATGGCTTCCATGTTTGGAAAATGGACGGATAGATTCTTTATTGACAGGTTCTTGACTGGTTCTGGACTGGTCCTGGGCTCGACCTGGACTAGTCGTTGACTGGTGCTGGTTCAGAGTAATGTCAGCTTGGTTTTCCACCTGAGAAGCGATTGCTAGTTACCATAGCAACACTATTTACTGTCAGCAGTCAGCATTTGGTAGCCTTTTGTTAAACTTTTTTATCTTTTGCCTTATTTGTAGGTTTATTGTATTCACCCGATTTTAGCACTTATTAACAGTGAGTAAAAGGTAATAACCTCAAGTTCATGAATTACTCATTTTATTAAAACTTGTGGAAAAAACATTTTTTGGTGGCATTCCTTATTTTTTTGAATGGGAGCAGTCAAAATGACGGCACTGAGAGCTCTAGTAGTGTCAGAATTCTGGGAGTCCTAGTGTTAAACCGTGGCTTGCAGTAAAGACCCTTTCTATCAACGGTGACATTGTTTTATGTTTGAAGCGGTTTCACAAATGTATTTCTATCAGATTTGTTTTGCTGTGTTATTTGGAGCTGTCAAACAAGCAGAAGCCTTATTTTACCAAAACGACATTCGAAACCATATACTCGTAAATTAAGTGGGAAGCCTTGTCAAGACCAACCGAGTGGGTAATATATTGCCTCCTGCAGCTGTAAAACCAGCTCTGGTTTGAGAATGGTGTTTAAATCTCCGTGAGGGTCATGGCAGACGGAAAGTGACGGTTAAAAGATGAGAAGAAGTACTTTTTGGCATGGACTCAGGACATGCATCACCCGAACCCTCCCCTGTTCATTTAGCCTAATTCCTCTGAGGAGCTCCCATAAATCAAACTGCTATCTCCCGATTCGGACGCTGGTTCAAAGCTCCGAAGTTCTCCTAAAAGCTCTTTGATTACAGCGTGAACAGAGTGGGTTTGGAAAGTTTCGACTTTCCAGCTCTGATAGATGAGATCTGTGGTTTAAGCCTTACTCCTGGGGCAAAAAAGTTCCTACAAGTAGAATTTATTTTTATGTGCAATATGTAATGTCGGTACAAGGCCATCCTGTGTAGTATTTCTGGTGGTGCATGCTTCTGCTCGTCTCCAATTGTGCACTACAAATGGAGCTTTTTTTGTCTGATTTGTTCCCAGAAAAGCTTCCTTCTCTTGATCTGATTTGTTCACAATATTTTATTTCCACAACACTTTGTTGTAACGCAATATTCATGGCAAATAAAAGTTAACCCCCTGGCTTTAAGCATGAATGGTGATGTCTATGCTTACTCTTCTTTCTATTTTCAGCACCTTATCTGTCAACTGCAAAACATCGCGATAACTGTCATCGTCTAGGGCTGTTTCTTGTAGCTCTGTGTTGGGCTCGATACCAGCTGATATGTCCAAAAACAAGTTGATTCCTCTTGATGACTCCTCTGGTCTTTGTTCCTTTTGTGTACAGTGCTCAGGTCCTGGGCGACTGACCACAGAAAGCAGCTTTTCAATCAACGACATGTCTCACGTTTCCACTAGGTCTTTAAACACGTCGTAATCACAGAGTAAACCTGCCTGAAAGAGCTTTCCGCACAATGTCTCTGGGCTCCCAACAATCGCTTCTCTTTTTTTGACTTTTACGGTTGGAGGGAATATTTGTGGCCCTGGACTGTTACATTCTGTGTCTCAGTGGAAATCCGATATTTGGGATGAGGAGGAGTGGGATGTTGGGGAGCGAGGAGTCCATCCAGAGGCAAATGGACTGGAACATATGCAAGACTTGACTCGGGCTGATTTGTTGGGTTTGTGACACCACATGGAGAAAGGCATGAGATTAAAAGATGGCGTTTGAGATCGTCAGGATGTGGAGGGAAGTGTTGGTTGTAATTTTTGACCTCCCTGTTTGCCCAGGGTAGAGTCCAACAATAGGGCAAGCTTTCTAATGATACGGCAGTGACAAATAGTGTTTTTACATAAATTGGGCAGGAAAGAGAGGAAAAATAATAATGGTTAAAAGGCTATTAACTGATGTGATGTAGAAACTGACCTGGAGGATCAGTTATGTGGCAAAATTATTATACTGTATGTTATTATGTTGATGAGGCAAGGCAGGTTTATTTGTATAGCACTGTTCATACACTAGGAAACTCAAAGTGCTAAACAAAACAAGATGGAAACAATCACACAAGTCATTGAAACCAAAAATAATCTAAACAGAACGGTTAACGATTAACCTGGATTTGAACATTGTCCGAGTAGAAGCCTCTCACATTTTCAAGTTTTGTTCTGGATTTTTAACTCCATGAATCCAAAATACTGCCTCCCCATGATTAGTCCTGACTCTGGGCACCAGCCGGATGCCAGTCCTTGGTTCATATGGCATTTTGGGGATGTACTTTGGTTTGAGACCATGGAGAGACTTGTACAAAAGCAGAGCTGCTTTAAATTCTGACAATGTGTAGGGGGTAATGTGTATGTTATGTCACTAAAATGTCTGATGCTGGGGTTTGTTTAGCCATTAATAATAATGCATCGGTTTTATATAGCTTTTTTGGACACTCAAAGACGCTTCACATGTGTCATTATTCATTCACTCCATACACGGTGGTGATAAACTACTAATGTAGCCACAGCTGCCCTGGGGCACACTGACAGAAGCGAGGCAACCAGTATGTGCCATCGGCCCCTCCGACCACCACCAACCATTCACACACACACCAGACTCATTCTAGGCAATGGGGGTGAAGTGTCTTGCCTTGACACAACGGCAGTTTGGCACTTTACAGCCGCAGCCGCCCCACTGTGGCTGGTGTTCCCAGAGGTTAAGTGTCTTGCCAAGGACACAACGACAGTAGTCAGTGGGAGTCGATGGTGAAAGTCTTGAGCGGGGCTTGAACCCACGACCTTCTGGCTCAAAGGCCAACGCTCTACCAACTGAGCTACTGCCGCCCTTTGCCAAATAGTTGTTTGTTATGGATATGTTCTGTTAGACTGTGATTACTCTATCAGCTGTGCTCCTGTCAGTGACGTGAAGTAATGAACGGTCGTCAGTGTAACTTCCTTCCACTGATGCTCTGATTTGCAGCACATTACAGAGAAGCTGCCAGACACACATTAAGATTAATGACGAATCAGTCAGTAAAGCTGCCCCCGTGCTTCATTATTGCCACGCCGTTAACGGGCCGGCGTTGAAACGTTGCCACGGTGACGGCCAAATGGCAGCGCTGCTTCAACAAATGGAGGTAAAGAAGCTCTTTGGAAGTGGCGGAGGGGGTGCTATTTTGGCAATAGGCGGCGGCGGCTCACGCTGCTTAAGCACCTCATTTGAGACCTCAGCTGCCATTTAATCTACACCGGAGATGGCATCTCTTCAAAGGTGTTTGTGATATTCCGAAGGATTGTAACTTTCATGGAGAGATGGAAGCTGCAGTAATGGGGAAGAAATGGCCAATCTGTGAGCAAAGGAAGCGTGCACCAGAGCTGATACGCTTTTTGTTCTTGCCAAACCACCTTTTAAAGTCTGCATCTGCTTGGTCTTAAAGGGCACGGTTGGTGTCGTAGGCAAACAAAGAAACTAATGGTTTGGTGATGTGTAATATTGTCAAATGGGGATTATGAAATGCAGCTCTGTGGCAGTGGATTTATGAAAAAGCCATGAGTTTAACTTGGTCTATAATAAACCAAAAACAGTTGTTTAAATATTGTTTTTTTGCTGTTCCAGGCTTGCTCTGCTTTGGGGATTTACAGCTTCTGAACACTACTGCGGTGCAACTAACCAGAATTAAGTTAAATGTAAACACGTGGGGGAAATCTCTCTGCATGTTTCTCCACACGTGGGCTCAATCTTGTGTTTTATCTTGCAAGATCGTCTGGTAAGAAGGCTTGTGCCACCTACATTTCTTGGATACAACTGATGCAGCAGACGCCAAATGAGTAGCATGTGTCTTGCTCGTCCAAAAGATTCGAGGAGCAACATTCTCTAAGAATCAGAATCAGAATCAGAATCATTTTTATTGCCAACGTAAGTAACGGGAGGTCACAGACTTGGAAATTGCTTTGGCTCAGTGCAACAGTCAAAAAGAGATAATAAAAATAAGAATAAAAAACACTTCTAAAGAATAAATTTAAATTTAAAATAGAGTTACAGTTACTATTTACAATATACAAGTGCACATGGTGCACACAATGTAAGGTGACAGCAGTACAGTGAAGTAAAGTGACGTATGATGGGCAGTAAAGTGACTTTATAAAGGGCGGGGGGACAGGTTAAGAAGTGTTCAAGAGTCCAACAGCAGAGGGGAAGAAACTGTTCTTGTGGCGGGAGGTTCTAGTCCTGATGGACCGCAGCCTCCTGCCTGAGGGGAGTGGTTGGAATAGTCCATGTGCAGGGTGAGAGGGGTCGGCTGTGATACGACCAGCCCGGCCTCGAGCTCGGGCGACGTACAGGTCCTGCAGCGATGGAAGGCTGCGGCCGATCACTTCCTCTGCAGAGCGCACAATGCGCTGTAGTCTCTGTTTGTCCCTGACTGTGGCTCCAGCGAACCACACGGTGATGGAGGAGGTGAGGATGGACTCGATGATGGCCGTGTAGAACTGCACCAGCATCTGTGCAGGCAGCTTGGCTTTCCTGAGCTGCCGCAGGAAGTACATCCTCTGCTGGGCCTTCTTGATGAGGGAGCTGATGGTCGGCTCCCACTTGAGGTCCTGGGTGATGGTGGTGCCCAGGAAACGGAAGGACTCCACAGAGGTGATGGGGGAGTCCATCACGGAGGGTGGGGGCGGGGGGACAGTGCTCTTCCTGAAGTCCACAATCATCTCCACTGTCTTCTGGGCGTTCAGCTCCAGGTTGTTACCACTGCACCAGGACACCAGCCGGTCCACCTCCCTCCTGTAGGCGGACTCATCGTTGTTGGAGATGAGTCCAATGAGGGTGGTGTCGTCCGCGAACTTGATCAGCTTCACGGAGTCGTGGCTGGAGGTGCAGTGGTTGGTGTACAGGGAGAAGAGCAGGGGAGAAAGAACACAGCCCTGTGGGGCTCCTGTATTTATAATCCGAGAGTCCGAGACATTCTTCCCCAGACGCACTCGCTGCTTCCTGTCCGTCAGGAAGTCAGTGATCCACCTGCAGGTGGAATCGGGCACGTTGAGCTGGGAGAGCTTGTCCTGGAGCAGGGATGGCAGGATTGTGTTGAAGGCAGAGCTGAAGTCCACGAACAGGACCCTGGCGTAGGTCCCCGGGGAGTCCAGGTGCTGTAGGATGTGGTGGAGGGCCAGGTTAATGGCGTCGTCTACAGATCTGTTGGCTCTGTAGGCGAACTGCAGGGGGTCCAGGAGGGGGGAGGTGAGGGACTTGAGATGGGAGAGAACCAGGCGTTCAAATGACTTCATGACGACAGACGTAAGTGCTACAGGTCTGTAGTCATTGAGTCCTGTGATCCTGGGCTTCTTCGGGACGGGGACAATGATGGAGGATTTGAAGCAGGCCGGGACATGGCAGGACTGCAGAGAGGTGTTGAAAATGTCCGTGAACACAGGAGTAAGCTCACTGGCGCAGTGTCTCAGAGTGGCCGGAGACACGTGGTCCGGGCCAGGAGCTTTGCGGGGGTGCAGCCTCAGGAAGAGTTGTTTAATCTCTTTAGCGGCTATTGTTAGGCTGGGGGCAGGGCTGATGGGTGGGTCGTTAGAGTAGTGGGGGGTGGGGGAGGGAGAGGTGTCAGGGGCAGCATCAAAGCGACTGAAAAATAAGTTCAGATCGTCAGCTAGCTTGTGGTCATCAGCACAGGGGGGGGCTTTGGGTTTGTAGTTGGTGATCTCCCGTAGGCCCCTCCAGACAGAAGCAGTATCGTTGTTACCAAACTGCTCCTGTAGTCGTTCTCTGTGCCGGGACTTGGCTGCTTTCAGTTCTTTCCTGAACTGATATTTAGCTGCTTTGTAGCCGCTGCGGTCCCCCTCCCTGAAAGCAGACTCCTTTGCTTTCCTGAGCTGCCGGAGTTTAGCAGTGAACCAGGGTTTGTCGTTGTTATAGATGACCCTGGTCCTTGTTGGAATGATGCTATCCTCACAGAAGTGGATGTATGACGTCACAGTGTCCGTATATTCATCCAAGCTGTCTGTGGCAGCTCTGAAAAGGTCCCAGTCTGTAGATTCCATGCATGCGCGTAGCTCTTCCACAGCTTCATCAGACCACACTTTGGAGCTCCTCACTGCAGGTTTCGAGAGCTTTAGTCTCTGTCTGTAAGCAGGAACCAGATGTATCATGGAGTGATCTGAGAAGCCGAGGGCTGGCTTGGGAACAGCGCGAAAAGCTCCGCGCACGGTGGTGTAACAGTGATCCAGAGTGTTCTCCTCTCTGGTCGGGCATTTGATAAACTGTCTGTATTTGGGTAATTCCTGGCTCAAGTTTCCCTTATTAAAATCCCCCAGGATAATAATCAGAGAGTCCGGGTATAAGCGTTCCATACACAGTACTTGCTCTGCGAGTGCGCGCTGAGCCTCGCGCGCGTCCGCGCATGGCGGTATGTAAACAGAGGCAAGAATGAATGAAACAATTTCCCGCGGGGAGTAATATGGTTTACAATGAATGAAAAGATATTCCAGAGCAGGAGAGCAGTGCTTGGAGATCACTGTCACATCGTTACACCAGTTTGTATTGACGTAGAAACAGAGCCCTCCGCCTCTGCTCTTCCCTGAGAGCGCACAATGGCGATCCGCGCGAAACAGCCCAAAGCCCTGCAGCTCCAGAGCGCAGTCCG
The DNA here is from genome assembly GCA_964034765.1 of Knipowitschia caucasica. Taxonomy (NCBI): domain Eukaryota; kingdom Metazoa; phylum Chordata; class Actinopteri; order Gobiiformes; family Gobiidae; genus Knipowitschia; species Knipowitschia caucasica. The sequence goes on from OZ035841.1 coordinate 21,693,173, forward strand.
GGATCCGCTCATTTAGCCAGGTCTCAGTGAAGCAGAGGACACAGGATGTGGCGAAGTCCTTGTTTCTTCTCATGAGCAGGCTGAGTTCGTCCATCTTATTGCCCAGTGAGCGTACGTTGGAGAGAGAAAAATGCCGGGGAGAGCCGTGCGCGCTCCTCTCCTCCTAAGACGCACGAGCAGGCCTCCTCGCTTTCCCCTTTTACGGGCCCACACTTTTTTGGCTAGAACATGAACTAAATCAGCCGCAGATGCCAAGAAAACAGGCAATAGGTCCATGGGAACGGTGGGTCGGATGTTCATAAGTTCCTCACGGGTGTAGGAACAGCCAGATGCACAGTTAAAAAGTAAAAACAAAAGAAAAAGAGAGCAGCAAAGAGCCATGTCGACCGTACGAGGCGCCATCTTGTATCAAAAACCATCACAAACTTGAAGCTTGATTCATGGCTGTGAGAAAGTGAAAGCCCGGCGTGCTTGTACTTGCCCTGTATCCCCATATGAAAGCCATTTCTTTATGAGCTGGTATGCTCATAATTAGATGGATTATAGTCAGACTGAACTTGACCCTATTAAAGTTGATTAGTTCCCCTACGCTAAAGCCCCCCCCCCCACACACACACATACACATCTGGTTAGAGAGGAGAGAGCCTCTTATTCCAACTGTAAGTGTGTGGAAATAGACAATGAAGTGTTAACAGAGGATGCGTATCTGGTTTCCCTGAAGTAAAAGCATTCTGTTAGTCAGATTGGCGACAGCGTAAGCCTCTCGCGGTGTACTCCATGTCTCAGATTGATGCCTTAATGATTGGGCCAACATGTTAGCCTCTGGCCATCTCCTGGGCTCTCTGGTGGAGCCTTTTAACTCTGCGCGTCCTCTGCTCAGGCCTAATTTGCGGCTTGTGTGCGCATACCACATAAGTCAAGTCACGGCTCTGACCTCTGCGCAAGCTGCTGCCGGGAGAAGCCTCAGAAGCTGCGGTGCATTCCTCCGCGCTTTGCTGTGGCGGCGGTCATGCTAGCCTCCAGTCACCAAGACAGCACCGGCGCAACCGCTTTCTCCACGAATTTCCTGTGCACGTGTGAGTATTGTGGGGAGTGCGGTGACATCATCCCGACACCCAAGCTCAAGCTCCTTTCCATTCAAGAGCAGAGAGCAGAGGTTCAAGGGTGCAGGAGCTACAAAGTCAGCGATATCTTTCTTGCTTGGATTGAATATTGAACAACTTTGAATAATGTATCCAATCCATCGGCGTGAAACTTTTTGTCATGGAACTTTTTGTCATGGAACTTTTTGTCTTGAATCTTTTTAAAGTTTTATTTCTTGAAAGAGGCTGAATACAATTACAGTGTAATTTTGGTTTTGAGGTTTATTATAATTTCTGGCACGAGCTCCAGTTGTTGCACTCAGTCCTCGTTAGCACAATCAACTCAGTCAGAAATGAGTCCAATGAGGAGATTAGAAAAAAACAATTTGACAAGTGGACTAATGGTCTCATGGGGGGGGGCATGGTGGCTGAGTGGGGAGCTCTTGTCTCACGGAAAAAAACTAAAGCCCTGTTCAATTCCGTTCTGTGTGGTGTTTGCATGCCCCCCCACCCCATATGTGGGTGGGTTTCCTCTGGCTCTCCGGTTTCCCCAATCACCCTACATGTACACCACAGGTAACATCTATGTCTGAAGATGGGTTCCTGTTGTGAGGTTGCCCCAGTGGCATTGAAGGATACTTTAACCTAATGGAAAGTAATCATTGCTGATTCAACCCATCTTTCCAACGCCCCTCAGACAACCTGTCAGGAGCAGTGGTACAGTGCAGCTCCGAGGGACACATCCTCACATGCAGCTGTTCACTCCACAGAGAGGACCTTCTTGCTCTGAGGCATGAGGTCATACCCTGTGTGTCGGCCGATGCTTTTGTTTTCAGCCTGTTGCGTTTTTGTCATTTGACATGGAAATCTGTCAATTGTTGAGACAAAATCAATAATTGGCTGTGTTTCCACTTCACTGATTCACTTGATAACCGCTGGTCAATAAGTGGACGTTGACTCTATTCATAGAGCTACATTCATTTCAGTGCTTTATGATATCCCCTCAATGGCATTACATTACTGATGACTGGTTCATATTTGTTTACATAATATTATTTTTAAACCAAATGGTAGTTAAACGTGCATCACTAATGTTTTCCTAGTTTGTTTGTCAAGAGTCTACAAAAATGTTTTAGCTTTAAATGCATTTTATTAGTGCATATCACCAAGGTAACACAGTACCCACATGCATTTTATTTCTGACATTATGTACATGATGTCTCAGTGGAGTGCTCAGGGCCCCAGAACTCTCACACTGTTCCCAATCTACAGGGTCTGGGCTAAATCAAAGAGCAGCAGGAATTTGCTCATAATTGTTTTACGGTTCTTCAGAAATCATACCTCCTCGTATTAGCACAGCACAAAGAAGCAACAGCGGGTCTGAGCTGCTGGCACTGGCATGAAAAGAGTTGGAAATGGGAGGGGGTCCGATCCAAGCAAATAACAGGAACTGGGCTGTAAATGCCTGCTCTCCCTCGGTCTAGTCTAGTCAATGAAAGAGGTTAGAGGAAGTGGTTTATTGAAGCATGCTTTATATGGGCCGTCTGCTGCCGCTCCTTCACTTTTCTCTCACTTGGCCCTGTCGTAAAACATTTGTCTTCCACTTCCACCACCAGCCACTTTTACTTCCACCAATCAACCTTTAGACTCTGGTGGGTGCTGTATTCTGTCAAGGCAAGTGTGTTTGTATAGCACAGTTCATACACAATGCAAGTCGAAGTGCTTAACGAAACAAGATTCATATAAGGCAGTACAATCATAAATAATCGCAGTACATTTAAAAGAGCAACGATACAATTCTTCAGTTTTATGCAGTATGCACAGCTAAACTGAACTGTTTTTAACCTGGAAATGTAAGCCTGTCTCTGTTTTTAGGAAGACTGTTCCAGATTTTACCTGTGTCATTCTGAAAAGCTGCCCCCCCATGATAAGTCCTGACTCAGGACACCAACACGTGGCATTCTACTTGTGCAGAGCCAGGAAGCCAGTGCAGAGACCTGAGAACTGGACTAATGAATGAATTAAATATTTATTTCAAAACCCGCACACATAATTTTCACAGGAAACAAGAAAACCAAAGCACATATAGGAATTGAAAAGGGGTTTTTGTACTCGACTTTCTGTTTCTTTCTGAGTTGCATGTTGTTTAATGCAAAACATGCAAATAAGCTATTCATGAAGATTTTTATCAAAATACATTTCCCGTTCAAACTCTGGTTCACGGTCGTCTATTGGTGAAATGTGACGCAGTTTTGAATTACAATTTATTGAGCTATAGTAAAATCCTTGGACATATTTCCGCCAATAAGTGTTAAATGGTTTGAATCCTTGTAACATGAATGAACCTTGAATTAATATTTGGAGGAAATATATTGCATTTTTGCATGGACTTTTTGTGTAGCCTTAAACCTCCACCAGGTACTCCTGACCACTTCTTCAATGCTCACTTGTAATCTTCCTGTTTTCTTTTCCCACACTGTCTGTGCTGTTTGTAGTTCAACTGATAAATTACCATATGAATGTGTAATACTCTGAGTAGGGCTGGGCGGTATAAACGGTATAGGCGGTATGCGGTATAAATTTGGCCCACGGTAGAGATTTTTGTTATACCGGCATATTGCGATAGGTCATTATGTCATCAAATTGCGCAGGCTCTGACGCCAGCAGAAAGCACCAAAACAAACCGGCATTCAGCAGCATTAGCCTAGCACATTAGCCTAGCAGACACCACTGGAAACAACAGCACGGCTTTCACACCGTGTTTCTGTCTCTGTATTGGTCACAGCGGCCCCAGCAGAGGTAAATACACACACAGCAATCACAGTTTACATGTCTACCTTTCGGCCAATGAGTGTCAAAGGGGCGTAGGCTCGAAGCGCCAGTGTGAGCCGAAATAGATCCATGCTTGTGCCGTGTCCGCATCATCTCAGAAGTTTTGTAAAGTTAGCGTCCGATTCAGACTTCCGCGGTCAATAGATCACGAAAGCTACTTTGTTAAACAAAATTAATTGTGCCAAAATGATCATTTTTGTTTTAATGCAGATAAATCCATTGAATCATCCAGTTCACAGCAAGCGCTTAGGGAGCGTCAACAAATGGCAAGACTAGCTTTGTAAACGAACAATAGCTTTTACTGAAGCCATGCATACGCACTAAACTCTGACACTATAAATAATGACCATGTCTAACTGCTACAGATATTATATAATATATTTTATATTTTTATATTATTTAAAATTGCTTTCACAGTTAATGGTCTTTACTGTAACATACATAAATAATGTATGTTACAGCATTTGTCTCTCACCTGAATATCAAACTCAAAAAATATATATCAGATTCTAATGTATAGATAAGTAACAATCTTGACTATTTCATGCAAGAACCTGCTAAACCTATATTGAAATTCACACACACAAATTATACCGTGATGTATACCGTCTACCGTCTGTGACCCAAATCATACCGCGATATGAATTTTAGGCCATATCGCCCACCCCTAACTCTGAGGAAGATCTTGTCTACTGTCAACAACATATGCTGTATTTGATTGCTCCTACTGTAACCATAAAAAATCAACGTTTATAGCAGATGCTGATTTTGAATTGAGTTATCAAACGCAAGCGTGTTGACGGCTGCTCCGTACAGGATTAAAAGATGTCAATGGCGTATGTGGAAGTATGGATATGTGAGGGGTGTTGGTGAACCTGGTTGAGAACAGTGAAGTCCATCTGCTCGTTCGGCTGCTGGCTCTGCGGACTCCAGGGATCAGCAGGAGGATGCAGCTCATGTCCAAGCGGAGCCAACAGAGAGAGCGGTTTGTCATCAGACTACTTTAAGGAGTTTTCTCTGGTTTCCGACCCTTTTCCTCACCTCCTTCCTGCTTCCAAGAGTTATTTTCCCTGGAGGCGGCTGAACATTTGTTTTGTGTGTGACACGTTGAAAGATTGTGCTTCAAATTAGTCCTTTGTGAATTCTTGTCTTGTCAAAACCGCTGGGGTTTAATCTCATTTTTAAAACTCCATATGTAGGCATGCTGGTCTTTTGTTTTAGTTCATTAATCAGTTGATCGTCAAAAATCATACCAAAATATGTATTGGTCGACCTGATTTTAAAAGATATTTTTTTTTTTAAACTAGGCAAGGCAAGTTTATTTATATAGCACAATTCATACACAAGGCAATTCAAAGTGCTGAACAAATACATACAATGATTATGTATTTGAATGAATGAATGAATGAATGAATACTTTTATTTCGAGCCATGTCAGACAAGAACAAGGAATAACAGCAATACAACTGAATAGAAAAACAAAACAAATAAATAATAAATAACAAAAAGTCAGCTCGAAAAGGAGTGGGAAGAAGTTAAGACTTTTAAACTCCCACCCCCTATTAATTATTCTAATTGAATTAACTTAAATTATGGTTGCTATAGCTTAGCTTAGTCAGTGGTGCAGTTATGCAACAGTGATATTCAAGTTAATATGCCCTTGATTTATACAGTATATGTATAATAAGTTTATATTCTTGTTACCTTAATATTTTATATGAATTTAGGTGTCATAACATCATCATCACCACATATTCATATAATTTTCATGTTTATAATTTTCATTATCATGTATATTGTATGAATTAAATAGGATTAAAGAATATTGTATATTTACTATTTAATAAATTATTACTGATCACTAGTGTTATACGTGAGTTAAATTTGATCATTGGTGCTGATGGGAGCAAGCTTGTATTTAGCTGGTGTTTTATTTATAAAGGGAGTCTCTGCGTCCACGGATCGGCCTCTAGAGGGAGAAGCCTGTGAGCTGCAGATCTTTGTTACGTGTCCTAATCTGTGCATTAAAAGAGACAGTATGTGGGGGTCCTCTGCCAGAGGGTTCCTCCAGCAGCAGAGCCCCCCTGCCTACCCTGTACTTTGAGTTCTGTGAGTTCTGTGAACATACTCAAATTGTAATCTCTGGCTACCGTCAGCACCAAAGCTTCAACCAGGATTCATTTATTTCTTTTCCAACAATAGATGATGGATTGATATGTTGATGTAATGACGCCCATAACAAAAATAATAATTTCTATAATAATACAAAAATAGTGACAATCAAAAATAAAAATAAAAAATACCTTAATAACCCCAATAAATGCCCTAATATAGACACATTATATTATTATTATTATTAGACCGTATTATACAATAATAATTATAATAGAAGAGTATAGTAACAGTATAGGACAGTATAGTAATAATAGCACATATAATATATAGTTATATAAAATGTATAATAGAGCAGTATAGTAATAATGGTAATAGTACATATAATATATGATTTGGTTGATGAGATCAATTTTCCCTTTCAAATAGTTTAGAATTATAACAATTTAAACCCCCATTCTCACATTCCTGTATGATGAAAATACCATTTTTTTATATGCTGATTTGAACAGATGGATAGTTGGACATTGCTTGAGTTCGACACACAATTTGTTCCAAAGTTTCACTCCACACACAGACACACACAAACTTTTCCTTGTGGTTCTCACAGCATGTATTTTGAAGTTCCCGCACCCCCTTAGATTATAACACCCTTCTCTGTGAGTAAAGTGTTTCTGGATATTTGAAGGCAAAACCATTATGTTGGCTTTAAATAAAAGTTGAGCTGTATAAAAATCAACTAGATCAGTGAGTTTGATTATTTTAGACTGCAGAAATAAAGTATGAGTGTGATCTAGATATCCTGCCTTATGAATTGTTCTTATGGCGCGTTTCTGAAGTACAACCAGGGGATGAATTGAGCATTTGTAGTTATTGCCCCAAACCTCTACACAGTATGTTAAATATGGCAAAACTAGTGAACAATATAATAAATGTAATGCTTTATGATTTAGGAAGAATTTTGATTTATTAATGATCGAGATGCTTTTGGAGACTTTGCTTTGTATGTATTTTATGTTGTTTCCAGCTTAATGTGTTGTCAATAATAACTCCTAAAAATTTAATCTCTGTTACGGTATCTAAAGCCATCCCATCTATATGTATAACCGGGCCTAGGTTGCTTTTGTATTTACTGAAAAACATAACCTTTGTTTTGTTTAAGTTTATGGATAATTTGTTAAAGTCCATCCATGTCTTTAGTTTGGCTAATTCCATGTTAATGGTAGACACTAAATTAATATGACTGTCATTTGAGTAAAAAACATTGGTGTCATCTGCAAATATAACTAGTTTCAATAACTTGGAGACACTAAATATATCATTGATGTATAAATTGAATAATTTTGGACCCAAAACTGATCCCTGTGGTACCCCGCAGCCAATGTCCAAGTACCCAGAAGTAAACATACCCATTTTCACAAACTGTTTTCTGCTTGTTAAATAGCTTTGGATCCAACTTAAAGCCACGCCCCTGATACCATATCTGTATAATTTTTTTAGTAATATCTCATGATTAATAGTGTCAAACGCTTTTTTTTAAATCAATGAAAATTCCAGCTGCATGTTCCTTTCTGTCTACACTGTTGGTTATTTCTTCTACTGCTTCGATTATGGCCATGTAGGGGTGGGCGATATGGCCTAAAATTCATATCGCGGTATGATTTGGGTCACAGACGGTAGACGGTATATATCACGGTATAATTTGGTGTGTGAATTTCAATATAGGTTTAGCAGGTTTTTGCATAAAATAGTCAAGATTGTTACTTATCTATACATTAGAATCTGATATATATTTTTTGAGTTTGAAAATCAGGTCAGAGACAAATGCTGTAACATACATTATTTATGTATGTTACAGTAAAGACCATTAACTGTGAAAGCAATTTTAAATAATATTAAAATATATTATATAATATCTGTAGCAGTTAGACATGGTCATTATTTATAGTGTCAGAGTTTAGTGCGTATGCATGGCTTCAGTAAAAGCTATTGTTCGTTTACAAAGCTAGTCTTGCCATTTGTTGACGCTCCCTAAGCGCTTGCTGTGAACTGGATGATTCAATGGATTTATCTGCATTAAAACAGCGCATTTGATTTGAACAATTGATGTAAATGCTCATTTTGGCACAATTAATTTTGTTTAACAAAGTAGCTTTCGTGATCTATTGACCGCGGAAGTCTGAATCGGACGCTAACTTTACAAAACTTCTGAGATTATGCGGACACGGCACAAGCATGGATCTATGGCGCTTCGAGCCTACGCCCCTTTGACACTCATTGGCCGAAAGGTAGACATGTAAACTGTGATTACTGTGTGTGTATTTACCTCTGCTGGGGCCGCTGTGACAACAATACAGAGACAGAAACACGGTGTGAAAGCCGTGCTGTTGTTTCCAGTGGTGTCTGCTAGGCTAATAGTGCTAGGCTAATGCTGCTGAATGCCGGTTTGTTTTGGTCCTTTCTGCTGGCGTCAGAGCCTGCGCAATTTGATGACATAATGACCTATCGCAATATGCCGGTATAACAAAAATCTCTACCGTGGGCCAAATTTATACCGCATACCGCTTATACCGTTTATACCGCCCAGCCCTATGGCCATGGATGTTGATCTTGCAGCCCTAAAACCATATTGACTTTCATCAATTAAATTATGTTTATCTATAAATTTCTCTAATCTACTGTTAAACATTTTTTCGAGGATTTTTGAAAATTGAGGGAGCAAGGCGATCGGTCTATAATTAGTGAAAAGGTGTTTGTTCCCATTTTTGAATATTGGTATAATTTTTGCCAGTTTCATTTTATTAGGAAATTGCCCTGTTTGAAAAGATAGGTTACATATATAAGTTAACGGTTTGACGATTCCATGTATAATTTGTTTAACCAGTCCCATGTCAATATCAAAGCAATCAGTAGATGATTTATTTATACAGTTGTTGACCACATCTATTATTTCCACTTCAGTTACTCCAGATAGAAACATTGTTTTTGGATTCATTTCTATCAAAGACTCCATTTCATTGTTACGAAACTCAGGAATATTTGCTGCCAGGTCTGGTCCAACATTTACAAAAAAGCTATTAAAGCTTTCCACAATTTCATTCATATTATAATGATTGATGTCCTTATCAATGAAATATTCTGGGTATGAATTATGTTTTGTATTACCTTTGATTATAGTATTAAGGACTCCCCAAATCCCTTTAGTGTTGTTTTTGTTTTTATATAATAGATGAGTATAGTATAATTTCTTACTAGCTCTTAATATATTAGTTTGTTTTTATATGTTTTATATCAATGCTCAGATTCATTGGTTCTTAATCGAATGAACTGTCTATATAAAGTATTTTTTTTCTTACAAGCATTACTTAAACCATTGGTTACCCATGGACATTTAATAGTTTTATTGTTAGTACTAAATTCCTGAACTGGACAGTGTTTATTATATATTAATCCAAACGTTTCCAAAAAATATTCAAAAGCACTGTCCACATCATTTTTGTTGTATACAGTAGTCCAGTCCTGTTTTATTAAATCCTGATAGAGTAAATTAATTGAGTCTTTGGTTCTTACTCGTTTGAAAATATTCTTTGGAGGTGGTTCCTGATTAATACAATTATCGTTTAATTTAAATGAAGGCGGATACTAAAAAAGTCGTCATGCATAATACAGTTTGTATCATTTCTAGCTAAACTCCAGCTGGTGGATTGCATCAGTAATCAGTGCCGCGCAGCTCACAGCTCCACACTTTTTTAATCACTTTATTAGTCATTGTATATTTCTTTAGTTGTAAAATCCCGTTGTTTAGTCGCATGTAACCCTCAGTGTGTAATCTCCTTTTTAGTCAACTGTATATCAACCATTGACTGTCGACCCAGCTTTAGTCTTTATTCTTTGGTCTTTGTTCTAGGACTACAGCCCTAGTTTAAGCCATTATACAGTAGAGATGGGCAATGATGATACAGGATCATATGAATAATAGATGGTTTAATGAAGCCGTGTCCCATTCTTGAGCTCAGACCGATCTTTAACTATGTCAGTGTTCACCTGTTTAAGCTTCTTTTAGTCCATAGTGAGTTTGCTCCGACACCACTGCTTTGGGGGCGGTGTTCTTTAATCTCTGCAGATTACGACTGACCCTGCAGGTTACAGGGTCCCCTTATCGCTTGATTAGTTTGAGGTCGTTGGGGTCGAGCGCTGCTCTTTCTTGACGGTGACCGAAACTTCAGCGTAATAATGTTTTCAAAGACGGCGCTCAACCATTCAGAGACCCCCTCCCTCTCCCTCCAGGGCTCCTAATCACCACCAAATGTTACAGACCTAGCGTCATATCAACAAGACCACAAGCTTTGTTCTGATCTCCCAAGAATCTAAAAATCACAATTTCATGTTTTTTTTTTCCAATTCCATTTTCTTTTTGTACAGCCCTAAATCGCAGCAGTTCTCTCAGAGGACTTCACAAAGTTGATTCGCCAACACAGATTATCCTGGATTGTCCACGCTGTCCTTAGACCCTCCTGCATCTACTCCTGAATTCAAATTAATGAAACCCCATCCATGTGGCAGTAAAAATACAAGAGCTTGAAGTAACAACCTATTCACTCATTTTGATCAGTAGCCAGGGGGACAGGAAGCATATTTAAAGGTATATAGGAGGAATTTCCCAAATTTTAAGAAAGAACCGCCCTCTCCACTTTTTGAACAAAACTCAGGTCTGATTTGATGAGCACATATCACAAGAATGATTGACAATTGGGAGGACAAATGGTCTTGATGATCCACTATTTTTATTGTAATTTTTGTTTTGTTTATTTGAATAGGGACAGTACACATTAATCAACATGACTCTAAATGTACCTGTCTTTGCCCTACATCCAGGTGTATTATAAAAATCTAATGGAAAAGCGAGATCATTTAATATGAACAAGAATGTAAATGGAAGTTTTTTTCTTCTCCTTTTTCTTTGTTTAATCTCCTATGTGTACTATTGTAAATTGCAGATGCTAATAATATTGTATAGTTTTCAATGTAACATCTTTAAACTAAAAAGTAGAAAGCAACTGGTTGGTTTTGGACCATGTGTTTTTACCACAGATTTTTACCAAATTTGAGCATGCGGCATCTGGCCATCCATCCACTTACTTTAAAAACAACCAATCATTTTAAAGCAGGGCACAGGAATGTCACATGTAAGTGCTGTACGATTGAGCGAAGAAACATCACGATTCCACACTGATTCACTGCAGTTTTTATTTTTTTCGGGTTGGTCTGCTAACCCAGCAGTCATTAAAGCCTCATTCATTCTTGTTAAATAGCTTGTTTCCATAGCCCACGCTTTCACGCAGCTGTGTAAATTCAAACTCTCCGACTGCAATCGCCTACAGACTTGTGTTGACATCCTGAATTGTCATATCCCTACATTCAGAATATCTGCTCTTGTCTTGCGCGATAGTGTGGCGGTGTGTGCTTGGATCCCAAAAGGATAGAATATGATGGAACTTGTCTTTAAAAACGTGGAGTCAGGGTTTTGTTGGAGCCTCATTACAAACCAGTCTGTGTTCAGAGGGGAAATGCGTTGTGACTGGCATTGTTCTGTGATTGGCACCTCTGTTCATGCCCAGGGCACCTTTCTAATGTACCAGAGCGACCAGTCTGGGAAAGCGTCTGGGGCAACTGAGCCTTACAGGTCAACGAGTGCATTGTCTGTCCGAACCTGCTCCAAATCGGTCCCCATTTTATCTTTAAAGACAATGAGACACAAACATTTAGTGCCCTACAAGCTAGAGATGATACTAGGGCTGAAACAACTAATCGATTAATCGACGACTAATCGATTATTGAAATAGTCGACAACTATTTTAGTAATCGATTAATCGTTTTCTGGTTCACAGGGACTCAAACAGAGCAAAAATGACGTGAAAATGTAGTATTTTTGATTAAAACCGACTTTGTTTTTTATAATTTCATGAATATCTGTTTGTCTCATCCAATCAGATAGCAGAATTAGCACAAAGGGCCTGTTACAAACATTTACTTTAAGTTTACGCCATCAATACGTCCTCGAGTGTTGCCACTTTAGCTTTTTGTGATGAAAAAATATTTTTTTTCTACACAATTCACAGCCAAGCGATTACTCGATTAATCGATTACAAAATAATCGTTAGTTGCAGCTCTAGATGATACAAGAAAAGATAAACCTTTTTTGTCCCTCTGTGGGGATATTTTGATGTCATATTTGTGACATCAAAATATCCCAAATATACAGCCGAATAAGGAGAAATAAAAGGACTAAGATTATGCACACAATACATCAAAAAATGTTGTGTGTGAAAGTTTTCAGTTCCAGTGCAAACTATAATTTGTATACAATAAATTACATCTGGTGCACATACATATACCACACTCATAAATGTAGTACACTTACATAAGAGAAAGCAACAGACAAGCAAAGAGAAAGAAAATGAAGAAAAAGAAGAAAAAGATAGATGGGATTAATGGTACAATATTAAAATTACAATTATAATTATTATAGCTAAATTACTAGAAAACATCTTTAAAAGACTATGATAATTCCAAAATACACACAAATAGAAAGGAAAGAAAGAAACATATATTATTTAAGATATCCATCCATCCATCATCTTCCCCTTAATCCATTTCTGGGTCGGGGGGGTGGCAGTCAGAGCTGCACCCAGTACACAGAGCACCAGCCCCTCACTGATCCTCCTGCAGGTGGTGAGTCCACAGAAGCTGAGATCTTTCAGTGGGGGCTTCAGGCAAAGTGGGGTTAAGTGTCTTGCCCAAGGACACAACAACAGCAGTCATCAGTGGGAGTCATGAAGTAGGTCTTATGGTGGGCTCGAACCCACGACCTTCAGGCCTTAAGGCCAGTGCTCTACCAACTGAGCTACTGTCGCCCCCATTATTTAAGATAGTATAACTATAAACACTAGCTATCTAGCGTTTTCATGTTCGATACCAATCTCTAGACTCTTTCAATCAGTCCATATCCAATAAGAACTGAACTAGTGAAGGGACTGAAATTCCTCAAATTCCAGCTAACTTGTGACAAAAAAACTTGTTTCTCTTGGAAAAAAAAGTACAGAACCAGTTCATGAGTAAAAGTTAACACACAATGGCAATTCAATAAGATTGTAGATTTTTAATTTTTATTAATTCGAGCAATATATTTATTTACAATATTTACATTCCTTTGTTTATGGAGATACATTGGTACATCGTTCTTTTGTTACTGCAAACTGTATTTGCCATAGTTTCACCATGTGTTGGTATATTTACAACGTCAATATGTATTTGCAAATGTATTTCTATTTACGATTCTCAATCCAACACATTTATACCTACATCATATCAGTGCACCTTTTAACATTGTGGCATGTAAAGTGCTGTTATATGTAAAGTCATGTAAAGGTAAAACTTTTGAGCGGCTTGTGCTGGACTTCATTAAGAGCCAGATCCCTGTGAGTGTTGACCCGCTCCAGTTTGCTTACAGACAGAACAGGAGTGTGGAGGATGCCATCTCCTTTGCTCTGAACTCTGTCTACAGTCACTTGGACACTAGTAAATCTGTCGCGAGAATGCTTTTCATCGATTATAGCTCTGCTTTTAACTGCCTTGTCCCAGGTAAACTGATTGAAAAGCTCATGTCTCTCGGTTTAAGTGTTGCCATGTGTAAATGGATTTTTAGCTTTTTAACTGACAGATCTCAGAGAGTGAAAATCAATGACTGTTTTTCTGATGTTGTTTCTGTGAGCACTGGTTCTCCTCAGGGATGTATTTTGAGTCCTTTGCTTTTTACTTTGTACACTCACGATTGTGTGCCCTCCTCTGACTCAAACTTGATCATCAAATATGCTGATGACACCACCATCATCGGTCTCATCAGTGACAATGATGAATCCTCTTATAGAGCAGAGATACAAAATGCGGTTCAGTGGAGTAAAACTAACAACCTCCAGTTGAACGCATCGAAAACATGTGAACTGGTCTACGACTTCAGTCGCAATAGTTCTCATTTGCCTGTCGTAATCGACAACTCCCAGGTACAGATCGTAGAGGAGTGCAAGTTTCTGGGTTTAACTCTGTCTAACGACCTGAAATGGGTTAAAAACACTGACCGAGTCGTTAAGAAAGCTCGTCAGAGTCTCTACTTTCTGCGTAAACCTAGAGGATTTACCACTAACTCTAAGATTCTGCTTAACTTTTATTGCTGCACCATTGAGAGTTTACTTGTTGGTTCTGTGTCTGTGTGGTTTGGAAACATCACAGATAAAGAAAAGAGAGCTTTAAACAAGGTGCTCCGCTCTGCAAAGAGGACCGTGGGCTGTGAGCTTCCTGTTCTGGAGGTTCTTTATAAATCCAGACTTTTAAACAAAGCTCTTAGGATTGTTAATGACTCTTCTGGCCACCCTGGAAAAGCCATGTTCCAGCTTCTTCCCTCTGGCAGAAGATATCGCTCTCTGAGATGCAGGACATCTCGTTACGCTAACAGTTTTTATCCACAAGCTGTTATCAGTGTGAACAGAGCACTTTAATGATTTGCACTTGTTTTGAAACTGTTTTAGTCGATCGATTTAACAGTGACATTTGTTTACTGTTTTATTTGTTTTATGTCTGTATTTGTCTGTGCACACTGGAGACTTTTTGCTAATGTATTCCAATGTGGGTTTTTTTACTGCAAATGGCAAATAAACTGAATCTGAATCTGATATCTTACCAACCACTACAAACTTAAACATATATTTTGTATGGACTCCCTGTAGTTTTCAGTTTGCTTCTCTTGGTTTAGAGCGGTGCTGGGAATGAATGGTGTCTTTAAGCTCCGTTGAAATTAAACTTGACCCGTTTGGACAATTAACTCTAACCCATAATATTTACTCAGCGGTATTGGCTTTGCATGGCCTGGCCCCAGAGGTGAGCGAGACCAGCCACTATCAATCATCTGAGGCTTCAGATTAGGAGCATATGGATGAGATGTTTTAAAGAGGGGGATTGAAACTTGGATGGATACATGAGACAACAAGACAAACTTGTATGAGTGAAATAAAGCTGGGGAGCCCACATGTTAAATCAGATCTTAACCTAACCCAAAGGACAACCTTACTCTAGCGTTTCATTTTTTCAGGACCAAATTCAACACTATTGACTCATTTTCTAAATGCTATCTCTCCCTCGTGCTCCAAATTAGTCCTATTAACCATTACTTGATATGCTGCAACAACAAATTAAACAAATAATAAATTATTTATTACAAAAAAAATCCCCTCACGACTTACAATAATAAAAATAATGCATTGGTTTTATATAGCGCTTTTTTGGATACTCAAAGACACTTCCCATGTCACTATTATAAACTTATGTCACCTACTCTTACTGAAGTCTGCCCCACTTTGCCTGAAGCCCCAGCTGTGAGACGGTGGACCCCTCACCTGCAGCAGGATCAGGGAGGATGGTTATATGAGAATTCGGTGGAGGCTTGGATTGGTTGCCCCCCCCCCCCCTCCTCAGGCAGAAATGGGCTAATAAAGGGGATGAGAATGAATGAACCAAAAAATACAACGTCATTGCCTTTATAATCAGGTCATTTTCATAGTTCATGTGTAGCTGTAGAGAAGAACAAAGCACATGGAGGACATAATGTTTTTGCATAAATCACTTCTTGTAAAAACAATTCTTAACATATGCAATTATGGAAGTTTTGTTTAAAGAAAAGATTACTTGCTTTACTTCTAATATTGTCTAAATAACCACATCATTTAGTAGTTTCCCGATGAGGCCTGTGAAATGGCAGCCTGCTCTAATGATGGCCTCTGTAAACACATGTTTTTAGCTGCTTATCTTGTTTCATGGTTTTATTTAGCCGTGTTCTCCAGAGGGAGCAGGAGGCAGGGCTGACACAGGGCCCTGGAGAGGAGCACACCTGAGCAGACTGTTTGTTTGTGGCCTCTCCCGGGAGAACAGGGGCTGCAGATGTTTGGGGTGCTCAGTGCGGCGGCAGTTCTTACTGCTTCTAGATTTTGTCCTTACTTTACCGAGCTTTTGTTTATCGACATATCGGGAAAGGTGATGGGAATGTGCCTTAATGAGCTCTCAGGAGGATGGGGTTGCATGTTCAGTACAAATGCACCTGCTCCATAAGTCTGAGCATGACAAAAAAGGACACACATCTATGTCTCATGCCCTATGTTTTCATGCACTCAGTAACCTCTTTTAAATCACTCCTTAAAACCCACTTTTATCGCACAGCCTTCCTATACCTGTCTGTTTTAAACTCTACATGTCTTTTTGTTTTTCTTTTTGTGTGCCCTCCGTCTGCTTTATTCTTCTGCATTTCTTTTTGATATCCTGAATTATTATGACTGTTTTTTGTTTTTGTTTTATGCTGACTGTGCAGAGCTTTGTAAACACTGATTTTGATTAACGGTAGAATATTAAAAATCATAGTTAAATCATAGCTAAATTATTAGAGAAACTATATAAAAGACCATGATAATTCCAAAATGCATACAAATACTGTAGAAAGGAAAGAAAACAATCATATAAGATAATGAACTCTATCAGTCCATATCCAATAACAACTGATAATAGTGAGCTTTACATTTTTAAGTCTACATGTTGTATTTTTGTTTTATCTTTCTTGTTGTCTGTACAAATAAAAAATTATTATTATTTATGAATTACCCATTGATTCTCTTCCTTACAGTTTGCAGGGACCCACCTTACAAAGTGGAGGAGTCGGGTTACGCTGGCTTCATCTTGCCCATTGAAGTTTACTTTAAAAATAAGGTTCGTCTTGCGCTTCCCCTTTTCATGTTTTGATTGATTTGAATTTATTTTAAGCTGTTTTTACGTGTTGAACGTAGACCTCCTCTTATATGATCCATGTGGCTGCATGTATATGAGAACTCTCAGTTGGTTTAACGAATACATAGTGAAGCTGCAGAGAATGGCACAGCTGCATGCTTTAATTAATCTGACATTTTCATCAAATCGTGTATTTTTAGTCCTCATTGTGAAAGCAGAGAAAAGGAGCAGACTTCGCATCAGCCTTCTGTGTTCACTTAAAAGCTCTTACATTCAACCACATACATTTACATACACCACACTAGACATTAAATAGACATTGGATAGATACAGGTCAGAGCACCATCAGAGACCTATAGGACCACAAAAAACTTAACAGGACATCAAAACAGAGCGCATGCGACAATCTTACAATCTGACAAACTTGCACTTCCATTGCATTTATGTGACATAGCTCCTTGCTCTATCTCTAATCAAGCACCCAGACCTCACATCATTATCACCAATTTCATAGCTTGGCTCATGGTCCTGCTCTAGTCCTGGTTTAATCCCGGTGTAAAAGTTTTATCTCGTGGTGATCTGGTCCTGGTCCATCTTTGAGGCTGATGGAGTGTACTTTTCAGGAAGAACCCAAGAAAGTGCGCTTTGACTACGACCTGTTCCTGCACCTGGACGGCCACCCCCCTGTGAACCACCTGCGCTGCGAGAAGCTCACCTTCAACAACCCCACCGAGGAGTTCCGCCGCAAGCTGCTCAAGGCCGGAGGGGTAAGGGTGGCCAGGAGGGGTTGACCAGGAGGGGTTGACCAGGAGGGGTTGACCAGGAGGGGTTGACCAGGAGGGGTTGACCAGGAGGGGTTGACCAGGAGGGGTTGACCAGGAGGGGTTGACCAGGAGGGGGTGACCAGGAGGGGGTGACCAGGAGGGGGTGACCAGGAGGGGGCGACCAGGAGGGGGCGACCAGGAGGGGGCGACCAGGAGGGGGCGACCAGGAGGGGGCGACCAGGAGGGCTTCACGACCGGTCTTTCACCACATAAATCAATTCAATTCAATTCAATTCAATTCAATAACTCAATTCAATTTGTGTTTGTATAGCCCTAAATCACAACAGCAGTCGTCTCAGAGGACTTTAAGCTGTCGATTCGCCAGCAACAGATCAGAGAATCAAACGGTTTGAACTCAGGGAATGCAATAATAACAAACACACACAGTCATTGGTGCGTAGGGGGCAGGATGACCAATGTCCATATATGTTCTTAAACTTCTTATAGTATGTGAAATGGGACCCATGTCTATTCAATTAACCTCAAACTGTTTGTCCACTAGTTGATACGGACTTACTGACCTACTGTACATTACAATGTTGGAATATCCCGGATCATGAACCGTGAGTGCCTTTGTAGCACACATTTTAAATAGACAGAGCAGAAAGGTTTTTTGTCAGTGTGTTCAACTCCTATAGGTTCCGAGGGGAAACTTCTGGCTCTGACAAAAGCTTGTGGATAAAATCTATGGCCGAAGGATCTTTGTTTGCCCCAGCGCTCTGCAGCTGTCACCATCAGTAACGTGACTATAGGCCAAATGTCGTTCAGTGACACTGTTGGTGTTACAAAAGGTGTAACATATCCTCTCTCCTTTTCTCCTGCGACCGTTCTTCAAAGCGGCTAATGGGACTCACTGTTTAGACCCAACTGTAGCTAATGCAATCAATCAGGCTTACACTATCGCTGTGCGTCAGTGAGACAAAAAAGTAACTTGTCAAAAACTAGCATAAACAATATACATTTAAGATTGCATCACCCGTTACAGTAGGAATGAGGAGCAAGATAACACAAGATAAACTCTATACTAAAATAAAATGAAACCAAAACTGTAACTTCAGCATAACAAAGCACACCTTAAATCTTTATCTTTAGCATAACGAAGAAGCAAGAATTGGGAATAAAATCTGACTTTAGCATAATAAAGAAGCAAGTTCTAGTGCAAGAAACATTGTTGTATGTTTACATCTGTACATGAGGGCATTGGACAAAGCGACTAAGTATAGTGACAGTGGACACATGTGGTTTCATATTGCACATTCTGACATCGGTTCAAATTATTGCACAGATGCACGACATGTGAGGTCCAGTCAGCAATGTCTGGTGGTCCTCATTGTTAGCTGTACAGTCTGACAGCAGCAGGAATGAAAAATACATAATAGATTCAGTGTATTTGCTATTTGCAGTAAAACCACATTGAAATACATTTGCAAAAGTCCCCAGAGTGTACCAGACAAGTACATACATAAAACAAGGTAAAAAATACAAGAATAGAACAAGCTAGAGTACAGGAATATATAACTTATCAGCATTACCAAGTGATTATTATTACAGAGATCACAAATGGATACGTCTTCCCCTCAGTCTCTACAGCTGTGTATTGTTCCAGACAGTTGTGAGAAAGTAGTTTTGCTTTCCCTCCTGATGCCTCCTTGGTGTCTGCTGCAGCCGATGCTTTGGCCCTGAGCCAGCGGCCCCCTGCAGTCAGGAGATTTTATGACTCGAGCTAAGTGCTCTCTATTTACATTGCATGGCACCCCTTTTCTCCACAGAAAGGGTTTCAAGTGCTGACACAGACCATGTTCTCTCCCTCTGATCACAAGTCACACACCCAGCAAATACTGCGCTCTTAATGCTTTACTTTAGCTCAAGGTTATTGGTATTTACAATTTATGAGGTTCTATTATAGACTGTAAAAAATAATAATCTTAAGCCAGATTTCTACCAGTCCTATTTGCTTCTTTATTATTCTGATGTTAGAGATTTTATTTTATTTTAGTTTTGAGTTATTGTTCACTTATTTTTGTGCCGCTACCTACTGTCCTGAAACTGGTGATGCAACACTGAAATTTATACAGGATCTCATAATCTTAATCTCTAATACTCTACTTGGCTCTCCCCGATTAGAAGCGTTTACACCAGCCTTGTTAAACCTGTACCTGGTACTTTTTAGCAGATGCTTGGCCAAGGTTCTATCCAGGCCGAGCTGAGACCAATGTGTTCCAACTGTGTTTAGTTTATTATTGTTTGTCACATACACATTACATGCAGTGAAATTTTTATGTACTTCCAGCAGATGTTCAGTACAGTATTCGAAACACACTATGACAGAATAATAACACAGAAACAGACAGAGTTGGGGCCCAGTTTAGTAGTCTTATGGCTTCAAGGAAGAAACTCCATCTCAACCTCTCAGTGTTAATGGCCAGAGCGCTGCTGGGAGTCATGGTTACCACAGAATTCCCATATAAACTAGTTATGTTGTTTCCTGATGCTAAAATATAATGGAAACACAGCCAGGTTAGAGTAGGGCTGGTGGAAATGGGGCTTTAGTACCATCTCATCAAATACTCAATGGACATGTATATAGCTTTATCCACTCGCCTCAGTCTCCTCTATATTGAAGAAAATCCCGCACGATTACTGTAGAAAGAGAATGTCAAAGAAACTGAAGACATTTTTTCTTCCTTATTTTAAACAAATCCACTCAATTATCCTCATCAGCCTTCTTTCCTCTTTTCACATCAGTGTGTCATCATGTATTCTATTCAACTCGACGTCACTCAGTTGTCTCTGTTCTTCTTTTGTCTTCTGCAGCAGCGGGATCCGCACAAGAGAAGTTCGGAGGACTCAAAAGTAAGCTCTCTGTCGACTCGCTGAAGAAAAGCATTTTGACAATCTCAGATCCAGTTCTGAGGCCAGCTGCGGCACCTCGGCCTCTCGCACCAAAGCAGCTGTCACCACTTTGTCCTGGCCACAACCTGCTCCAACAAAAACACTGCCACACTTTCTGCTTTTTCACAATCGTGTTCCTCATGGAGTCCTGGCATCTACACCGAATTGGCTTATAATTTAATCCATTAGAGTCAGACAAATATGTATAAACAGTGGGGTGTGTCAGGCTCGTTTCGGGTCGAGGGGCCGCAGTCTCCATTGTTTTGTTTGTGGAAAGTTTGTAGGTTTAGGGTTGCAAACCTAACGGAGTGTTCATGGTGGTTTTTTATATTCTCATGTTTTTAATTATGGAGGAAGTTCACCCAAAGGATACATTTTTATTTTACTTAAGAACATTAGTTGGTCTATTGTTTTCTGGTAGACTTTTCTGAACTAAATGAGTGCAGTTATGTTTGCATTGAACCAAAACTGGATTAAAGAAATGTTTTGTGCAGTTTAATTCAATTATTGTTGTATAGCCCTAAATCACAACAGTAGTTTCCTCTGATAACTTCACCAAGTTTTCATTTCGCCAACAACCAGAGAATCTAACAGTTCGAACTCAGGAAATACAATTATAACAAACGCTATCTTAGGACACTCCTGAATCAGGAACGACTCAAAACCCAGTCAGAAAAAGTGAGAAACCTCAGAGGCCCATATTGAGAGAGGGATCCGCTCTCATGGACTCACAAGCTCTAGATCCAATCATCTCTATAACTTCACAATCTTGTCAGATCTGTTTGTGTTTTGGGATGTTCCTCCGTAAGTATAATGTTGAAAAATCCCTATTAATGTTAACCCAGATTAAGAGTGATTAGATTACTGTCTACAGTGTCCATATTCCTGGAGACGCAATCAATAAAACCACTATGTCTCAATCAGGCTTTTGACATCACATAACTCTTCAATTAACAGAAGTGGCAACAGAAGGAAGTAACGTACTCTGTCAAGTCAATTTCTTTCCCAGCGTGAATGAACTCAAATGTTTTTCCTAAACTTGGCCACGTTCCATACCCACTCCATGCACCACTTCTTGGCATATCACACACATATTGAATCTTGCTTTTTTTTTTCTTCTCTGGATCAGAGGTATATTTCAAAGGGGGCGGAGCTTGTTATAACAGTGTTTCTGTTCTTCCAGGTTATGGTGATGCAGGAAGGCTCTACGTCCCTGT
The DNA here is from genome assembly GCA_964034765.1 of Knipowitschia caucasica. Classification (NCBI taxonomy): domain Eukaryota; kingdom Metazoa; phylum Chordata; class Actinopteri; order Gobiiformes; family Gobiidae; genus Knipowitschia; species Knipowitschia caucasica. The sequence continues at coordinate 21,714,953 of OZ035841.1, forward strand.
TCGGACAGCACCTCAAGCTGCCTACGCTCCCCAACAGCTCCCTGACCTCCTTCTCATCAGAACCCAAGAAGAGCAAAAGCCTCCATCCCACAAAGGTCTATACCTTTTCTTTATTTAAAATGTACTGAGGATCTTGGAGGATAGTAGTCTATACTGGTTGATTGATTGATGAATAGATAGATACTTTATTGATCCCTGCAGGAGAAGTTCTGGTGTCCGGCTGCAGAAACACATCCATCCATACTAATATGTTATTTTAAAAGTGACTAACAATATGATCACAGCTGCAGAGGTTCTTTGTCATCAAAAATGTCCCTGTGGACTTTGACAGTCTTTGTTTGTGACACTTAACAGCCCAGACCACCAACTGAGCCACCTAAACCTTTTACAAAGCACTTACTCAGCATCTTTTTCATGTAAAATAATCCCTTGGCACTTAAAGTGGTTCTTAAATCATAAACCAATATCATTCTCAAATTGTATTGTATAGAAAAACAAACACTTCATAAAAACTCAAATCCTTTTCAATTTCTATTATGTAGAAAATCAAACAATCACAAAAAGTCTAATCTACTGACATTATTTTGACCAATGAGGAGATATTGGATCATTTCCAAAGGTACGCCTAACATCTCAAAGCAACGTGCCATGAACCATTGGTTGAGAAACACTGGGCTCTTGGACCACAGCTTGCCCCACCTCCTCTAGAACCTCTTCACCCCCCCAAACGCTCACAGTCCTAATCCTCGCATACTTGGCATGTTCAAAGACGACGTCTGAAGCGATTTGAACTCGCCAGATTCTCAAAAGCATTCAACTCCAGTTCCAGCAAAAACTATATCTTGGCTGCCGTTAAGACGTAAGCGCTTATTCCCATTCTCTTGTCAAAGCCGCTGGCCCAGAGTGGTACAAGTTTAGTTTACCTGACCCAACCGACCTCAGCGCCAGAGAAACCCTACACAAATCCACATGAGAAAATGATATCTTCAACCATTATGGCCCTAAATCACGCCGCGCTCCAATATTGTGCCATGTTTTTTCCATTAAGATATTTTTAGTGGCTGAAAATGGTGTCATTGAAGCGGCCGGTTTGGAGAGAGGCCCACGTCACATGGAAACGCTCTCCAGTCTAAACACTGTGTGATGAATTACCCTCGGAGCAGAAGGTCACACACACGCTCTCCGCTGCAGCCTGTCGTCACTCTTGTTTATAATCAGGGTAAATAATACCACTAACTGCCCTCCATAAGTCTTCTTCATATCTGCACACTCGCATGCAAAAAGAAGTGTGCGTTTGAAAATGTGAGTGGATAGCATTTATATTAGAAACATCAGATCGCAGTATACATGTAGGTCTTCAGGTGTCAAGGAAGTATGCTGGCATTAAACAGCTCCACTTGTTGGCTGCGATCCTGGAGGGGTAACTGAAATCCAAACAGGCTGGTGTCTTTGATTCAATAATTATTTGAGAGATTTTATTTCACAGCATGAGAGACTTTCATAGTTTGTAAAAACTGAAGAAAATGAATGTTCTACCGTTGCATGCAAATCTATAAATATGGGCCTCTCGTTACGGCTACGGTTGATTGAGATCTATTAACATTAGCTAGTGCTGCTAAACTGTGGACAAATTTAATACTGGCAATGGAAGGGGTAACTTGGCGTGCGTTAGCTTGGAGGATGGAGGTCTAAATATGTCATTGGAAATCTCCCGGTGGACTTTGATGGTCTGGGTCAGGGTCCCAAACAGAGAGACAGTCAAATGGATCCATCTACATTTTTTACTTTGGACTTACACAGCATCTCATAGACTTGTCTCTATGAAGTGTAGGCTGGACATGACCTGGTTGCCGGTGCTCTGCCTGTCGTCCTGTGATGCCTGATCCTCTGCTCTCCCCTGCTCCTCTTGCTGAATGAGTTCTCAACTCCTGCTTAGCCGGGGGCAACAAAGGGTTCTCTGGCTGGGGATTAAGGAAGTGGAAGCACCCTTACTCTAAAACCGATGCATTATTATTGTGTATTTTGTCTTTTTTTTTAAATCTGCAGAACTTTGGAAACTGTTGGAAAAATGGGTTTTACAAGTTAGATTGATCAAAATCTTAAACGGTGCCATGGACACAAGTGCCTTTTTGTTTTAATCAGATTAAATGTGCTTCACTTGGTATGTAGGAGGTAACCGCATGTGTTGCATCAGTGTCAAATCCTGCATCTCTCTGCCAGAGTGGAGGAGGCTCTGGTGTCACCTTTGTTCCTCTGTCTTCCTGAGGCTCTATAAACTTAGACTACCTGCTGACACGCTGCAATACTACTGACTCAAGTCCGCTGATTAGCTCGGTGCTGCTTAGACCCCGGCAATAAAGTACCTTTGTTTATTTCATGTGGGCAGAGCTTTTACTGCGGTGGAAAGCACGCTAGCTCAAGCCGGCAGTTTTACATCCTCCGGGTCGCGGGGTCAGTGACTGATAAAGCCAATGAAAGAGCCGTCGAGGTGGCCGGCCGCACTGCTAACACGCACTCCTGTCTAGACGCTGTAATGGCTTTAGTGCATTGATGAAATATTGACAGAAGGCTGAAGGTGAGACCCCAGGACAAATGGCCCCCAGTGCATTTCCTCTTTTCTCCAGGGCAGCTCTCTCTCTCTCTCTGTCGTGCTCAAAAGGAAGTCCTAAGTTTGCTCTTTAAGCCCATACATGCAGAAATAAGAGGCGGATTTCAATCAGAGGCCCTTTTCACTGTCTGTAATGCCAAACTGCAGGGTGCCATGGACATTTTGCACGTGTAAAAAGGAAGAGGATTAATCTGTGATGTGGCTGCTTCTGCGGGTGTTGTTTTGCAGCCACAGAACTGCACTCAAAGCCAAATGTCAACAGCACATCAGAGCTGCTTTCTCTCCCCTTTTTACTTTCGAAACCACGGAGCAGAATCTCACAGTGGCCAAATGCGTCCTCACCTTTATGCTTGCCCACTGACCTAAGGCTGGATTTCCCCTTTTCTTATTAGTAAGCCTTTTGAGCTCTGAGTTTCCTTTTGTTGCTAAAACCGGGTAACTCTGCTTCAGCACCTCGCTGTTGGACAGAACCTTTTTGGGATCTTGCTCGTTCTTGTTTGAAGTTTAGGGGTTATTGTTTGTGCAGAAAGTTTCCCTGGAAACTCAATCTTCAGTTCAACCATTAACTCTGTTCATTTCATGTTTAAACCATTATTGAATTCTTAATAATAAGTAAGATTATTCTGAAATAGTACAGTAACCTTTTTACTGCCGGGGAAAACTGGCTATGTCTCTTTTCTCTTAATATTAGAAACCATGGGTGACCACTTCTTCCTTTTGGGACATAAGAATATTGTAGGGGTGGGCGATATGGCCTAAAATTCATATTGCGGTATAATTTGGTGTGTGAATTTCAATATAGATCTAGCAGGTTCTTGCATAAAATAGTCAAAATTGTTACTTATTTATATATTAGAATCTAATATATATATTTTTTGAGTTATTTAGTTGTGAGACGAATAAAGAGACAAATGTTGTAACATTATTTATGTATGTTACAGTAAATACCATTCACTGTAAAAGCAATTCTTTTTAAAGAAAAACATATGTATTCATTTGAAATATAAAAAACTCACAAATGTTGAAATCAAAGTCTGTAGGAGTTAGACATGGTCATTATTTATAGTGTCTGAGAGTTTTGTGCAGGTACATGACTTCAGTAAAAGCTATTGTTCGTTTACAAAGCTGGTCTTGCAATTTGTTGACGCTCCCTAAGCGCTTTTCTCTGCGCTTGCAGTGAACTGGATGATTCAATGGATTTATGTTCATTACAACAGTGCATTGGATTTGAACAATTGATGTAAATGATCATTTTGGCACAATTAATTTTGTTTAACAAAGTAGCTTTCGTAAGATATTGACCGAATCTGACGCTAACTTTTCCAAACTTCTGCTGTGATTCTGCGGACACGGCACTTGCATGGATCTATTTTGGCTCACACTGGCGCTTCGAGCCTACGCCCCTTTGACACTGATTGGCCAAAAGGTAGACGCTTAAACTGTGATTACTGTGTGTGTATTTACCTCTGCTGGGGCCGCTGTGACAACAATACATAGACAGAAACACGGTGTTAATGCCGTGCTGTTGTGCGTTGTTTCCAGTGGTGTCTGCTAGGCTAATAGTGCTAGGCTAATGCTGCTGAATGCCAGTTTGTTTTGGTCCTTTCTGCTGGCGTCAGAGCCTGCGCAATTTGATGACATAATGGCCTATTGCAATATGCCGGTATAACAAAAATCTCTACCGTGGGCCAAATTTATATCACATACCGCTTATACCGTTTATATCGCCCAGCCCTAGAATATTGTATCATGCTCATATCATCCTTAAGGAGCCAAATTTAATCTGAATCTGAATGTATCTTGTGTTTCTGTCTCCACAGGATGGATCCAAAGGAGGCGGTGTGCTCCTCACCACAGCCACAACCACCAGCACTAACAGCAGCAGTTTCTCCAAAATACAAAAGCCCTCCAAGGACCACAAAGACAAGCCTCCGAAAGACTTGAAAGAGTCCAAAAGTGCCTTCAGAGACTCGGGCTGGGAGTCCAGCAAAGCCCCCAAAGAACCTGCCAGGAAACCCAAAGAGAATCAGCCACTAAGAGACATGACCCCTAAGATGGGCTTCAAGGAACCCAAATCTATATCCAAGGACCTCCGAACTGAAGGTTCTCTCGCTCCAGGGCCCAACAAGCGCCTCTCCAGCCACGAGGCGGAGGATCACATGACCAAAAAACGTAAAAAGGGATTTGTGGACTCCTCCGGGAAGCAGACCTCAGAAACTCAACATTCAGACAAGAAACTTTTAAAGGATCGGTCACAGACTCGCATCAGTAAAACCCGACCAGAGGCTGAGGAGGCCGAGCGTAGAAAAGGACCGACTCTGGCTCCATTTCAGGAGAGAGTCGACCCCAACGACTCGGACCTGGATGACCACTCGGCCAAGTCTTATGTGAGTAGAACACTTTCAAATGTATCTCCACTGTTTTGTTTTTTTTTTTTTTTTAATTGCCGGAATGCTTGAACATAAATTGCGCAACTTTTATGCGTGCTACCCACTTGTTGCTATAGAGGTATTTGTTTGCTTGGATTCTACCTCAGAATATATTAGTATAAAAAGTAAAACAGACTAATGTTTTTACTGCTCAATAACTTCAATTCTTCCAATATTCTTCACAGGGTGCTTTCTTACAAGAAAAAGTATTTTTAAATAATTTGAAGACTGCATGTTGTCTGCTTTATTCACAACATTTTACTTACTTATAATGAAATATAGTTGAGTACCCCGGGAACATTGTCCAATACAAAATTAACCAAGGCATGCATATATTTCATTGTATTTTCTGTCCCAGCTTATGAACTATACTAGATACTACTGCATACTTGCATCGATCCTTCACAAATTTACTTCACATTAAAAATCCTTGAAATGTAACTTTCCCCAGTCTTTGTAAATGACCAGACGGCAAACTTCACGATTAACTCATATAGTTAAGTGTTTGCAAATGCTTCTATCCCCTTATCCCTAAGTGGATTCGAGTGCGGGACTTATTCCATTTTCTCTTCAATCTTTGTCATCATGTGGTTTTTAAGAAGCAGCTGTGTGACCTTACCATCTCCGGGTTATTACAAGAATGCACCATCGTCACCGTTTCAAGGCTTTTTCGAATTTGTTGGTGGCTTCGCTCTGCACGATAGGCCTATAAACCCCACTCAGGGGCATCTGTAAGGGTGGTCCGTGAGGTTCTGGGGGTCCAGCTCAGGGGAATTGCACAGGAGAGGGAAAGCAGCGTGCCAATAAAAACCAGGAATCATTTCAGCATAAGAATTTACAAGATGACGTTCCCGGACTGAATTCTTTTAGTACAGTTTTTAGCGTTTTGAGCGTGTTGCCTGGGTCTCCTCCGCAAGCTTTTCAGTGCTCTTCCCCATAAAGAAGATTTATGGTTTTACAACACCTGAGGAGAAAGGAGAGAAGACGGCCCCTGAATAGCATGGAGCTACCCCTTTTTTTAAAATCCTTTTAGCCTTTTCAATGTAAGGAAAACTGGAGCATTTGTGGAGAGAAGACCAAATCCCGCAGCTCAGAGGAGTTCGCTTTTATCCATGACATGTTTTCCTTTCTCTCGCCGTCGCTTTGCGTAAAGTGCAGAGTCTTTGTGCTTGCTAGCAGCTTGTTGAGCGCAGGGACTTATTACTCAGTGGTGGGGCAAACCTGTGTATTGTCTGCGCAGTCTTTTAACTTTTCCCACAGGGTTTTTTCAGAGGTTTGGGAAGAAGAGGAGGGGGGGGGGGGGGTGTAAGGGTCTGGTTGGTTGTAAAAAGGGGGGGAATGTGGGGTGACAAATGCCAGGTGTCCGCTTCTCCCCACGCCAGCAACCCCGGTGGCCCGGGGCAAAGGGGCGAACTGTTTGATCGAGCAGGAAACGGGGACAAGGTGATGACACGCAGAACAGGCCACTGCCATGTTCTGGAAATCCTTGGATAGAGTCGATCAATATTTTGGTCTTGTGGTGAATCGGCCAATCAGAATGCTTGTTACAGGTAAAGGCAAGGCACTGTGCTGTTTTCTATTGCAAATTTCATACAAAAGGCAAGTCAGAATGCTTAACGAAACAAGATAATAAATGTTAAAATCATTAATAATCACAGTACAATTAAAAGGAGTGAAGTTACAATCCTTCAGCTGATGCATGACATTTTAGTACATTATTAGACAGAAAAAGTAAAAAAGTCACTCTCAGCCCAAAGAGTAATATATTGACTCCCAGAGCTCTTTCTTAAACGTATGCAAACATGTTTTTACTCTAGGATGAAGACCGCAGGTTGTGGGTTGATTAATTTCTTCACGACATTTTACTTTTACAACATCTGCTATTTATGAAGCAAAAAAGTGTCAGTTTCTAAATTACAATTTGTTTACTCTCACTGAATCACTTTCAACAGTTTTACCACAATTTACTCTCATACATGACTTTCCCCTAACACGAAAAACATGTAGAATATTTCCCCTCTCTCTGGGCTCTGGACTCTCCTGAAAGAGTCTGAAATCTCTGTGGGACTTTCCTTGTTACTGTGTTGAGGTCAATATAATAACATTTCGGTTGAAGGAGCTCATTATTTTTAGTGAGCGATTCTTTATGCTTATATCACAGTTGTTGGGCTGCTGGTGGACTACTAGACTTATTCAATTCAAGTAAATATATATGAACTGAAATAATGAGAGTAACTGTAAATTAGCTGAAGATTTGGTTGTGATTTTGGTTTTAATGGGGGAGAAATTTATATCACATTGCTGCCTAGTTGCTTTAGTTGTTTTGCATAGTTAAAACTATTAGTAATATCGGTCTGATCCACTTGTTTAGAGTTTTTGTCATGCCTCCATTTTAGCGAATACATTTTATTCACCAGGGTTGTTTGGTCAAATACAGCCATTTGACCAAACACATGCTCAGTGAGTTAGAAATGCCTGCTAGCCCAACATTTAATTGTATTTTACTTTCAGTGTGTATATGTGTGTGTTAAAGTTTAGCGTTAAACATGAAAAGCTCTGTACTGTACAAGAAAGCTCTTTGTCGTTGCCAGCACCACGGCGTCGGAGTCAAAAGCTTCTAATTCCCATTACAGTTGTTTTGTTTATTCAGTGCTTGTTGGATCGGACAGGCTGATCAAACACTCGTGTTCGCTGCGTTTTTCTCTGGTTGTCCAGGTTGTGCCAAGACTCAGGGAGGGAAGAGAGGGCTGGGGGTGGAATGGGTGGGAAGGAGTGCAGTGCCACGGCTAACTGTTATTTATGGCCTTTAAAGAGAGCGGCTTTGGTGGCTTTGAGTTGTGCCGGACAAAAGCCCTAAAAAGGAGCACACTCAGATTTATGACTGTGAGAAGGAGCTGTCCCGTAAAACTCCACACCAGCTGGGTGCTGTTTGTTGGCAGGACGGAACAACCATTCAAGCCTCTGTCTTTTGTCACTTGTGCTCTTTCTCATTCGTCTTCAGCCAACCAGGACAGGCTAATGTGCTTTTTTACAGCAGCCGTAGAGTTGGATCGGTCGTATGAATTTGGTATTGATGTCTTATTACCGGCATCGATGTTTCCCTAAACTGGATTTAAAATGTGTAGCAGGGGCACAGAGCTTACATTAGGAGTGGACTGACCAAGCACTAGTGTTGGGTGAATGTGGAAGAAGCCGTTTTTAACATAAGCTAGTAAGAGCAAATTTCCCTTATGGCCATTTTTTGATGGGTTAGCCTCATGCCATGACAGTGGCAGACGTGTTGCTAAGGTGGTTGCTAAAACAAGCTGGAGTTGTGAGCCGTATAAGGATTGACCCAAAGACGCTATCAATGAATATTGGTCGACCCCTGGTGTGTATGCTTAGCTTCTGCTCTGCCATGTTTTGCAGGACATTTGCAATAGGCATGGTGAGTTTATTTATATATTGCACCATTCATACGCATGGTGCAAGGAAACTAAAAGTGCTTAACAAAACAAGATCATACAAGGCATAAACAATCACAGTACATTTAAAAGAGTGAAGATACAGAACTGTTTTGTTTTAATAGCCTGGTTTCAACATTGTCAGAGTAGAACCCGCTCTGTATCTCTAGAACCGAATATTTATATTTTGAACACAACTGCATGCTCCTCTGGTTACGCAGCACTGCTCTTTATCAGACTGAAATGTGTGCTTCATATTGAATACAGTCAGTCATAACAAATGCCCACTGCTCCCTCACACAGCGGGGGTGTGGCCTGATGGCTGCTGACTCACTGCTGTTTCCACGTGGACGCAGCAGAGACGGTGGTCAGTCTCAGGAGCCAGGCCAGTCGTTATGTCTCTCTCTCTGAAGAAGAGCCTTGTAATTGGGCTGTAGTGACACATCCAGCTTTTAACGTTCAGTAGTGGTCTTTAAATTAGAGCGGACTAGAGTGGTGGTGTTTCATGTTCAATTTTTGTGAGGCATGGGAACCAGATTTGAGATTAAGAAATCCTTTTTTTGTCCCACAGTGGGGAGATTTAAGAGTTGCATCACCAGTTTTATACTTACAAGTAGTAAGTATAAAATCTCGAATTTTATTACTTTATTCTTGCTTCTCTATTTTGCTAAAACAACAGCTTTACCTCACACATACAGGCTTTTGTGTGGCTGTAGGAAAATGTTTGAACTGTTTAATTCTCTGATCTGTTGTTAGCGAATCAACGACTTTGTAAATTCTTCTGTGTCGTCTTGTAAATGTATCAACCTACACAAATATATGGAATTCAATTTATTTTATTATTTCTATATATTTATTTGTTTCAAGCAAATAGTGTTCCAAGACCTCAAAAGGAAGGAACTTACACACGGATTCTTGAAAGGAATTGGGGAGAAGTACAAATTAAATTAAATTAAATTAAAATGAAAAATCAACACATTTGTTGCGACGCTATTAGATGGCTGCATCAGATTGTGTCTTATTAGAGATAGTGCATGTTAAAAACGACAGACATAATTAATGTTAGTATGAGGATAATTTCCATGTTGTCTCAAAGGAACAACAAATTCTAAAATATAACAATACATCAGACATAAATCTTATACATCTACTTGTGCGTTTCTCAAGTCACATTGACCCGCCACAGTGATAAAAAATTACCCTACTTAAAAAGAAATGTTGGTCTGAATGATGATGAATGATTTTTCCTAACTTGATCGACCTTGGATCATTTAGATTTTTCTTCAACGTTTAATCACTCCATCCATCCATTCATTTTCTACCCTTTAATCCATTCCTGGGTCAGGGGGGTGGCAGTCAGAGATGCCACCCAAGTCTCATAGCACCAGCCCCTCACTGACCCTCTGCAGGTGGTGAGTCCACAGGAGGACGGCTGCTCTCTGAGTGTGAGCATAGCCTTGATCTTTCAGTGGGGGCTTTGGGCAAAGTGGGGTTAAGTGTCTTGCCCAAGGACACAACGACAGCAGTCATCAGTGGGAGTCGGTGGAGAAGGTGGGAATTGAACCCACGACCTTCTGGCCTTAAGGCCAATGCTCTACCAACTGAGCTACTGTCGCCCTCGTTTAATCACTGTGGCGGGTAATTTTGACCCGAGGGAAGCACAAAGGTTAAGAAGCATTCATAGCTTCTTATCGCAGTATATTTTGTCTGTTCTTACTCTTGTCCTGTATGTGCACTACAACACTGAAATGTCTCCACTGTGGGATGAATAAAAGTTCTTATCTTATACCACCGTAAATCATAAATGTTTTGTTCCAGGTCATACTTCACACTCTTAGCAGAATTGCTCCAAAAACCCATTCGCCCAAACACGGTCTAAAATATATGTATTATATATGTATGTATTTTTCCCTGGGCATGTTGTATGTCTGTGGACAAATGATTTTAAAATACATGAACGTAACACTGCTCTGTATCTTATACCACCGTAAATCATAAATGTTTTGTTCCAGGTCATACTTCACACTCTTAGCAGAATTGCTCCAAAAACCCATTCGCCCAAACACGGTCTAAAATATATGTATTATATATGTATGTATTTTTCCCTGGGCATGTTGTATGTCTGTGGACAAATGATTTTAAAATACATGAACGTAACACTGCTCTGTGCTTTGTGTAAAATGTAAACATGCATTCAGTTGGTACATAATGAAAATAATGACAGACATTTTGCATCACAAGCCTCATGATAAGCGTGGCACTGGGAGAGCCAGCTGGACACGGCTCTGCTCACTGGGCCAAGTCTGTCCATTGATGACACAAGCCGACAGATTTTCCAAAGTGCTTAGTCCCAGGCCGAACTGGACACTCACACCTGTGTAAACCGGAGCCACTGCCAGGGTCAGTATTTTATGAGCTGCTGACATAAAATGTTAGAATGACTGGTAAAAGTGGAGGATGAAAACCAAATAAACAGTAAAGACCGTTAATGTCTGAGTTCTTGCAATGTCATGTTATGTTTACTAACTTGAAAACAGGTTTGTATTTGAAGGCTTGACTTGCATTTGCTTTCTGAGCTGGCCAATCGGGTTGTGCACATTGACTCACATGATACTTACATGTATGCCCTGAATGCAGCTGGGTTCATCATGTGTGTTTCGTCTGCGTGTTGTGGAGAAGGCGGTGCAGTTGGCGGGCTCGTGTGTGGCTCGTCATTAGCCCGTGTGATTTATGAAGTGGGATATAAACCCTGGGCCCAGCAGCCGTAACCCAGCCCTGGATGTTTTCTTTAGAGGCACAGCTTTCCGCGCCTTCACAGACCACTCATTCAAGCCTCTCACACACACTTTCTCAGTCCTGACAAAGTGCGGGAAAGTCCATTTCCAAGGTCTTGGCACTCATTTTACACGCTCCTGTCAACTATTCTGTTCATTAACGCTTTTTCTTTGTTTTGTTTGTTTTTGTGGCTCTTGTTGCCAGTCAGAGCAGCCCAGTCCTTCCAGCTCCAGCTCCAGTTCGGGTTTTGCTTCTTCGCACCATAAGCGACAAGGTAAGCACCTGCTGCATGGGCTGTTCATCACAGCACCACCAAGAGCACCGTTGGCAGCATCTCTGCTTCACTTTCACATTGACGACTTATTCCCAAGTATTGGAGGAAACTGAGGATTAAGATGTGCTTCATTCAGACATAGTGGAGTCTTAGTGAGATAAAAGCAGCCTGTAATTTAGTCCGACAAACACAATCACATGTAAGTGCAGTGTCAGCACACACACATGCTGTAGATGCTGATGTCTTGTGTGTGACTGTTTCTGAATACAGTGGTGGACGTGATCATCAGGAAACAGGTGTCTGTCCCTGCTCCCACCCACACAGGTAACCCCCCTGTGAGGCGCACATGTCCTGAGCATGTTTGTACTGACTGCACTCAATTATCACACATTTATGAACCTGTGTCTGCTGTCCCACACTGCAGACCCACGTCACTATCAGTTTCAACAAGACTCTATGGAAAAATGCACATGGCATTTCCGCGTTCTTCCCAAACATGGAACACACAGGTGTTAAAGGTGCACTATGACCGTCTCAGTGGTGCGTCTGCCTCCCCGTCCATGTGGAGGAAGGTTATTACTTTGTCAGAAGTGAACAAAATGACAAAAAAAAGCAATGTGTCCTGAATGCAGAATAATAGATAATATCAATTATAAAACAATCTTTGAGTGGAACAAAATAACATTGTTAAAATCACTTAAAATCCAATTTTACACAATGCCCCCCTTAGCATTTGGTGTCATTCCTTCCACTGTAAAAGGTTTGTTGTACCCAAAGTGGGTAGATTAAGAGATCCTTTATTTGTCCCACAGTGGGGAGATTTCAGTGTTGCATCACGTTAGACAGTAGGAATGAGGAGCACATAGAACAAGAAATAATAATAGCTCTTTACTAAAAATATAATCTCTAACTCTTGCATAACAAGCAGCAGTTTACAATCTCTATCTTTTAGCATAATAACTTGAGCATGATGAATACAAAAACCCCTCACTTAAGAATACTAAGGAGCAAGCAAAAATACCATATATACACACACATACACACATACATACTTACACACATACATACATACACGCACACACACATACACATACATACACACGTCCATCACACACTCTCTCTCTCTGCTGTGTCCAGTGCTGGGGCCTCTGCAGTCCGTCCTGCAGGACCTCCACTCAGACGATGAAGAAGACTCCGAAGACGACGAGGACCAGGACCTGGACTCTGATCTGGACCGAGCTGCACACCCTCATCATCATCATCACCACCACCACCACCACCACCACCAGCGCAGGTAACCATCAGTCACAACACACTTGAGCATGAAGTTAAACTCTGCCATTGGAACATGCTCTGTATCAACAGTGACTGTAAAAGTCTTTCTATCAACTGCATGTATTGTGATTTCATGAAGTTGCTGTGATTTGGTTTGTGAAATTGTAAGTTGGGAGCTGGAAAAATCTGATTTATTTTGTAATTTAGCTAACTAAGAGGCCTTAGACGGGGCATGTCCAAACTAAAGCCAAAAGCGGTCCTTAGAACAACCCTTTTTGAATTCATGTAAAGTGGCTTTTTACTACTAGTTTCTACTGTCCAACCCTTATAAACAAATATACAATATCTCAAGAAGGTCCTGGGTTCGAATCCCAGTCGGACCAGGGCTTTTCTGAGTGGAGTTTGCATGTTCTCCCCGTGTCTGCGAAGGTTTCCTCCGGGTACTCCGGTTTCCCCTACCACTAAAAATATGTACAATAGGTCTGGCATATGCCTCCTGTTCGGCGACCCCGCTCCCATCTCTGTGTGCCCAAAAATAACATTTGTAAACCGCTTAATGACTCTGGTCTGTGAAAGGCGGTATATAAATAAAGATTACTTACTTACTTACTTAAATAACAAACATGATTAATGAAGAGTTTTCTTCCTTATTTTCTCTGTCATTCTCATGTTTTGCAACATTTTCTTGAACGGGTTTGACACCTCTGCCATAAACCATAGAATACAAAGGAGATAATAAAATGTCTTGTTATTTTTTTTTTTTTTTTTTATATTTTACTGCAAATGGCAAATAAATGAATCTGAATCTGATTTGGATTTTTTGTTTATTTTTTATTTTTTTTGCATTTTTTTTCAAGCTTATAAACAGGAATCAATTATAGCTTTAACAGCAATTACATATAATACATGATAGAAATGTACATACGTACATACATACCTACATACATACATACATTAATATATATATAAAAAATTTTCCTTTTCTTTATTCTTTCCAGTTAAAGCTCAAAAATGAGTGGGAAGAAGTCAACAACAACAAACAATTGATTTGTTCATGATAATCTGAGACTACAATGGAATGCTGCATGGTCCTGAATTGGCCCAAGACTTTGGCAGTATTTTAATAAATAATACTGGGAGAGAGTTTGAGCACCCCTGGCCTAGACACCGATTAAAAAAAAATTACCTGATCATTGTTTTCTTTTGGATGTTTCTTTAAATTTACTGTGAAATAATCTGTTCAATGATAATTAGACTTGTACAGCTTAGGCTATTGCATCTCAGTCGTATCCAAAGCCACAATGCAAAACCGAGATATTAAGGCTTTTGCACTCGCCGCTCTCTGTGCACAGGGTCAGTCTGAGCGACGGCAGCGAGAGTGACAGCTCCTCCCCCTCGCCGCCGCCATCTCGTCATGAAGCCCCGCCCCTCCTCAAGGCCACGACCAACCAGGTAACCACGACTGCTGTCTCCCGCTCTGTGTGTTTGCGGGACATGCTTTGCCGTCCTGTTTGGAGGTTGGCGTTATAATGTATTGCAGTTTTATGTGCTCCTACTAAGATTTTATTTACCCCTGAAACCACAGCAATATGTCTCTATTGTAGTTTGAACTCTTTTATCCTACTTATTTATCCTGAAAGTAACTACAAAACCTGTTTGTAAGTAGTGAAACCTCTGTTCTGGCTTAATATCATCTGAAAGTTTAGGCAAAAGCATCTTTTCTCAAAGGTTGATACACTAACCCTTTTTTGATAACTATAATTTGAGCTTATCTACTGTATATCTACAGTATGTGTATGTACAACTTGTTCAGACTGTGCATAGGAATCAAAGTACACGTCAGTAAGTTGGAAAGGGGGAAGGAAGAAGCAAAACTTTCTTCCTGGTTTGACAGGTGGCTACGTCACTTCAGCGGGTTAAAGGTCTGAAGATGGCTCACAGCTCTGCAGCTAGAACGTGCTAACAATGAAGAACATCTAACTTGTCTTTCAAAAATTCTTTTAAAAAACAGAATTGGCCCAAGTAGGGCAGGTGGAAACCGGCTTTTGGATCCAAAATCCAAAGGAAGAAGCAGATACTTTTTAACCCTTGTGATAACCTCAAAATGAGATCAAAAATATCCTAAGTTGGGGTCTAAAAGTGTTTAAAAAACCTAGGGCTGAGAAAATGTGGAGAAACCATAAAAATTAAGGTAGAATGATATATATTTTGGATATTTTTGAATCACTGTGGCGGTTCAATTTGACCAGAGTAAAGGCCAAGGGTTAAACAGTTACTTACTAGAAACTCCAAAGAGACACTGTTTGCTCTTATATTCCCTTGCTCCTTTGAAACACACCCCCGCCCTCTCCCCTTCTTTAGCAAACACCATTTGAAGCATGACTCATAAATACTGCATGTGCATGTATTCAGATCCTGGAGGTGAAAAGCCCCACCAGGCAGAGCAGGCAGGACAAGAGCAAAACCCTGGAGTGTGACAAGGTACACCTCCCTCTGCTAGTTTGCGCTGACCGTTCTGACCCGTGCATTCTGAGTGAAGGCCCCCCGCTGTGTCTGTTCACTAGGCTTATCTGGACGAGCTGGTGGAGCTGCACAAGAGACTGATGACGCTACGAGAGGGCCACATCCTCCAACAGGTGAGGCCTCGGTCCGTCGTGTGTTATTTGAATGCCCACACGGAGCTACATTTGCCTAAAGTCCCCAGCTGCAGAGTTTTAAAGAGTGTGGGTTTGGAAATGGAAATGGCGCAAAGCTAGACCTAGCAGCAGCCTCGCATCGCTAGCTAGTCAATCATTGTTCATGTGACATTGACTCGCTGTGTAAAGGATATGTCGAATATTTACAGTCTGTAGAATGTGTGATTAACCAATGTATTCTTTATTTTATTTTATTTTATTCACAATTATAAAGTGACAAGCATACAGGAAAAGACACAAAATACAGATAACAGTGATAATACATTGTTGGTTACAGTACAATAAACAACAAAGCTGGGGGAGTTAGGGTAGGGTAAGTATGTGTGTGAGTGTGTGTGCTAGTGGGAGATATAAAGCTGAGAAAGGGAGGATATGAGTAGGTAATAGCAGTAATGGTTACTATGGGGTGTGTGATTAAATAAGTAAAGTGGTCTGACATCTTACTGCCCAACAATGTGTAGTTATGCATATTTCATATGCAATATATATACATATATATACGTATATAGGACAAAACGCAATAATAATAACAAAACGACAACTAACAATAAAGAAACATCATACAAAAAAATAATAATAATAACAATAATTTACAATAATTATGTTATTTCTTGTGCTAGTGGTGCGTTAAAGATTTTTGGGGCCTAACAACTCCAGGTTGTTCACCCTCATTGATAGGCCCTCTCCACTTGCCCTGCTCTGTTTGTGTTTGCTATCATTCTTACCCTTACTATTGCTATTATTATCGTTATCATTATTATTATGCTTATCATTCATCAATATTAATATTGTTATCACTATTATCTATATTAGTGCCATTGCTGTTGTCATCATTACCATCACACTTACCTTACCTACACATATATCCATATATATATATATATATATACATAACACACACATATATAAACACTTTTTTTTTTTTTTTATTGATTTATTCTTTATAACAGCGGTACAACAGTGCTACTTCATAAAAATACCTCTTCAATCAATAGCCCTAAAACACAACGCCTTATTATGTTTGAGGAACTAAAATAATAATGCATAATATTTTCTTTATTTATCCGTCTGGGTTTAGACCATATGTTTTTAGAGATAGTGGGACAGAGCTGTAATAATAATAATAATAATACATCTTTATTTGTATTACATTTTTCTATAAGTGTTTACAAAGCACTGCACAGTCAGCATTAAAAAGTCAAAAACTGTGAATAAATAGTCATTATATATTAATGACCGGTACCATTCATTTTCCTACAGCAATCTTTTTTCTGACCAGCAAGTTGTTTTATTATTATTATTATTATTACAGTTTTGTATTTAGTTTGAAATGTTCCCCACAAAGTCCTCAGATGTCTGAAGACAGTCTGAGGCAGCGACCCCATGAGTTCAGCCGCCTACAGCTGGGCTTCGTTCCAATCACGACATCATTCTCTGACCCGTCCAACAGATGCAGAGCTGGGTCAATGTCAGTGAGTTCAGTCTTAATGACCGCGGACGATGGAATGTTTCAAAGGTTTTCAGCTGTGAAACGAACAGTCATAATGCAATAATAATAATTATATACTTTTGAATGCGCTGGAAACCGCAGCAAGTCCTAAGTGTCTCTGAAACGGTTGTTTTTTAGTGCTTTACAATCGTTGTTTTTCTTGCTTTTTTCTACCTGTAAATGTTACTGCAGCACAATGTTCATATTTTACACTGATCCAGACCAGAGCGGAAGCACAGCCCTAACAAAGCAAATCAAGCTTAAATCCACTGGAGGGTTGCTGATTTTTGTTATAAAAGGCTATTAAAGCTTTCAGAATTTCACTCTGAACCAGAGCAGAGGAAATGGTCAGAACCAAAGCAGCTCATCACCAGCGGCTGCACCACCTCTGCTGCTGCTGTTGCATTACTGATGTTAATCACTTTTGGAATGATGTACTTATTTGTTTGTATGGATGGATGGATGCTTCTGCTGCTGGAAACCTGAATTTATTATCATCACAATAATCATCATGCATAGGTTTTATATCGCGTTTTTCTGGACACTCAAAGACGCCTAAATAATTCATTTGATTTTGTATGTGCCTTTCTAGACACTCACGTTTGCTTTACATAATACATACAAATAAAAGTACCTTTAATAAAACAAGTTTAAAACTGCAAGGACAGTGGATGGGGTAGTTATGGTGTTGGTGAATAGTTTTGGTACAAACAGATCATTTTTTATGGTGGATGTGGATTTGAAGTGTGTGAGTCTGTTGATAACTGAAAACTTGAGGGATCAATAAAATATCAATCTTTCTATAAACTTCAGGCCTGAGTTGGTGCAGTCTCCCAGTGCCTTGTGTCCCTGTGTGCCCTGCTCTGTCCCTGTGTGCCCTGCTCTGTCCCTGTGTGTCCTGCTCTGTCCCTGTGTGCCCTGCCCTGTCCCTGTGTGCCCTGCCCTGTCCCTGTGTGTCCTGCTCTGTCCCTGTGTGCCCTGTCCCTGTGTGCGCTGCCCTGTCCCTGTGTGCCCTGCTCTGTCCCTGTGTGCCCTGTCCCTGTGTGCCCTGCCCTGTCCCTGTGTGCCCTGCCCTGTCCCTGTGTGTCCTGCTCTGTCCCTGTGTGCCCTGTCCCTGTGTGCGCTGCCCTGTCCCTGTGTGCCCTGCTCTGTCCCTGTGTGCGCTGCCCTGTCCCTGTGTGCCCTGCCCTGTCCCTGTGTGCCCTGCCCTGTCCCTGTGTGCCCTGCCCTGTCCCTGTGTGCCCTGCCCTGTCCCTGTGTGCCCTGCCCTGTCCCTGTGTGCCTTCTGCTGCTACCCTCTGCATGAAACCATGTAGTGTGGTTTATTAGGGATCTGTAATGTACTGCTTCATCTGGAATCCATAAACGATCTGGTGAACCTGCTTCCACCAGAGCCTGTTTCTTGCTTATTTTCTCGGAGACTATCGGATGACGGCATTAACGCAGCCGCCACCGAAGACTGCCAGCTCCTGCCTCGCTCTCCTGACCAGAGCGCTGGCTCCAGATCCTTCTACCACTGCATCCTCTGCACGAGTCAGAGTAATCAGTGAGATCTCAGCCCCACATCAGCCCCACATCCTGCTCAGGACATGGGAATGATTAAAGCGGGACTCGTCACCCCCAGGACCACGGACTGGCTCAGTGTTAACTGCAGACTCAGGAAAATGCAGAAACATGTCCACTGCTGTATCTCTGATCAGACTCTTCTCACCTACTTCACATGGCTTTGTTTTCGACCACATCGTGGCGAATGTTAATGGTGCAGGGGGCCTCAACGCCAATGCTTCAGTGAGAAGGTCTTGGGTTCAATTCCACCTTCAGACGTGTCTTGTTGTGTGGAGTTTTCACACAGCAGTTTGTTATTATTAGGAAATCGCGGAAACTTAGAGAATTTACCACTAACTCTAAGATTCTACTTAACTTTTATCGCTGCACCATTGAGAGTTTACTTGTTGGTTCTGTGTCTGTGTGGTTTGGAAACATCACAGATAAAGAAAAGAGAGCTTTAAACAAGGTGCTCCGCTCTGCAAAGAGGACCGTGGGCTGTGAGCTTCCTGTTCTGGAGGTTCTTTATAAATCCAGACTTTTAAACAAAGCTCTTAAAATCATCAATGACTCTTCTGGCCACCCTGGGAAAGCCATGTTCCAGCTTCTTCCCTCTGGCAGAAGATATCGGTCGCTGAGATGCAAGACATCTCGCTATGCTAACAGCTTCTTTCCACAGGCTGTTAGGTGCCTAAACAGAGCACTTTAATTCCTGCTTTTACCCCTTATATCGTTTTGTTGATCGGTGCCACAGTGTCAGCTGTTTTTTTATTCTTTCATATTACATTGTATCGTGCTTTTTATTCTGTCGGTGCACACAGAGTACCTTTTTTTGCAAATGTATTCCAATGTAGTTTTTATACTGCACATGGCCAGTAAAATGAATCTGAATCTGTTATTATTAGGAAATCCAAAAATAACAAACACATAGAAGCTATTGGTCCATAAAGATCATCACTGTCCTCAGACCCTCCTACATCGGCAAGGAACAACTCCAAACCCCGTGGGGAAAAGTGAGAAACTGGATCTGCACCCACGGACAGACAGGCGGTAGATCCGGGACTGAGGCTGTAGATCCTCCCGGGACTGAGGCTGTATGGACTGAGGCTGTAGATCCTCCCGGGACTGAGGCTGTAGATCCTCCCGGGACTGAGGCTGTATGGACTGAGGCTGTAGATCCTCCCGGGACTGAGGCTGTAGATCCTCCCGGGACTGGGGCTGTATGAACTGAGGCTGTAGATCCTCCCGGGACTGAGGCTGTAGATCCTCCCGGGACTGAGGCTGTAGATCCTCCCGGGACTGGGGCTGTATGAACTGAGGCTGTAGATCCTCCCGGGACTGAGGCTGTAGATCCTCCCGGGACTGAGGCTGTGGGCTTCTGGCTTGACTGTTTTGAGCAAATGGACTCGACACCAACATTGTGCTTTGTGCGACCTTGGTCTGTGAAATGTGGTATAAAGATAATTTACTTACATAGAAAAATAATTCTTTGGATGCTTTAATGAAAGCACATAGAGCTAATGAACTGTGTGATTTTGTTCCAGATCGTGAACCTGATCGAGGAGACCGGGCACTTTCACATCACAAACACTACATTTGACTTTGACCTCTGCTCGCTGGATCGCGGCACGGTGAGGAAGCTGCAGAGTTACCTGGAGACGTCAGGACTGTCCTGATGCAGAGCAGCTGGCTGCCCTCCACACACAGGGTCTGTGTGGGACCCCTGTGCATCAGGACCTCCACACACAGGGTCTGTGTGGGACCCCTGTGCATCAGGACCTCCACACACAGGGTCTGTGTGGGACCCCTGTGCATCAGGACTTCACCTGGAAAGCCTTGAACTCTTTACTTGACAAAGCAGGGGCCTATGCTCCCCTTGAATGTGCATATTGTTACCATGTTTTTGCTTTTTGTTCTTCGTGACGGATGCATGGTCAACATTGCTTTACAACATTGTGGGTCTTATTTATTGAATTTAATTTGCAGCTGTGTGTGTTTTTGAAATGGTTAAAGGTTAAATGAGACATTGTTTAAGCACTTGGGGCTCATCGTTAACATGATGGTTCCCCCCTAATCTGTCCAATCAAAACCAGCCACTGCAGGACTCCACCCCCGAGAGAAGACTCATCCATGTTCCGAAGTATGCAATTAAAGTTTGGAACACGTTAGAAGCACCTTGTTCGTTTACTGACGTCACGACACAATCACACAATGCTACATTTATGGTCATTAAAGAATCTGATGGATATGCAGTAGATTGACATTAGTACATACAGCAAAGTTAAAAAATACAAAAAAAAAATATTTCACAATCATGTTAAAATGAGAAATCTAGATAATCAATACCTATATGTACATTCAATTCCAAACTCCAGGACAAAATCGGCCATAGATTTGAATTATATTTATACATATTGACTTTGAATTTATTCATGTTTTATTATTCATGGCTTTGGAATAAAAGCCTAAATCGACCTCAGCTGGACTTGAAGAATAATCCATCGCAGACTGAAAAACACGGTTTTCCTTCAGAGCATTGATTGAGGACGAGCTTCACTAATGTTTCTTTCAACTTCAAAACGACACGATCCTGTTTGACAACACTGTTATTTATTTTCAGACGTTCCACAAATCTTTTCTGAGCTTTGAGTTCCATTGGGACGAAGGACGCTCCAGGTTCAGTCCCCCGTGTGTGTCTCATTTCTTGTATATTTAGAGGCCAAACAATAAATCTGTATGATGTCCACGACTGTGCAGGATGTTCATTCACTGATCATTATGAATAATAGTAAGTCATCTTTATTTAGTGCTTCTCACAGACCAGAGTCACAAAGCGCCTTACAACTGATGTGGGCGTTTGTCTCTCTCCACACAGAAATGGCCAGAACTATTTTGCCTACTGGGGGAGAACATGCAAACTCCACACAGAAATTCTTGCTGTGAGGCATAAGCGCTAACCACTGCACCACCGTTGGAGCCTTTTTGCACTTTGCATTTCTCTCTCCATACACCTGCACCTGTGTAAGAACAGAATTTACTCTCACTGTGGTGCAATCCCATCATGCACAGGTGAAAATTAGATTATTGTTGAATAGTCCTCAGACTTTGAAGAGAAGCACCATCTTCAGAGCCTGAGAATAACGTGTTGGCGTGAGAAATGTGTATAAAACTGGGAATAATATGGAAAAACTGGATCCCGAGAATAAGATTTTGGAGACCTTTCTGAGGCGACAGTAGCGGAGTTGGGCTTTGAATCGAATACCTGTGGGTTTGACCCCTCCACAACCTATGCTCACTGAAGTCTGCTGTTGCTGGGTCTCTGGACAAGACATTTAACCCCACTTTGCCTGAAGCCCCAGCTGAAAGCCCAAGACTGTCATTGCTGAGGGAGCAGCCATCCTCTATATGGACCCACCACCTGCAGGAGGATCAGAGGGACTGGTGCTGCAGCTTGGATTCTACCCCACAACCCAGATTATAGATATTTCATTTATCCCCGTGGGAGAAATTCTAGAAAACATCATTCATACATAAATAAATACATCCTTCTAAAAGTTACTAACAGTAGTAATAAAGTGCACATATTAAACTCAAACAGATCTGTTATATGTAGTCTCATATGTACTAAAAAATGAGCAAAGAGTTGTCTGTTTTAAACTGTCAGTCGTTATGAGAGAAGGATCCAAAATTCTTCCTAACATAATTTGGAGACGTAAGGACACAATAGTCGTCTGTGGTGTAGTATTCCTCAGCCTCTTATGTACAAGCACATTCCTCAAGTCTCCAAACTAAATGGAGACAAGAAAGAAAAAGTGGCTGCTTGCAAGTCTGGATTAATTTGAGCATTTTCTTGAGGGATAATGGGTGTAGTGGAGGGGGCCGGTGGAAGAATAGAGATAGGGGGGGGGGGGGGGGGGGGGGGCAGTGGAATGGTTCAGAGACCAGGCCAGTCAGCGGGACATCCTGTTTGAGCGCCCAAAGAGCATTTCCTCCAATAAAGAGGGGGTAGACGTCCAAATAAGCTCCCGCCGTCCAGACACAGAGACATTGATTGTCACCTTGGCACGAGGCCAAGTACCCCCCCCCCCCCCCCCCCCCCCCTCACACACACACCCCCCACTGAGCCTGCTGGACCAGAGTCAAAAAGCAGTGCAAGAAAGAAGTACCTGAGCCCAAACTGAAGCCACTCTGAGAATCTGCTTTCATTCACAAAGACATTATTCTCTTATTGAACTCTTTACAGCTGTTTTATTCCACCCTGAGTAGAAGATATAAGGAGGACTATATTTTTGTCTAAAGTAAAAATGGTGGAATGAAATGTTTTGTTAATTTGAGAGCTTCTTGGCTCTGGTCCAGTCTGGGAACCATTATGTGGAACTTATCATTTTCCCTGGCAACTTATGCTTCCAGGGTGGCAACAGCCCACCGCAGCATTATGGCCTGGAGCACAATATTGATGTCACACTGTATCTGTGTGAGTAAGTAAGTCATCTTTATTTATATAGCGCATTTGACAGACCAAGGTCACGTAAAGCGCAAAGTGAATTTAGGACCATTATCTTCATGACTAAATGTTTAAAACATATAAAAGTCTTTATTGGTCTAAGGATCAATAACAATATAAATTGGCTCAGAAGATGGTCCTCCATAGTGAGACTGTAAGTAAGTCTTATTTATTTTTAGTGCGCATTCCACAGACCAAGGTCACACAAAGTACTTTTGTTTTTTTGCAGAGAAAAAAAAAGACATACAAAACAACATCAATGACACGTAGACATACTGTACATACTGTAGATATTCAGGTAGACATACATGTAAACATACCGGTAGGGATACAGATTTACATACAGGTGGAAATAGTGGCACAGGTAAACATACAGGCAGGGATACGGGTGTAGGCGGTAGAAGGGTTGAAGGGGGGCGTACACAAAGTACTTTACTGCGTTTTGAAATGCTGATATTTTTCCATTCACTTTACACACAGAGATGACAGAACACGCTCCCGATCATCAACATCCAACTCTGATCCAATCATATCTAAGTTTTATAGTGGTAGGGGAAACCGTAGCACCTGGAGGAAACCTACACAAATGGGGAGAACTTGCAAATTCCACTCAGAACGACCGGTATGGAGGTGGAGTCAGACCCAGGACCTTTCTCTCTGTGACGCACCAGCACTAACCACTGTATTTCCCCTTTGATACCTGGAACTGTGTTCGGAAGGATTCTCTCTGGAGGCTTCTTGGCGAATTCAATGGTTTTGTAAGGTCCTACGAGAAATTTGCTGTTGTGATTTAGGGCTATACTAGAATACATTCAATTGGATTTGAATTGATCTCTGGATTCATTGAATGACTCTCTGCTTTCAGTTGTGAATTTTGGGTTCCTTTTTTAATGTCACCTCTCAACATTCCCAGCCTCACCTCTGATCATGAACTTCGGCTAAAAAGACTGAAAGGACCAGTTTGCAAATACAAGCGGCCCACATAAGTTTCCTCCGCAGAATGTCAAACACAGGAGGAGCCCGGAGTAGAGCCGCTGCTTTTTTCCGTCGGGAGGAGCCTGTTGAGTTGTCTCGGGCATCTGTTGCGGATGCCTCCTGGACGCCCCTCTGGGGAGATGAGCTGGAGGCCGTGTGTGCGGAGAGAGAAGTCTGAACATCTCTGCTTTGACTGCTGCTCCCGCCACTCGGCTACAGAAAGCGGAAGAAAATAGACGGGAGTTTGTGGTGCAGTGCAGTGTCAGCGCCACATTCAAATACATTTCTATTGAATTTATTGTTGTATAGCCCCAAATCAAAACAGTGGTTATGTTGGAGACTTGAAAACCGTTTCAATCGCCAACACAGATCAGAGAATCAAACAGTTCACAAGGCAATGATAATAATAACACATCAAGCCATTGGTCCATAAGAGGCAGAGACCAATGTCCATCAATGTTAATATTCTAGTCCATAAATGTCCTTTGACCCTCCTGCATTGGCAAGGAAGAACCCATATAGAAAAAAACAGTGGGAAAACGTGAGAAACCTGAGAGAGGCCCACACTGAGAGAGATATCCGCTCCCGCAGACGGACGGGGGATAGATCCAGGACTCAAGCTGTGGAACGAGCACAAGGCCACGCGAGGCTGGACTCAGACTGTAGAACGAGGACATGGAAACCCCTTCATGATCATCAGATAAAATTAAGGCAGCGAATTTGTCATTTACATTCCCATACCTCGATCAACCGTTTTACCTCTAATCTCCTCTATTCTCTGATGATTGTGTGTCTCTTTATGGCCTTATACTTCAGTGGAGCCCGCCTCGGACCACCAAAGACCCCACAGCCCATGTTTGCAGAAGGATTTGAACCCCCTGGCCACCCGCCCATTGTCTGCAAATTTGCCCAGTGTCCATATCCCAAAAGACACAGATCATATGCTTTTGTTCCGAGCTGCTGTCTCCGGTCCCTCCTGCCGTCTGCCGTGTTGACCTGCCTGTCTGCTCCACCCTTCAGTTGTGGGTGGCTAAAGTCGGCCCCTTGGCACACACCCCCTTCGGTCAGGATGCATACAAATTGGCTTTTCAAAAATCAGATCAAGTTATGGAAGAACAAAAGCAGGCAGACTTCAAAGGGAGGGGATGGGGAAGTGGCCAGTGATCCGTTTTGATTCATTCTATGTACGGCGATACAGAAGGAGCTCAGATCAGTGTGGTAGGTTTTTTTGGTTCACAAACCGTTGGAACATGACTAATATTTGGCGATGTTAATTTATTAGCGAGGATGAAACTTTTAAAATAAATAAAATTGAAGCTGGGGCATAGACTGCATATATTGGGGAGACCACTATCACACAGCCAATCAGTTTCAAGGCCAAAGCAATCGATACAAAGTGTTCTGTTTGATGGACAATGTGTGGCCACCCGTTTTGGTTTTTGTCTGCATTTGCACACACACACACACACACCATTTTATTACATTTATTCCAGACATTAGTAATGGAGTACCTAACTTTTGTTTCATAAATGCATTGTCCCAACAGAGAAGTACTGTAGCTCCGCCCCTTTGGTCTAAAACCTCCTGTCTCAGTCTTGTAATAGCATGATGTCAATGTACCACAATGTCATCATATCCAGTTTTCTGCCTTTTAAAACAAAAGTATTTCCCATAAATTAGTTTCGAGTGCTTCTCAGGCGAAATTACGGCTCTACAAACCTACGTGCGTTTGCAGCCAGTAATTTTCAAATTTCAAAAAAATCTAGTTCTCCCTCTGGTGGCAGCATAGGGAGTTACAAGTGGAAATCATTTTTACCCTTCATACCTTCATACATGTGTGTGGAGTAGAACAAATATTTTCAACTTGAGATATTATTTCACATTCCATAACATGAGATGACATAGGAAATGATCTCATTACAAATTTAAATGGCCAAAATGTGATACATAATAGTTCTTCTTTAAATAACAAATCAGACAACAACAAGCAAAAACATTACCTCAATTTTACTGCATTGTTAATTTGTTGTGGGTTCAAAGTTAGGTGCCCCAGCTCTAACCCTTTAAAGACAGAAAGGGTCAAAGACATCTCGACTTCTGACAAACTAAAGTGAAAGAGGAGTTACTCTTTGATGCCGTGATGTCACTTTTGAACCAAGATGTTGCTTTGTAAATGTCTGTTTTCTCGCGATGCATTGTCCTACACAAAGTTAACATCTGTTGAAGCCAAGTCCAAGTTTGTTCCATATGTCATCGGCAGCCAGTGGTGGATTTAATTATCGTTCCCCCTCTGTCTCCCCCCTCCCCGCTTTGCCTCAGACCTCCAGCCCTTTGGAGCGGATCCCAAACCTGCGCACACTCTTTGATTTTTGGAAATTTTTTGGGGTTTTTCGACTTGGCACTGCTCCTTCTCCCCCTGCTTTGTTCCTCTTGATGGATCTAGGCGGGCCGGCGAACCATGACCCCTGCCAGCCCACCCCGTCTGTACACGCTCAGACAATGGACCAGCACAGGAAAGAGGAGAAGGAGGGAGGTAAAGGGGAGGGAGAGGGGAGAAAAAACAGTGGACAAATGTTGTGAGAGGGTCTGAATCAAAGTCTCATCACTGGCAGAGATTACAGCAGCGAGTGCGCTTTGTGTTTGGCACGGATAAGTTAGCGATGTGTGATGTCCGAGGCCTTTTGAGCCAGGCCTGGGCCACCTGCCGCCTACACCGAGAACTATAGGACAAGAACCTTCTGAACTCACCTCCCCCCCTCCCAAATGGTCTCATCACGCTGCACGGTTAAGGCTTAGTAGGTCAGTTTTAAGAAGACAAAACCCGTAAAGAAGCTAGTACTGCTTCATTACCTGACTCACTACAGAACTTTAAATCACTTCTCAAAACCCACCTGTTTCCTCTTAGCTTTCCTTAAGTTTGTTCTTCTATTTATGTTTTATATTAGCCTAGCCTTATCATTGAGTTTCATTTCCATGCATAGTACGAAATGTCACTTTTACGATGGTGTGGCACGACCAGGCTAATTTCATATGTTTTGTAAAGTGTCTTTGAGGGTCCAAAAAAGAGCCATATAAGTTTGATGTATTATTATGATTTGGCAGTAGACTTCCGCCTTCGTCAGAGGTAATTGAGCAGTACTGGCTTCTTTACACTTTTAAGATTAAGACGCACCGACGCATGACATGTGAGATCAGGTTGGCAGTGTTCATTGTTTGTTGTACAGTCTGACAGCAGCAAGAAGGAAAGACCTGCGGAACCTCTCCTTCACACAGCGAGGGTGAATAAACCTGTCTCTGAAGCTGCTCTCCAGAGCACACAGAGTGTCCTGTAGGGGGCGACAGTCATTGTCCAGCATAGATGTTAGTTTGTCCAGGACCCTCCTGTCCCCCACCTGCTGCACTGTGTCCAGGGAACAGCCCAGGACTGAGCTGGACTTCCTGATGACCTTGTCCAGCGTCTTCCTGTCCCTCTCTGTGATGCTGCTGTTCCAGCAGACCACACGGTACAAGAGGCTGATGCCACCACAGAGTCATAGAGGAAGATAATGACTGATTGAAACTGACCAGGACCAAAGTCAGATAAGGAGATCCAGGAGAAAAGTGGCTAATGTACAGATGCTCAATAGGAAATGTTATATGAAGCTCTGCTTGTATCGGCCTGAAGGTCGGTTTGTATTATCTGGAGGCCAGGGGGTCATCTCTGTGTAAAACGTGTGAAAAACAGATGTCTGATGAAGGGCTTCAGTCCGAAACGTTAACTTGTCTGTAAATAAAAGACACTTGGGAGCAACATAACTTTCTAATTTTTTTTCACAAAAAAAGATTATTTTAATTGGAAATATATTTGAAATCATTACAATTTGCCCTTTACCTAAATGTTTTGTGAAAAGCCAGATGAATTTTAGTGACAAATGAAGTTTCACCCCTTCTGAAGCAAATCCTTTCATATTTACTGCAACAAAACATGTTGAAGATTGTGGCTGGATTATCCATCTTGTTCAAAATGGAGATATCATTCATTCATAAAAAATTAACAAGAAATCAGTAATAACAAATCATTTTGTTATATATGTGCTATCATGTCATTTTGCTTGTGGATGAATGAAGCTTATCTAAATATAAAATTACTGAAGAAAATTCACTTTCTGTAATCTTTACATTTACATTTTGATATTGTCTTTGTAAATCAAGATATGAACCGAGTAAGACCAATCAGATGCCTTAGATTGTAGGGAAAACTCCAGTTAGCAACAAACCTGTCCCTATTACGGCTTGAATCAAAGACCCTCAAAACAAATACCCATATAAGGAAGTTAGCTCCAGCTAGCTTATGTTCAAATTGGCTTCTTCTGCATTCAGGCTTCTTCTGCAAACCAAGACCAGCTTCCATCCATCCATTTTCTACCCCTTAATCCATTTCTGGGTCGGGGGGGTGGCAGTCAGAGATGCCACCCAAGTCTCATAGCACCAGCCCCTCACTGACCCTCTGCAGGTGGTGAGTCCACAGGAGGACGGCTGCTCTCTGAGTGTGAGCATAGCCTTGATCTTTTCAGTGGGGGCTTTGGGCAAAGTGGGGTTAAGTGTCTTGCCCAAGGACACAACGACAGCAGTCATCAGTGGGAGTCGGTGGAGAAGGTATCATGGTGGGAATTGAACCCACGACCTTCAGGCCTAAAGGCCAATGCTCTACCAACTGAGCTACTGTCGCCCCCCAAGACCAGCTTTGTGATTGTAAATGATTAATAATATCACCTGAGCACCAATAAGCATTCGTCCGACGTGTGCCGACGTGTTGTTACGAGTTCTAAGCCGATAAACGTCTTCAGTTCAAGGCCACATGTGCAAATGGCTTCCAGAGCAGCACCGTGTCCAGCCTTTCTCTACTTCCTGCTGTAATTAAGACCAAATGAACGGACCCCCAACACACACCGCCGGAGCCCTCTTTTTAATTGACTTAATGCTTGAATGGCGGACGGCGCGGCAGGAGCTGGGGAAAGGCCTCATTACCACTGCGCTTTTGGGAGGACTACAAAATAAATCATAAAACGTTGCGTAAACCAATACGAGTCTTTTTATATAGCCAAAGACTAATTGAAAGTCTTGAATACGTCGGCTGAAAACATCAAAGAACTATGTGATTTTAGGTCCACGAAAGTTTCATTTCTGACAAGATTTGTTTCGCTGTTGAGATAAGCTTCATTTAGTTTTTGATACTGGAAGATTTAATGTGTCGCTCTCTGCTGGTCAAAGAGGATACGACAGCTTGTGAATAAATCTTTTTAGATGCAGACGAGTCAAATAACAGTGAGGCAAACCTGTTACACTGAGACTGGACCAGCAAAATATTGAGAGGTTTTAAATCCTATTTTTCCTCTAACATACCGTTTTAGTAGTTTATATTATATTATCTTAAATATTAAATGCTTTTATGTTGTTGTTTTTTTTTTTACTGTGAAAAGAAGAGGTCGTTGGGTTTTAAGAATCAGTGTTTCTAGCTCCTCAGGAACACACACAAAAACATAATTCGTTATGTAAGTAAGCTTTATTTATATACCGCCTTTCACAGACCAGAGTCACAAAGCGGTTTACAATTGTTTTTTTTTGGGCACTTGTCTCTCACTCCACACAGAGATGGGGGCGAGGTCGCCGAACAGGAGGCACATGTCAGAACTATTGTACATATTTTTAGTGGTAGGGGAAACCGGACTCCAAACATGCAAACTCCACTCAGAAAGGCCCTGGTCCGGCCGGGATTCGAACCCAGGACCTTCTTGCTGAGAGGCCACCGTGCCGTTATGTTCTTTTTGCAATGTTTTTTTTGACTTGACTCCACTCAGCTCTACTTTACCTTGATTGGGAGTGTTTCTGCCTGTTGGGAGTGTTTCTGCCTGTCCTCTTTGTCTGGTACCAGGTACTTTTTTAGTATCTAGGTTGCTAGGGGTCGACATGGTTTACATGTCATTATTCATTCACTCCATACACGGTGGTGATGAACTACTACTGTAGCCACAGCTGCCCAGACTCATTCTAGGCAATGTCGGTAAAGTGTCTTGCCGAAGGACACAACGGCAGTTTGGCATTTTACAGTCGCCCCACTGTGGCTGATGTTCCCAGAGGTAAAGTGTCTTGCCAAGGACTCAACGACAGCAGACAGTGGGAGTCGATGGTGTAAGTACGGCTCGAACCCACAACCCTCTGGCTCAATGGCCAGTGTTCTACCAACTGAGCTACTGTCGGCCCAAAATATAATGGAAGCACGATCATGTAGAGTAGGGCCAAGCAGGTTCTGGTGGAAAAGGGTCTTAAGAAGCTAAGCAGGGCGGGGCCTCGTTAGTACTGTGATGGGGGACCTCTGGAAAGGAGCGGCTGCAGCTGTAAACTGTGTGTGAATGATTGAGGTGAAGCATGGAGCATTGTTAAGAATGTAAACTACTGGACACGAAAGAGTCGTTCACGAGATTGCTTTTAACTGCCATCCGAGTAAAAGTGGGTGGAATCTCTATAGGGCGTTTATGGTGAAATCCTGGTGTTATTTTGCCCTCTGCTGGAAGAACCGGAACACGAGTTGTTAAATTCATTTGAATTAAGAATGTTCCTGGGCATATGCCTTGTGTGCGGTTAGTTCAAGGCGGTGTATAACATACACGGTTATAAATGTCAGCAATACTTTCGGGAGTGTTTTAAATCATTTTAATGCAGGGTCTTCCTAGCTTTGATCCAGTCAAATGTAAATATTTTGAGACAGACATTCCATAAATTTAGTATTTTTCAATCTGTATGACAAGATTGAGGCAATTTGGGAATCAGTAAAGATTGCTTATACTTGGCTATCACTTTTCCAATGATTTAAAAGACCCTAAAGGAGAGATTGTATAGCAATTTAGATGAAATATTGCTTCAAAACTGATTAACAGTATACACATACTCCCTGGTTCAGGTTTGAGACCAACTATTTAGAGTGAATTGGGGAAAACACAACAATGGCCAGGAGAGTCCATCTTTATTTAGTCCAATATCGGTTCCCAGTGGTCAGTTTACATAAACATGCTTTAGTTCATGCAAAAACACCATTTGAGGCTTGCAACGCATTTGATGTGGTTTTATCAGGCCCTACTCACTGCTTATGGTCAATTTGAGGTGGAAACCCTTCCAAAATGCTCAATCGTTCAATTAGGAGAAAATTAAACATGGCAGAAACAAGTGCCCTTAAGAGCTTTATTAAAACGACACTTTACATGGGAATGCCACAAAAAGCAGGTTAACACAAATGTAGCACCAAACAAAGGCAAAACACAAATGAGCTTCTTTGAAGCCACTTTTTAAAAAATACCCCAGGTGAGTAAATGCAAGCTCAACCATACAAATAACCCTACAGGCGTTCTACACTAAGACATTTAACCAATTGATGCAGACGTCGTCCTGAGATGGCACAACTTCCGAGCACTTCAGGTTATACGGTCTTCTGCTGGCCCTTCTTTCCGATCAGAGACTTGTGAATATGGGGGATGACACCTGAAGTACAAAAAAGGTGCATGAGGATACAATCCAAACAGTTGTACCGCCCATGTAAAAGAGCAAAAGGAAGTCATCTAGGGCCAAGAACAGTTTACCTCCTCCAGCAATGGTAGCTTTGATGAGGGAATCCAGCTCTTCATCTCCTCGAATGGCCAGCTGCAAGTGGCGTGGAGTAATACGCTTCACTTTGAGATCCTTTGATGCGTTTCCTGCCAGTTCCAGCACCTGCACCAGAAATTCTGTATTATATACACAACCAAAACGAACTACAACAGATTTACAGTCGAGAAAAATGACCAAAACAGCAGAAGCGTGCTTAGTTACCTCGGCTGTAAGGTACTCGAGAATAGCCGCGCTGTATACGGCTGCAGTGGCTCCCACTCTGCCGTGACTTGTGGTCCTAGACTTGAGGTGTCTGTGGATACGGCCCACTGGGAACTGATGGAGGCGGGATGAAAAGAAAAACGTTAAAGAATAGCCATAACACTAAGATCAACAAAAACACTTGCTAGTGTTAGCATACTAGCCTAGCACAGGGAAATGAATGAAACCTTGTACAAACCTGCAGACCTGCTCTTTGAGAGCGCGAAATAGCCTTCGTCTTGGTCTTTCCGGAGTCCTTTCCTGCTTTTCCACCAGCCTGAAATATACAATATTTATGGTGATCAATACGCCCGTATTTACTCTCCTTACAAAATAACCGCCAGGATTATTTTTACCGCCCCATTCAAGCCCATAACCAAACGCAAAACCGCCGACTTAGCATGCTAACGCTACCGTGCTAATGGCTAACACAAATTCCAGGAGCCTAACGGGTAAACAAACCGAGAGCTTTGGTGTTTTACGATACCGGATAGACGAGCCGTAGAATAGAAGGGTGAAGCATTACCATGATTCAAATCCTTTGCGGGTTGTGGACTGAAGCGAAAGCCTGATGCGGTCTGCTATTCAGCACCGAGTGTCGGTTTGAACTACAGCCCCCGCCTTCGATTGTAGACGATATATAAGCCGCGGACATCCGGGTTACAGCCCATAATACGCGGACCAATCACTTCTCAGCTTGAATTTGTTGGCAGAGGGATTGACCAATCAGCAACTGATTACGTAACTTTGCGGGAAAAGCTTTGAGCTATCGCGCAAAGCCACACGGGTAATGTAGTTCCGATACGACATGTTCAATCCATTGTGTTGTGCGCTCACTGTGTTTACATACAGCGTGGTAGTTACGCGCTTTATACGAGATTCGTGAATGTAACTGATACGTGTGGAGCTTTAACACTAGCGATAGTTCTAAGACACAGCGGAACGAACTGAAGAATTAAACATGTACATCCTACTCTGGATGTTGTACTTTCATAATTCGGAAACAATAAGTCACTTCCCTGACATTCATTAGAGCTTGACGAGGAAATACTTTGCATATATTATCTCCATTGATCGACCCTATGGCTTCGTAGCTCTATAAAACCTAACTATTTACCATAAAATATACTATATCACAATAATAATGATACATCATCATCATACAAAGAAATGGAATAAGGAATTGAACTTCATCCTGTTGCCACATAGGGGCAGTATGTGCCCATCCAAATTATTCTATATTTCCTATCTTTTCTTTTTTCCTGTAAAAAAAAACAATAGTATCACTACAATTGTTAATGTACATTAGGTAGACGTTCAATTAATTTATGAGCACCTCCCCCCTCAGTGTATTGGACATATTAGCAAATACACATACACGTAAATGTTTACCAGTCAGAAAACCATGTGTTTACAACCACATGTCAACCACATGATATCTACCTAAACACATCCACAGCAATAAGAGAATGTGTTTTCATGATTTGTTCCAACGGCTTATTTATTGACATTGTTTTAAAGTATATCAACAAAAGATGTCACTCACAATGGCATCTATATTTACTGTATATATATATATTTTAAGAACATCTTGTACCAACATTGACACAGTAACTATAACGTCTTAATAAACTTGTGTGCATCTACCAATTGTGACACTGCTCCACACAAGTCTTGCATTTCTTGTGGCCTCGGTAAACGTGTCGAAGGGTATTATTATTCGTGATTTTGGAGCAGGGAGTCTGGATTTAGCTCCTGTGGCCCACCAGGCTCTTGTCTGTGGCTCGGAGGGAGCACAGTTGGTGGTGGGCTGGTCACGTTTCCACACATACCACTCATTCTCAGGCATCCCTCCCAGGCACAACTTTACTCTCTCTTTCTTTTGACCTTCCTCCATCACTCTTACTACTACTGTGGCATTGTCAATCACCTCCCAAGGCCCTGCAACAATATGATATGACCTTCAGCCTACAACATTGGTAGAAAACACCATTCTATAGGCAACCATTTCATTGCTTTGGTAAATAATTGTAACATTTCATAGTAGCCTTGACATATGTGGTAGTGTTTCCAACTCCCAGTGAATGTATTTACAATTGACCACTAAAGTAAAGGTTTTTTTTCCCCGTTGTTCAAGACAAAATGGTTGGGATCCACTGGCATACTTTATTCGTCCCAAAGTGGGGAAATGTCAGTGTTGCATCACCAGTTACAGAACAGTAGGAATGAGGAGCACACAACACAAGAGGAATGAACAATAATTCTATACCAGGGGTCTCCAACCTCTGTCACCTGGAGAGCAACTTTCTTGGGTCTAAAATGGCAAAGAACTACTCCTTTAAAGGTTAAAGGTATACTGCGATTTTTGGGCCAATTTGGTTTCAGGTTAAACAGTTTTAAGAGTATTAATGGTGAGCGCTTGCCTTAGGGTATTTTTACTATAAATAGTAATTGTACACGGTACCTGTTCAAATAAAGCACATACAATACAATACAATTATTTATCATTCCTTTTTTATGCTAGCTTGCATTTACAATAGTTTTCAGCAAATGAAACGTACTTTTTGTAATATTCTGGGTATCTATATAATTTCTAAATCCTTTGGGGAGCTTCTTGCATGGGGATGATGAGTTACTGGTATCTCCCGAGCGATTTAGTTCTATACTAAAAAAAATGATAAAGAAGCAAGTTTATGATCTCTTGCTGTAGCTTAATGTCATCATTTGAGATATAAATGACTCATGCTGAAGATAATGTAGGTACAATGTGGACAAAACAAAGACGTACAGTGCTTCAGATAATTATGTGTTAGCAGTAATACAGAATAACAGGGGTCCACGCTACAAAATATGTTGGTTAGGTTCCACGGTAATAAGGAAGCAAGTCCAAAATCTCCAAATTTAGCATAATAAAGGGGCAAAATAAAATAAAATGTCTAACTCTAGCAAATAAAGCTAAAGCTTTAAAGCTTTAGCGTGAATAAAGCAGTTCTGTTTTGTTCTGTTCTACAACTGAGGGATTTTATATTTTTTTATCTTTCTTTTTAATGTACAGTGATTATTTATGATTTTAATGCCTTTCTATCTTGTTTATTTTCAGCACTTTGAGTTGCCTTGTGAATGAATTGTGCTATATAAATCTAAAATCTCCAACTTTAGAATAACAAAGAAGCAAGAATTATGTATAAAATCTATGACTTCAGCATAGTAATGACAGTAATCAATGCGGCTGCTATCAATAACAGACCAAACTACAAAGAAACAATGGAATGTAATCTTTGCCTTATTAATGTCAGACAAACAGCTGCAGTCTCAGTCATCTGCGTTGGCTCCTGTGGGCGCGCTGAGGTCGGCGAGTTCGACACACAGCTATTGCAGCTATTTTCTGAATTGTTTTGCTCAGTGCTGTAGGTGTGCCACTTGTTTTTGATTCATCAATTCAATTCAATTTATTCTTGTACAGCCCCAAACTCTTGTTGGACTTTACACAACCGTTAAATTGACCAACACAGATCAGAGAATTAAACAGTTCAAACACAATAAATAGTACAGAAAAGACCTATACTGTATATTGGTCCATATGTGGAGCCGATGACCAATAAGGTTGGACACGTTATGTTGCACCATATTGTAAAACCAATCATCACTTCAAATCTTTTGTCCATCCATCCATCCATTTTCTACCCTTTAATCCATTTCTGGGTCGGGGGGGTGGCAGTCAGAGATGCCACCCAAGTCTCATAGCACCAGCCCCTCACTGACCCTCTGCAGGTGGTGAGTCCACAGGAGGATGGCTGCTCTCTGAGTGTGAGCATAGCCTTGATCTTTCAGTGGGGGCTTTGGGTAAAGTGGGGTTAAGTGTCTTGCCCAAGGACACAACGACAGCAGTCATCAGTGGGAGTCGATGGAGAAGGTGCAGAGGTGGGAATTGAACCCACAACCTTCTGGCCTGAAGGCCAATGCTCTACCAACTGAGCTACTGTCGCCCCATCTTTTGTCCAAACCACTATTAGACTGAACTCTCTGTAGCTTGTTCGTGATATGGACTTTAATGTTTGAGCTATTATTGTTGTATAATATTCATATATGGGCTCCACTTCATATCATATCGCTTAGGTTACTTACTGCCTGACATTTCCTGTGTTTGTATGTGTTTTGTAGATAGATAGAGAGATACTTTATTGATCCCCCTGGGACCTCAGCAGCAGAGGTGGAGTAGCCTCTGGGTGGAGCAGGACGTGTCACAGCAGCACAGGTGGAGTAGCCTCTGGGTGGAGCAGGATGGGTCACAGCAGCACAGGTGGAGTAGCCTCTGGGTGGAGCAGGACGGGTCACAGCAGCAGAGATGGAGTAGCTGCTGGTTGGAGTAGGAAGGGTCAAAAGGTGGAGTAGCCGCTTGGTTCGGACAATTTTCTCTGCTCTAGTCCAAAATAAAATGCTAAATGCTTCATTAGCATTTGTCAAAAAGTTAGCATTCCTCCAGTGGATTTTTGCCTGATCTGCTTGGTTTGGACCATGAATTCTCTGTTCTGGTCTGGACCAATGTAAAACCATAAAACACTGTTCTGCAGCAACATCTCAGGTAGAAAAAAGCAAGACAAATACAAAACTGTAAAGCCCAAAACAACAACTGTTAGGTGTCGTATGTGTTTCGTATGTTTTTATGCCCTGTGCTGATCAAACAAATTGCCCCTGGTGGGATAAATAAAGTAGTCTGAATTTTAATCTGAGTCTGAATCCTCACCACTCTTTTTGCTTCATCAATGCAAGCAACACATTCTGACGGCAAATTCTCCAGTTCAATGGGTCAAAACACAGAACAGAAAATAGCAGAGTAGGTTGAGACTGGGTGTGGCAGCTGAATATGCGCCTCATTCAGCAAAGTGCCAGACAACGGTGTATATGCATTAGCAAATGAATCTAGTGCTGATCAGACACTCTCTTTCTGTGCTGTGTGAAGGATAATGTGGCCGTTACTCACCTTACTTTTCAAAATGTGAAGAGAGAAAATTGGCTTAACGATTGGACTAAATTAATGGGTTTACCTACTCTCCCAACGTTACATTGTAGAACAGAGCCAGGTAGTAAAAATGAAATGTACCGGACCTTTTAAGTTAGGGGTATGACGTTCAAGCCATAAAAAATGTTTGACCAAATTTTTTCAAGACATAAAAGTGAAAAACAGAGTATCACCTTCACTCCAAGCCAATCATCTCTAAAAGGGGACTCGCGGTATGCAAACTATAAAAAATGTTCCATTGTAAGATAACAAGATCCTTCATTTGTCCCACAGTGGGGAAATTTCAGTGTTGCATCACCAGTTACAGAACAGTAGGGATGAGGAGCACACAGCAAAAGATAAGTGAACAGTAAAATAAAATCTCCAATTCTAGCATCAAAGAAACAAGTGAAAAAAATTATAAATACTTAAAGCAGTATAAAATGTCTACAATTTGCGTGATAAGAAGCAAGTATAAAGCACTGTATGTAGCAGCATATGAGCCTCTGGGAGACAGTGACGGAGGACGGAGTGACAGTTCAAACACAAGAAATGCAATGATAAAAAAACACATAGAGCCTTTGGTTTTAACCCACTGCATCTTTTGGTTATCTGAAGGCCAAGCTACTGG
Organism: Knipowitschia caucasica; assembly: GCA_964034765.1. NCBI lineage: Eukaryota > Metazoa > Chordata > Actinopteri > Gobiiformes > Gobiidae > Knipowitschia > Knipowitschia caucasica. The sequence goes on from OZ035841.1 coordinate 21,752,474, forward strand.
CACTGCGGCGAATGCTGATTGGATGGTGTTCATTCCTCCATGCTGTATATTATCACTTGCATTCTGTAAAATATTTGTTCGTGCTGTCTCTACCAACGACAATAAAACATATCTTCTGTCTGAATTAAAGACGCGATCCCATCTTCTTCAGAGGCAGATGACCAATGCCCATAAATGTTGTTGAATGTCGAGTGTTCTGGATCGTTGTCCTTAGACCCTCCTGCATCGGGAAGGAAAAACTCTGAAAACCCTACTCAAGTTAATGGCCCAGACAAAAACAGCATGTTATGGACTGATTTCACATTTTTCTTTCTGTTGGTACAAACAAAATCTATCATTGATGAGAAAGTTAGGTACCCCATACTAATTCCATCCCACCATGACCCATTCAAATAATATTAAGGATATTTTTGTGTAAATAGGGAAATCCTCTTTTTGACCTTTGGGGAAAACTCGGATGTGACTGGGATTGTAGAGGAGGAAGGGCTACACAAAGGGCGTGAGAAACAGTGATGTCACACACACAAGCCGAGACGTTCGGTGGGAAAGTCATTACTCGGTCACAGAGATTTAAAAAAGCCAGAGATATGAGAGGGACACACTGCGCTGTGCCAGAGATGGTGGTCATTTTGTTTAAAATTGTTATTTATTAGTTTATTTTTATCAATAAATACTGATTTGCCAAGATAGACATGGAGGAAACACATGTAGACATTTAGATCATAGAACGCATAACAAAGAGTAATTTCATAGACCTGGAAACATATTTAGTGGTGGTGATTCTTGTTCATAGCATTGATATAAGTTTGATGAATTTGACTACCATGGCACGATGTACCTCATTTTACAGCTGATTCTCTCATGAAAACAATTGCCTCATTCCTTTTCTTCTAAACTCAAATATCCAAGGCATACAGTACTTTAATTTGAATTAAAGTATGCATCGAGCCTGGTCTTACCATACCATCATACTAATGTCATGTCATAATTGACCGGAGTTTACGGATAGCTAAGGCCAAGCTAGGCCACAACCTGCTGCCTTCATGTTTTTGTTAGCGTACTTAAAGAGCTGTGTGAGTCATTATCTGACTGGGGATACTTCACGTTGACACATTTGATTTAAAACTTACTGATGATTTAGTGATTAGGATTTGGCTCTCCCACTTATGTGGCTCTGGTTCGATTCCCGGCTTGAGATTGGATGTTTTGGAGAATCTAAAATTGTCCCCACCATAGATGAAACCAAACCTACGCCGTTGGTCACCAAAATGCAGCAGCTCGAGTCCTGACTAGAACCAGGAAGTACGACCATATTAGTCCAGTTCTCAGGTCTCTGCACTGGCTTCCTGTGGCTCAGAGAATAGACTTTAAAACAGCTCTGCTTGTGTACAAGTCTCTCCATGGCCTCGCACCAAAATATATTAGTGACATGTTAGTCCCATATGAACCAGCCCGGACTCTGAGGAGCACAGGGACTGGACTCCTGTTAGTGCCCAGAGTCAGAACTAAACATGGGGAGGCTGCTTTTCAGATTCATGCTGCTAAAATCTGGAACAATCTTCCTGAAGATGTGAGACAGGCCTCCTCTCTGACAATGTTTAAAACCAGGTTAAAAACGGTGCTGTTTAGCTGTGCATACAACTGAGGGATTTTATATTTTTATCTTTCTTTTTAATGTTCTGTGATAATTTATGATTTTAATGCTTTCTTGTTTTGTTCAGCACTTTGAATTGCCTTGTGTATGAATTGTGCTATATAAATAAACTTGCCTTGCCTTGCCCTATTACTGATGGCTGAGAGGTCGGGTGGGAGAGGTAGTGAATCACATCCAGAGCATGCAGCCGTTGGAGACATGAATATTCACCCACACATAATGAGCAGGATAGGACTGTCTTTGTCTGCGGAGTTCCTGTATGTAGATCCATGAGCACGTGCGTTGACATACTAGGAATCTCACTCCTAACTGGTGGGGGTGTACCCGGAACTAGAATTACCCAATGCTTTTGTATGGCGCCTTCTTTCCTCTCAAAAACGGCTTTACAGAATGTGTCAATGCTGAAGGGAGTGTTGTTTTTTGGACCAGTCTAGGTTAGCTGCTGTGGACTTTTGAATGCACTTGTTAAATTAATGTTTTTTTTCATGTTTTCCTGTCCTGCGCCCATATTGAAAAAGCCCAAAGAAGGCAAATGGCACATTACTGTAGTTTCAGCGGGGGAGATAGTCTTGACTACGTCCGTTAATATTTACAGTCTGTGTTGTTGTATATACTGTTGTGTGTGAAGCTGGTTTGTGGACAATGAGTTCTGCTGTGGTTCTGTTTGGGGTCATAGCAATGTCCAACAGCATGGCACACAGTCACTCTCCCTAAATTCATAGTAAAAGTAAAAGTATTTGTGACATCAAGACTTTTTGTGCAGTTATGCCTATGTTAAAAAGCTCCTCTCTCTTGAATGAAGTTGATTTACAAATGTGTTGTATTTGTTGTATAAATACATATTTTGTGCTAGCCTGGAGGTTATCTGAGTAAATGAGCCATTTTACTGTGGTTTCAATTAAGCCCTAAATTACAACAACAGTCATCTGAGAGGACTTTACGACAGATCAGAGAATCAAACCACACAGGACATATAACAGAACACACATAGGTGGTCCACGGGGAGGAGGATTACCAATGTCCATTCATCCTACCATTTTCTTCCACTTTATCCATTGCGACCTGGGATGACCAATGTCCACAAATGTCAATAAAAAGTGAATAAATATCTCTAAAGGTCCTTAAACTGTCCTTAAACTCAAAAAGGTGTGAGGAACCTTGGGAAGGCCCTTGTTAAGAGAGGGCTCGGATCTGAGGTTGTAGATCCAGGACTCAGGCTGTAGATCCAGGACTGAGGCTGTAGATCCAGGACTGAGGCTGTAGATCCAGGACTCAGGCTGTAGATCCAGGACTGAGGCTGTAGATCCAGGACTGAAGAGGTTCCCAGGCCGAGAGGGGTGCAGTGGGAGTTAAAAGTACAAACAACAGCTGCTAAAATACAACATGTGCAAACAATGGGCAATACAACAGTTGGTTTTTTATTACAAAGGGTTCTTTGGGCAAAAATGAACATAACTTGAATTTAATTTCGTATTGTAGACACAGTGATTGTAGACACAGCAGACAACAATAGTCCACCATTAGGAAAGTTGGTCTCAAACAATAACACTTTACATGCCTTTAGACCAGGCAGACAATGGCAGTATAAGTCCCCTAAACTCTAATTGCATATTATTTGGTCATTAGAGTCTCGTCAGCTATATTTATGCCTTCCCTTTGGCATTACCTTGACCATAAACTGCCCACTGCAGACACACTAAACTCATAATTTAGTACAATTACTATCATCTTGTCTGGCTTGTTGATTATGGCAAGTGACCAGTCGTTAAACTGTCCAGGTCATAATCTCTTCCTCAAATATGAAATTATACAAAACTACACTATTCCAATCCCATTATTGTGTGGGGAGAGGCTTAATAGCAGTTTAATCTCTGAGTATACACTGGACAGAATGACAGTTAATGGCTTTTACCAGTTCATTGAGTGAACCACGCACACGCACATGCACACACACACATACACACACACCACACACACACACTGGGACCACAGCTGGGTGCTCAGGCTGCACTTTGACAGATGGCCCAATGGGACACCAGAGACCGCAGGAGGGAGGAACCAGGGACGAAAGGCAAGAATGGATGCATGATGATGAGGAGCGATGCTAATGCACAGGGAGAGGAAGAATACGGCGATAAAATGAAGGTTGTAAAAACCTGCTGACGCTGCGTGTGCGCTCCCAGATTCACACAGTACAACAAAACAAATCTAATTTAAATTCATCAAGACAAATGTAACTATTACAAGATTAGTGTTTAGACTTGTTGTTGACATTTTTTTCTTTTTTTTGTTGTTGTCTTGTCTTTTTTCAATTTAAATTTTAAATATAATTTTTTTCCCATGTGAAGCGTCTTTGAGTGTACCTGTGCTCCTCACAGTCCCAGCAGGAGGCCAGTTCTTGTGCTCCTCACAGTCCCATGGAGGCCAGTCCCTGTGCTCCTCACAGTCCCAGCAGGAGGCCAGTCCCTGTGCTCCTCACAGTCCCAGCAGGAGGCCAGTTCTTGTGCTCCTCACAGTCCCATGGAGGCCAGTCCCTGTGCTCATCACAGTCCCAGCAGGAGGCCAGTCCCTGTGCTCCTGTGCTCATCACAGTCCCAGTTGGTTCATATGGCACCTGGCGTATTGACTTTGAATAAACATCTATATGTTACAATTATTTTGGGTACGTTTTTATACATTTAAAATATTATTGTTGGTTTTATTGTTGGCGACAGCAACAAATATGGCTTCATTAAGTCCTTTTAACTCCATATAGTCATCATCTCACAGCATCTCACTTGTCTTTTGTGTGTATTTGTATATTAAAATGGTATCAAGATCTATTTTTAAACCTTTTTATTACTCAGCATATACCAAAGTTTGTCAATAGTCCTAGTTTGTGACTTCCTGTTAAATACAATGAGAATAGAAATAATTATGGATTATGTAAAGTTCTAATGTATACAATTAAAATACCTGGTAAATAACAGTCTTATGGAGAAAAAACTCCCCCAATACGGTACACTGTGTTTTGTGCCAAACCTAAATTAATCAATCAAATCCCTGTTTGGTTGTTGCTTTCCCACAAACCACAGTCAGGAGCCCAGATCCCTGCTCCAGAGCCCAGACCACTTGAATGAGCGATTGAGCATGAAGCCACGCCCCCAGACCTCAAACCACGCCCCCGGAGCCGCTCCCACCGCTGCACGGACTTCCAAACTGCGCCTCAAAGAAACCCCCCGAAAACAAAGCGCACAAAGACAACACATGGACGCGTACTGCATCCGGAGGGACTGTCAAAGTAAGAGCATGAGTGGTTCGAGTTTAGAGTAGGTTATAAGTTGACCACAGAGTGTAGAGTGAGACAGATGTGTTGTCTTGTCGCGAGGATAAAACTGTAGAAAACTGGAAATTGTCCGGTGAATTTGACCATTATTTCAAATATGAGAAACAGGGTCGATAGATAGATCTGCCAGGATTGAATGATCACTCACCGTGTCAGAAGGACTCCTCTTTTGAATCGTTTGTCCATTCAGTCTATGTTCGGGCCGCATGGAATCCAATTTTAGATGTAGAGAAAAACACATGTAATTCAATAAAGTTTCAGGTAAAAATCACTCTTACTACTGTTAGTATTAGATAGCAATATGGCCTACGTGCAGGACTGTACAAGGACTCTACAAGGACTCCATGTTATGACTATGATGTGACTGTCTCTTTGTGACACGTATGTCTTTCGATGTGTGACGTGACAATGACTATATAAACTGTGTACTGCCTTTATTCTGTCTGAGAGGAAGAAACAGAGGAAACCAGTGGAACTTGAGAGAAACTTAAATAAACTTCCAGAGTTTGGCACACCACGATCCGTCTCTGTCTGCTAAATCCTAACAGATTTGGTGGAGAATGCGCGGCTCGGTTTGTGCCATTCTCTGGATTGTTTTGGGGGAGTTTGCTCTGTTTCTTTTCCTCGGCGTGAGAGATCGGCATGCTGTGTCTGGGAGCGGGGATTCCAGCAGGCTGGAAGAGCTGTTCCTGGATGCTTCTTGTCGCTTCTGTCACTTTTGTTTTTTAAATTGAAGATTCCGACGCGGAAAAGAGTTGGCAGACCTCTCGGACAGTCCGTGCGCACCTGTTTGACAAGAATAAGGTAAGCAGACACCTTTTTAAATGTAAAGTCTGCATAATTGGATATTAGCTAAATTTTGGTCTGTTTTTGGGGTCTGTCAAACTCTCTAAATTGTATTTTGAAGAAGTCTCGGGGTTAAAGTCCCTTTGAGCCTCGGGGTTAAAGTCCCTTTGAGAAAGTCTCGGGGTTAAAGTCCCTTTGAGCCTCGGGGTTAAAGTCCCTTTGAGAAAGTCTCGGGGTTAAAGTCCCTTTGAGCCTCGGGGTTAAAGTCCCTTTGAGAAAGTCTCGGGGTTAAAGTCCCTTTGAGAAAAGCCTCGGGGTTAAAGTCCCTTTGAGAAGAAGCTTCAGGGTTAAAGTCCCTTTGAGAGAAACCATGGTGTAAAATTAAAAGTAATTATAAAAAGGGAAACGTTAAACACTAAAGAGTGCCTTTTGTTACTAGTGTGGAAAGTGGCCATTTCTAGACTTGGATGACAAAAGTATAAAGAACAACATAAGTTATATTCGCTTAACAAAGTAATCTTGAAAGTTATTCTTCTGTATCTTTTTGCCTGTGTGTGTGCACATCTCTATCTGCTGCCCTTGTCAGGGAAACGGCCCCCACCTTCGCTGCTCTGGCTCTGAATCAAAGCTACTGTTTTAGGATTTAGGCTTTTCATAGTTGTTATTCCGTTAAATTTGCGAAATTTGCCATTTGAACATTGTGTTATGACACAGTTAAACGTTTTTAAACACCATTAGTAAATATAAGTTTTGAATATTATATGTTTTTTGAAACCCAAATATTAGTGCTAAAGCTGTGCAATTCTTTTTAGACCTAACATATTTCTAGATTCCATTCTTTTAAATCTGCTGCTTATTTTGTGAGTCCATTATTGTATCTCTGATATATTTCATAGCTGTTTGTGAGAATTTTTTTATGTTTTTATTTTAGTTACAAAAGCCGTTTTTCAAACATTTAAATTAGAATCTGAGTTAAAAGTGATTAATGATTGTAGACTTTGTCTAAAAAGAAAGAGGGAATTAGGAATTAGGCTGTAAAAGTATTATTAAGTTAAACTACCCAATTCACCTTGCAAGCGGTGACGTTTTTGTTTTGACTATGCACCTGACCTTCCTCCTGCTGCAGATGCACGCAGCACAGGAGCCTGGTCTAAAATGTGCTTCAATTCATACTGACTTCATTTGAAAAATGCTGCAATTATTTTAAATTAGTAAAATAAATGATGAGATAAATGTTCATGGATAATTAATCACACAGTACAAAAGTATATAATACATAGTTTAAAGTTTAAAGTTTTTTTTAGATTTGAGTCTTGTTTTTTTATATTAAGAGTTTCTGGTTTTAAAATGTCATCATTAGTAAGATAATAAGTAATCTTTTATTTACATAGCGCTTGGGAAAACCCAGAGCGCTCCAAAATTGTTTTGACTTTAGGGAGAAAAACAATCTCATTCGCATACTGATATCTATTGTTTTTTAAATTGGCCGTCTCAAGGATTGTTTTTCAGACTCTGCCTCACTGTACAGGGTCACTGCTGGACACTGAGGGATCAGAACAGTGGCCCAGAGCAGACACCATCCAACCAGCCGCAGATCGTAAAGGCGACATAGCTACCTCCGTGTGCCCCTCCCCCACTACAGACCGATGGTCGTAGGTGGCAGTGAGACCGGGGTCACAAAGTGAGGTTTTCTGTAGGCAGTGGTGGGTGAGTTGTTTTGCAATCTGGAAGTGTGCCCACTTTGCTTGTTTACATCGAGCCAGTGTGACCTTTGAGACCTACAGGTGGTTCGAGGAGTCTGGAGAAACAACCCCAAAATTCACATACACACACACACACACATACACACACATACACTCACACATTCACATTTACATATAGATACATGAAAAAGCAGAACATGAGAAAAAAGCATTTTAAAAGTTTACTCCAATGTAAACACATATTTTTAATTGTCTATCACTTGAATCTTTAGTTGAATCAGTATTTTTTGAGACCAGAAATGTTCATTTGAATTCTATATTGTCATGGACATAATTGACCTCTGTCATGACACTTTTGATTTGTTGATTTTGTACTGTGTGAAGTAATTACATTGATGAGAATTAGATCTGATAAAAACACAAATTAGAGAAGTAAACTGCGCTTGCTTTTGTCTGAGGGACAGAAGCAACAGCATGAATAGAAATTGTGTTAAAGTAGAATCAAAGTGATTTAACCATAGAGAGTAACTACTGCATAACAAGCTGTGTACAGGAACTGAGACACTGCACCATTGACCAGAAGTGCATCGCAAATGACCTGATGTGCTTCAACTGAAAAGACTGTATCTGGAGATCCGATGTCCAACTGGAGAGACCAAAACCATGGCTTGGACCCTACTGATGTCCAAGATGACATCTCTCTATGACCTGACCTGATGACGACTGAGACTCACCCTCAGGGGACCCTGAGGATCTGAGGACCTGAGAGAGAAAACTGGGGAGTGATGTTTATATTTCTAAAATCATACATTGATGAGTGCTAAATGAGAGAGATACTCATGATTCTTTCTTTTGTTTTTGTTTGTCCCTAGCTTCTGGACATCTGATGATCTATTGGACACAGACATTTGCAGAACAAGAACCAGCCAATGAAAACGTCTATTGCCGATGCTATTGCTACAACCAGAACCTGTGACCAAATGCAATATACATGTTAAGTATTCAGACATCTGACAGACAAAAAATTTGACTTTTTTAGTCTGGGAGACTGAGCAACAGTTAAAATGTTTTAAAATGATAAAGTATTAGTATTGTAGCGTTTTTAGTAGTAGTAGAAAGAGTAGAATTTGACTTCCTTTGTTTTTCATAAACACATTTCCACATAAGAGTTAAAATAGTACCCTACAATGTTATCCTTTTGATAGATCAGCTATAATATTAGAATCAGAGTTATGTTACAGCCATTGAAAGTGACAGAAGTCACAAATTAGGAATATGCCTTTGCTCAAACTGCAGCCAAACTTTGGAGTCACAATAGTGTAAAAATAGAGATAGATAAATGCATCAACCATAGATGCTTTCAAAAATAGAGATTATTTGTAGCCAGTGCTAATATCAAATGGTAAAGGGACCATTTCACAAGCATTTACTTCAAAAGTAGATAAAGTTAATTACAGTTTATGTACAGTTTTATTAGATACTTGCCAAATTCACTTGTGTTCAAACATCTGTGAATGTTGACAATACAAAAAGTCCATATGAGTGTAGCCTAGATTAATGCCTAGATCAATGAGATAGATTAGAACCAACAGAGATTTAAAAGCATTTTGATGTATTTGGGTATAGCACAAAAACACAATAGTAGATATTTAGATATTGAGAAGTTTCCAGCACAAACACCATTGTAGAATTACTGACCCCAACCCCAAACCTGCTAAAATAGATTAGCTCTTGTAAGGATAATACTAATTTGATTAATGATGTACATTCATCCCAAACTGCCTGACAATAATATCTTGAGATAATAAAAAGTAATAAATCACTGGCCACTATAGAAGTGTAAATGTTGACCATTTGCCTTACTGTGTTCACAGTTTTATTCCTGAGAATGAGAATAGACATGGAACAAAATCCCACTGATAATAAGCCACTGATAATGAGAGTGTAAAACCACAGAGAGATTTGTTAGATTAAAATGTATGTTTAAGAATATGGCTCAATAGAAGCAAATATGCAAACATATTTGTAAATAGATTAGAATAGTTTTAAACTATAGTGAATAGAGAGTAAAGTACACAGTCTAAGATTGAAAAGTGAAAATAATACAGTGAAATAAGTGAAGTGTAGTGTAAACAATTAGCATTAGAATAAAAGTATAGAGTAATAAAAGTGAAATTAGCTTCAAATTTGAGACTCAGCTCGTTTTTGTCTGTGTTTTCACTGAATCTGCTGAGTTCTTGTGTGTCCAATAGTGTTTGTTTGTTTTTATTTTTGTTTTTGTTTGTTTTTGTTTTTTGCTTGTTTATTTACTTTATTTTTGTTTGTTTGTTTTTTCCCAGGATAGAGGATAAAATCCACTGATATTGATTTGATGATTATGAGTGTAATGCATACATTTTCTTTGTTTTTAATAATTTTTTTAAGTTTTTTTTTTTTTAGAATTTTTTTTTTCTTTTTCCACTTTATTGATTGATTGATTTGAGTGATCACATGTGATTATGTGATCAAAGGGGAGGGTATTAGTATTAGATAGCAATATGGCCTACGTGCAGGACTGTACAAGGACTCTACAAGGACTCCATGTTATGACTATGATGTGACTGTCTCTTTGTGACACGTATGTCTTTCGATGTGTGACGTGACAATGACTATATAAACTGTGTACTGCCTTTATTCTGTCTGAGAGGAAGAAACAGAGGAAACCAGTGGAACTTGAGAGAAACTTAAATAAACTTCCAGAGTTTGGCACACCACGATCCGTCTCTGTCTGCTAAATCCTAACACTACACATAAAGTCAACCTAAAAAATGATCAATTTCTAAAACGCAGAAAAAAGATTCAGATTGAGAGATTCTTCATTCGTCCCACAGTGAAGTATGAAAAATATAATAAAGATAAAAAAATTTATGTATGTATTCTCTACTGCAAATAAATATATACTTTTATGTAATGTACACAGCTAAAGATACATCTGTTTTCATCATTTCTTTTTTTGTTAATGAAGTGAATTGGCTAGCTTCACTTATTATTATTATTATTATTATTATTGTTATTATTATACAGAACCCTAACCCTATGATGTCATGACCATGCGGCAGCTTTGCACTTGAAAACAGCTGGTACTTCCGGTCTCCTCGTGTGAAAGCCTCGCGCTTGACTTCCTGTAGATTGACAGCTTGAGCCTCTCTCTTATCGGCTCCACTCTCCGTTGTGTGCGCTCGGAGATCACCGCTGCTCTCCAACAGCCTCCCCCCCCTCCCCGTGGATTTACCTCTGTACTTTTCTACAAGTTTTGTGTTCGTCCGGGCTCTGTGTGGAGTCTGCCCTGCTTCACGGGGCATGAAAGTGCGGAGGAGCTGTGGAAGAAAGTGAAAGAGGAGGCTGACGCTGCGTTTATGGCTGCGGGCGATGGGTGCCAGCTGCCGGCCACAGTAGCGGCCAGTCGCAGCGTGGAGAAGGCGCTGGAGGAGGCTGCAGCCAGTGGAGCTCTCAACTTAAGCAATCGCAAACTAAAGGAGTTCCCCCGGAGCGCCAGGAACTACGACCTGTCCGACATCACACATGCAGGTGAGTTTTCTGCATTTCTAAAACGCGTGAGGCTTTGTGCGTCCTCCGCTGTCTTTGTTTTACACCACCTGCCTCTGCCTCTGACGGGATCTCACGCCCCCCTTCTCGGCCCCATGGATCTACAGCAGTCCTCCTCATCTCCTCTCTGCTCCAGGGGCTCTGTGGATCTGCCTGTCACAACTTTATATCTTCATAACTTCTGTGTAGGGTCCAGCGTTGACACTGTGTCTGCTCTCTGGATGTTTTGTTGTTGTTGGTTTTTTCGTTGATGCATCTTAATTTTATTCGTCATTTGCTGTAAAACCTCATTGAAATACATCTGCAAAAGTCCACAGTGTGCACCAGACAAAATATAAAACAAGCAAAAAGTACAGGATTAAAACAAGATGATAAGTGCAGGAGTGGATTGTCACTCTGAAATTGATCAATTGAACAAAAACGGTTTCAGTGCAAGATTATTAAAGTGCTTTATCTAAACTAATAACCGGTTAATGAACAAACCTCTTAGGATTGTAACCTTTATGCACTTTGTTTCCTCTATTCGCTGTCAAGAGTTACCAGCCAAGTTACTTCATTCACAACTCAATTAAAATGTCAAAATTGTCTCAACCTAAAAGTTCTAACCTTTAGTTGTGTATATATACATAACAAACAAACAAAGTCTCTTGCTACTTGGTATTAAGTTTAATTTGTTAAGGATACAAAAGGTTGCTGAAATATACATTAGAATACAGTTCAATCAAAGTGCAAGACTACGTATGAAAATATTGTTTAATAAAAAGTTCCCTGCATATATACTAAAATACTGTCCAATAAGGTGCAGTACTGAGTTACAGTTAGCAGCGATATATAAAGGACAGTTTTAAAACCAAAAAGAGGAAAAAGTGCGCCAAGATACTTTTTTTCACGACTCATTGAAATGGCTACTCACAATTCACATTTTCTATTCTCTCAAACTAAGCCCTAACCTATAACATAAACTTGCTATATCCTCTTCAATAGTTTTCAACATAAGAAATAGCTGAATCCACAAACCTTCTCTCCTTCTTTACCCACTATTCTACTCATTGGACTGACAAGCGTGAAGCCCCAACATGGCAGCCTCTCTCTAAGCAATTTCCTGATTATGCCACTTTATCTCTGTTAGTTTGGCCGCACGGGAAACCAATAGATTGTATCTGAGGATTTTTACAGCGAGGGGAGACTTTTGCAAACGGGACACTACCTTTTAAGCCGCTCCTCGCTGAAAAGAGGATTACCCCCCGCCCCAGGTGGAGAAATCCTTCCACACTTGCCATTTCAAAACACTCCTCCTATTTACTTCTGGGCTTCGGGAATTGTGGCCATCTGCTTTGGGCCATGTTCGGTATGAGCCTTGTGGGATGGAAAGACCTCGCATACATTGGTATAAACACATAGACACCTGCTCTCTGGTAACCCTACGCTAATGACAGTGATATTTCATACCTATGCTAATTGCGGCTTGATTATAACGTGTTCATCCGTACACCACGCTTGCATAATTTGACAAATCTATATACGTCTGGGGAGTGGGGACAGAACGTAATAGACTTTCAAGAATTCTACAGGAAGAGTTTTATGGGTTCCAGGAATGGTTGCGAGGTTTCAAAACCCCGAGTGGGAATACTGGTGTTATTTTTGACCAGTTTAATAAAATATGAAGCTGAATATTTGATAGCTTTGACTTGACTGATGGGTCAGAGAGAGAGAGAGAGGACTTTTTGTGATGTGATTGGATAGACCGTCAGTCCTTTTCGAAATGGTTTTTGTTTAATATGTGCCGTTATATCATTTTGACTTCTTCTCTGCAGTATATCGGTCAGAATAAATGTTAAAAATGTAACTTTCACAGCTGTGTCAGTAGATACTGTGGGGGCAGATGTAATCAAAAGAGCCTTGAAGCGAGCCGATAAGCCACAGGGTCACTGGTAAAAACAATATCTCACATTGCTGGTGCAGGAATACTTTGGATTGAATGAAGCCTGAGCAGATGGAAGACTTATCGCATGTGTTTGAAAACTTTTCGTTGTTTTTTGTTTAGTACGACGGCCACATAACCAAACAAAATTCCTCAACTAACAAAATAAACATTGTGCCAGTTTCACATTTGGTTAAAGGGAATTTTCATTACGGGTTAATTTTTGGTGAATTATTGCTTAAAACTAATATTTATAGATCTTGGCTTTTTCACGGTATTCTACAGTGTGACCAGGCTTTATACTTTAAGTTTATTTTTTGGACTTTAATAATAAATATAGTAAATGATAAACAAATACAGTCATAATTACTGACACTAAAGCAGCACACATCAGTAAAGGATTGTACAAGGTTTAAAGCAGGAATTGTAAAGCGCTTTGTGTGACCTTGGTCTGTGAAATGAAATACGCTATACAAATTGTTGTTTCGATTTGATTGTAGCCTGACGACGAGAATGGAATCTGATTATTATTATTATTTTTTCACTAAACCTTTCCATTGGTTTTAGTTTGTATTAGTAACATCCTGTTTCATGGTTGGAGTTGTGTACTCACTGCTGTGGTAAGTTTTTCCCCCAATAAACAATTTTTTTGGGAGCTGCCTTTTCCAAAGACAATAAAACATATTTACATCAAGGTGGATGAGGCGTAATGTAAGTTTGGGAAAGGGTGGTTTTGCTCAAGTTGTCTCTTGTTTGTGGCTATGAAATGGATGCTATGAGATAATTAATGTATAAAACAAATGTAGTATCAACATTTAAATTCTGTTTCAGTTCTGTTTCCAATCAGATGTTCTTCTCAAAGCCTGTAGATAGATGAACGATACTAACTTGCATATGAAAGTAACCGTTTTTTTATATTTAGATATGAGCCATATAGGCATTGATCAATCAGAGGCCTTCACTCACAGGGAAACTCCAGCTTCCCTTAGCAACCACCTTAGCAACACGTCTGCCCCTGTTACAGTATGAAGCTAACGCCGTCGGAACACATGTCCGTATAAGGAAATCGGCTCCAGCTAGCTTGTGTTTAAATCGCCGTGTTGGTTTGTTGTGAGAAATTGTAGAGCCGTCAGTTTTTAGTGGATGTTCGGTCACTGAAGTTTGGGCTGTTATCTCTTCGCTTGTCCACGTACCTGGGTCATCGAGACGTATCCCATTCACCAATGTTCATTTTGCGGCATAACACTCTGTAACCGGTCCCTGGGTTAACTAGACTTTTTTTCAACAAGAGAGAACATCAATTGGCTAGATCAGAAGAGCTAGGTATCGGCTCTGGGAGTGAGTGAAACATACACAAGACAGTCTTTTGGGTTTTGTTGGTACCATATATTGCACACACATAAGACAAGGACACAGAGAACATTTACCCCACAACCCAACCCCAGTGAATGGCCATACGATATATACAAAGTCCAGTTCCAATGCAACAAAAGTCACAAATGCAACAAAAGTTCAAGCGGTATTCCAATAGTCCATTCAGTGCTTATTTCCCTGAGAGCGAAAATATTCCACACAGCGCGGAACACGGTTGGACGCGGTCGCCACGGACCGAGGCACCCGAGGAAGAGTTGAGGTTATGAAAATTAAAGAAGGCGGCTGCAGGAGCCTCCTACCCGTCCTGCTCAGAGCAGATGAAGTTCCGCTGACTCCTGAGTCCCAAGAGGACAATGTGGACCCTTTGTGGAGAGCCCAGTGGAGTTAAGCGAGATGATGACTCCAATAGTTCAGGTCTCTAGCTCGCCATCTGACAAGGCCTGTGTATACAACAGGACCAACCATAAATCATGTGCACATCAAAGTATCTAGTCCAATAATTCAAGGACATAATCTTTAAATAATCAGCATCTATATCACACAAAATAAATAATCAGTGCTTCCAATTATCATTTGTCAAATACATTGATATAAAAATTCTTAAAATAGTGTCTATTGATTGATAAACACAAGAGCAGTGCTGGTGCTTACAATGCAGAGAAGTGCAGTACAAATGTTGGTATAACTGGCTAAAAACCGCCACCAAAGTGCACCCACAGAATAGCCCGTTAGGGGTTACATATACACAACACACTACACATGAACAGAACCGCATGACATGGTCCAATATGTGAGAAAAGTAATAGGATCGACTCTAAAAGAGATCTCCCCCGATTAGCATTAGCGCTAGCGCTTAGCCTCCATTGGTTTGTATGGTGCTAACATGCTAACAACAAGCACTCACCTAGTCCCGAACTTCTGCCTTACTCGCTCTGAGAAGTAGCACGGACCCCGTCCTCGGCTCCTAAGCATCCGATTGCCACACATGTTAAACCAATCCAGCGTTTTAAAATAATTTTAGAAAGAATTCTACAAAACCTACCTGCAGCAATTCACCCTCCCAGCTTCAACCTCGCGTTACCGGTGTGTGTGCTACTGCCGGCATATAAGCCAATGAGAGTATAGCGCACAGTCACGTGACGCGGCGATGCATTCAATTCAATATAATACTAATTATTACAATGCTCAATACAATTATCAATATAATACTTTTTTTTTATTTGATCTAAGAAGGGAATAAACTCGCAGGGTTTTCTACCTGGGTTACACTCAATAACTGATCAAGAGTTGTAGTGCACTGACAACATGGCTAGCTAACACGATTGCAAAAAACTGCTAATCAAGGTCATAACAACTGGTCATAGATGAGGGTGTAGCATATGGCTTTGTGTCTCAACATTAAAGACAACATTAAAGATAGACAGGAACAGATTCATGTTGGGCTGGGCGATATGGCAAAACAGTTAAATCTCGATTTTACTTCCAGCTTTGGACGATTTCGATTTTTAATCAATTTTCATTAAAGTCGCCAAAGACAGACTTTGCCCTTAAACATATGTGTTTTGATTTCAAAACTATTTCTAATTTGTTTCACCCAACGCGTATTATAAAAGTCTTGTACAAACTGCGCTGATATAAGTATAATTCTTGTGCTGCTGGAAATCACAATTTCCTTCATTTGATTTCACAATTTTCAAATTTTTCACAAATTTGATTTTTTTAAAAGCCGATTAATTGGCTAAATTCGATTTATTGCCCGACCCTAGATTCATGCTATTTTTCAGTTTGCAGATATTAAAATAGCACAAAAAACATTGGAATTGGAGGGGATGTTTGTGGACATTTATTAAATCGTTAAATCAAATGAGGGAGATTGTTAGAGTTCCAGCAGCACATCAATTATACTTGCGATATCAGCACAGTCTGTACAAGACTTTTATAATATGTATTGGGGGAAACAAATAGAAAATAGTTTTGAAACTTAAATATTGAGCGGGAAGATAAAAAATATTTTAAGGGCAAAGTCTGTCTTGAGTGACTTCAATGAAATCGATTTAAAATCGACATCGTCCAAAGCAGGAAATAAAATCGATATTTTACTTTTTTGCCATATCGCCCAGCCCTACTATGGACCAGTACTCCTAATCTATGTAATTGTTGTCATAGCATTTCCTGTGTTCCGACTGTTTGACTCTTTCTGATCTGTTGTCGGCGAATGGACAGCTTTGTATAGTCCTCCGAGAGTTGTGTATCGCCCAAAATCCCAATATAAAAAAAACATAAAGAGAGAAAAGCCTTGAACATCTTGTCATGTTAAATCCAGCCCTGAAGCCTCACATATTATTGTGTTGGTCGCACAGAGAGCTGAGGCGACACATTTCGGCCGCAGCGGTGACAGACAGAATATATTTGGGTTGCCTCCTGCTGCTGACATCACCTATTCCCAGTGGCAGCGGCTGATTCAGTGCTTATTCCGCGTGCTCTAATTCCTCCCTGACTCCGCATGCTCAATAGTACACATTTTGAGCTGATTACACGTCTGCACAGCGGCCGACCCTATTTTGCTAATGTCTACAATTGAAGTAATGAAGCACTCTCTGGGCCTCAATGGGATGTTCTATTCCAGGTATTCTCTGTCTCTTGTTCATTTCTGCAGACAAGCAACAACAGAATCTGTTAAACCTATTTCTTCAGCTAAAGCCTCGTTTCCACCATCCCTATTTGGCCCTTCTATATACATAAACATGGCCTTTTCACCATCCCTGTTTTACCGCTACCACATACTTTTTAGTATCTACTTGGCCCTGAATCTAGCGACGCCTGCTGGTACTTATGTGTTCTAACTGATTGTGATTGGCCAGAGAGATGCCATGGTTACCAAGGAATTTGGGTTTGTTGCTAAGATATAGCGCCAGATACTAAAGTGTTCGAGTAGAGTTAACATTGATCGAATGAGATTTCCATGACACATTGTTTTAAAATCTCCTTGTTTGCCATCTTACTCTTTTGGTCCAGTTTCGGTTCAGTCCAAGCATGTACTAATGTGGTACACAAATCTCAAACTCTCAACTTAAATGAAAGCCACTATTTGGTCTAAGTACGTAAATAATGTAACAAAGAAATGACTATCAGATGCAAAAAGATAGCTGAAACAAAACAAAAATTGAACTGATGAGATCCATGCTAGTATTCCCATGCAGTTCGTATATATTATGTGGCTATAAAAACAACACAGCATGGATCTAAATGGAGTAAATGATCCCGTCGGAGTCGGTGGTAACTCTGGTAACCAATTACTCTCCTGCAGCAATCAGCAAGTAGAGAACACTCCGCTCGATGCACCCATTGGTCTGTACTGTCACCCATGAGTAAATTATATGCAGATATTTGGACTTGTTTTTAAGAGAATCTACCCAAATCACTAGCATTGAATTATGTATAGTATCACAGCCATCGTCACTATGTGTTGCTCAAACTAAATTTGAAGTGCGGCTGAGATGTGACCATACGAAAGCCCCAGTAACATTTCTAGATGATCCGTGGTGTTGGCGGGGTATGTGCTCTCAGAGTGCACTTTCTATATATTTGTTATTGTTGAGAAATCACAGCTATGAACGAATTAACTGATTTTTAAGGCATCTGTCCTATAGCAGCTCACACATTTTTGATGAATAAAAACTATAAAAACTGTATTATAAAAAGTTGGTATAGAGGCAGTAAGAAAAATATAAAATCAAATGAATCCATGTTCTCTTCTCCATCCATCCATTTTTTAATGCTTTATTCGTTCCTGGGTTGCAGCAGCAGAGACGCCCAGACTTCCCTATGTCTTTTTCTTTCCTCCAATTGTTATGGGTCTATTTCCTCATATAACCTAAATTCAATCATTCTCTTGCGGTCAACATCCACTAAATGGAAAAATCACATTTATTTACCCTTATATTTGAGTGTTTTTGTTATTTTCCCATTCTATGTACATTACTACTATGTATAACCCTGTACCAGTTGGTGAGGCAGATAACAGACATCACACTGGCATTTCTGCTTACACACTATACAGAGTCTAGTGGAGCATGAAGGAAACACAGCTTTACATCATTCTTGAGGCTAATTAGTTTTTGATGGTGGACCTGAAGAAGGAGGCAGAGCAAAAGTGCAAGGGTAGGAGAATTGCTGGTGCAGTGAGCAGTTTTTTAAGTACTTCTTTAATAGGGTTTCCACAGTGATGTACAGACTTTTCCCCTCCATCGATCCTGCAGCTGTGAGAATCTGCTGTATCACTCTCAGGACGTTCACACTTGTTATGTGCAGCACGACCAAACGGGAAGTTTTAAGGACGAGACCAATAAATACTATATTCTATAATGCACGGGGTGGAAATCATTCATTTCGATGGGCGATGTTGGACATTCTTGTGCGGAAGCAACCTTTGTCTGCACGTCTTATTCCAGTGGTTGTTAAACAGGAGTCTTGGATGGTTGGATCAATATTTCACAAGTTTTATGCGTTATCATTTTTTTAAAGGGTTTTTTCCTCTCTTTCTAATGTTTCTTTTTCTCAATAAATAACCCTAATTTTACTGAACCATATTGATTTGAAAGTCCCTTGTATCTAGATGCATATTGCGATTTGCATCGACCCAGCCCTAGGGCCTTGTGTTATAATTTTAGTGATACATAATGGTAAACATTTGTGGATTAGATTAAAACTGCCCGTACTTCACCAATAAAATCATAACGGAAGGCGATATTGGCCGATTGGAGTCTTGAGCCTCGTTTCCCTCGTTCAGTCTCGTATAAGACCACAATAATTTTCTAAATGTGGCTGCAAGATCCACTGACTATAATAAAAGTACATTTTCAATCATAATAATTAAATACATGGACAAATCTGCAGGTAACTCACTTCCTTTATAATCCCAGCAAAACAGTAGTTAATAATAGTAAATTGTTGACTGGATGGCATTGACCAATTAATGACTAAACACTGCAAATTGACTAGTTTATAGTTGCAGTAGAAATGGTATTGTCTGGGGAGACGGTGTTATTATAATAGATTTGAATAATAAGATGGTGCACCTTGATGTTTTGTTGATCCTAATTGCTCCAGAGGCTGTTGAAGTCTGTGCTGACTGGGTCTTCTTTAAACGTAGCTCCTGTTGGAATTATGCCAGGTTTGCATGTGGCTAATTAACATATTATTAAAGCCGGGCTATTTCTTATGTGTGGAAAGATAGAAGAAGAGAGGGAAATGTCTTCTTCAACAGATTACAAAACAGGACCATTACCTTCAATTTCAAATTTTCTAATTGTTTTTAGATCAGTGGTTTCCAAGCTTGGTTTAACTTTATCAAAGAGTGGAAGACTTTGCTGCCTTCTTACTTGACCAATTAGTAATGTGTCCTGGGTTGAATGTTTTGAATAAAATAAAGTATGGTTTTTAAAGCTTAGAAAAATGTATAACACTCCATAGTAGCCCATATCGAAATCTTACGATCAATGCTTGCACGTTTTGACAATCATTTTAACCACTCCCTGTAATACCTTCCGATTCATTTTATTTGCCATTTGCAGTAAAACCACATTGGAATACATTTGCATGAGATCCCAGTGTGCACCAGACAGTACATGTATAAAACAAGGTTAAAGTACAGGAATAAAACAAACAAGTGCAAGATCATTAAAGTGCTTTGTTTACCTTTGCGCACCCCTGGTTGGGAAACGCTTGTATTGTAACTATACAGCAGACAAAAACAAGTAATATCCAGTAGATTTCAAGCCCTCCTCCTTCTCAAATGGCTGCCAAACACTGTCATTCCCCCGACTCCGTTGCCCTCAGAGGAAAAGACGTATGCGTTTGTTGAACTGGGATAACACTGGGTTGCCGGGAGGCCAGTGTCTTTATGATAACATCAGCCCCCCACCCCCCAGCGGAGCAGTTTCCCGCAGCAGGTCAAAGGTTTACGTACATGTACACACGCGCACGCACACACACACGTTCCCTGGGCCGCCGCGCCAACAAAGCCAAGCCATTGTAACCAGGACGCGCACCTTTTTGGGCGGACGTTGCGGTACAGTGTCTCTGGTTTGGCTCGTGATGGATGCAGGCCACAGGGCAAAGGCTTTTGAGAACAAGCCGCCTTTATGCATATGATGTATGGGCCGCTGACTGGGAAGAAAAAGAGTGAGCTGATAAAATTTGACGTCAGTGGGTTAACAAGAGAGGCCTGGAAGCTGTTCGGGATATAGAGGGTGTTTAGTGGAGCGTTTGTGTGCTGATTTGATGGAGGAAATGAAAAACGTGATGTGGACTCTGTGAGCCAATGAGACCTTTTCTTCGAAGGTCGGTGTCATTTCCGAACTGCAGGGGGTTATAAACCAAGTTCTGCTTCTTGGGTGTCTCATTTGTATCTGAATGAGTGTGTTTTGACTGTATATTTGTTATAAACTTGACTTGTATTGCCAGTTCAGTTTTTTTGTGTTGCCCAGTTCATACACCAGGCAACTCAAAGTGCTTTACAAAACAAGAAAAGACAAATTAAAATCATACAACACGTTAAAATATAGTCACCACATTATTAAGAATCACTGTACATTAAAAAGCACTGTTAATAAAATCATCATTAATGTCAACTAATTGATTGCTCAATTAGCAAAACCTGTCATTTCCTAAACTGGGATTGGCTTAAGGCAATTTCTGATCATTCTTTTTTTAAAGAATCCTTCACCTTCCAAAATCCATCTATCCATCTATCCATTTTCTTACACTTTATCCGTTGCCGGATCGCAGGGGCAGCAGTCTAAGCAGAGACGCCCAGACTTCCCCCTCCCCACACGCTTCCTCAAGCTCATCCAGGGGAATCTCGAGGCGTTCCCAGTTGTCTTCTGCCGTTGAATATGAATAGAATCTATGTATATTATTGACTTTCAGGATTAGGAAAAGGTCTGTATAATGTAGTGAATGTTAACCAGGTTTTTTAACAGTGGGATTCTTGTTAAATCTTGTGTGCGTATCCACCGGAGCACGACCGAGTCTCCTCATTATTTATTCTGTGGTTTCACCAGAGAACACCCACCTATTACATCCAAATGCTCTGCTTACATTAAAGGTGGCACTGTTTTCTGCTGAATTACAGACATGGCATCTGTAATAATGGGTTCATTACAGGAAGCAATCATTGTGACTGAAGCAATTTCCGTGCCCAGTGCCTACGAGCCTATTTTAATGAAGGAATAATGCACCGACCCGGATTTGAACTCAGTATCTTGTATTTAGTAGCTTCATCGTTTCCTAAAATGGACAGAATTCTTTTTCATATGCATATCTTGTTGGTGAAATTGAAAGGTTTAATTCTGGTCTTGTTCCAAACTCAGAATGTTTTTCAAAAGTCCATTTACTTAATCTCAAATACAATGACACTCAGTAGATGCAAAGTTAATACAGCTTGTTTGAATCCCAAAAAACATCCAAAAACAACATTGGTCTATATAGATTTCACTTTTAACTTATATTACAAAAATAAATGAAAATATTTTGAAACTGTTTGGTTCTAAATGTTCTATATAAAGATATATAGTTGTAATGTTATATTATGCACATTTTAAAACCTCAATGAGCCGATCTGTGTTGTCTGTGTCCAAGCATACATTTCATTTGCAGATCAGGAAGTATTTTATTACTATGCTTGTTAGTATTACCGTGATGGTCGGCACTAGATCATATACGGAATCGGGACGAAAGCGGAAGTAACACTCGTACTTTCGAATTAGTTTTAGACTAATAAGTCCTTAAGTGGTGACGGGTTAAGTTTTAGGCGTCTGAGTAAGATGGTTAAGGTTAGGGTTAAGGCTGGGTTGGGGTTATTTTATGGTAATGGCTGGTTAAGTTTAGGCATGAATAGGTAATTTGTAATATTTACTTACGCTTCCGTCCCGATTCCGTATATGATCTAGTGCTGACCTTACCGTGATGGCCTCTGAAAAGTTGTGACGATTTGGTGATGATTTGGATGCATTTAAAATCTGTTTCTTTCCAACTTCGTATTCCAAAAGCTGGTCACCTCTCGTGTGTGTGTGTGTGTGTGTGTGTGTGTGTGTGTGTATGTGAGATTACTTGGTTGTGGCGGCCTCTGCTCCAGGACGCTGTTTTAACCATTCTGTGCACCAGCCGCAGACTCTCGGGAATAATGCATGAGCTGAGAGGCGTTCTTCTGTTCAGGAGTGGGATGTTTTCTGTATAATGGCTTACAGTATGCCACATTTGATCTGTTTTTACAATAATCACAGAAGGCTTGAAAAATGGCTTGCGGCAGAAGTTTTTTTTACTTTAAAGAAGAAATATTATGCATTATTTTTGACCGTGATAAAATGATAATGAGACTCTGCTCTACTCTAACCCTATCTCTGTCATTTTATGTTTTAGAATGTGAAATATTATCTAAGTTGTAAATATATGGTGAATCAAGTATGAAGGATAAATACTACTTTTATCCTGTAACTCCCTATGCTACCACCAGAGGGAGGATTTTGTTTTTGAATTAGAAAATTACCGGCTGCAACTAGGGATGGGCGATAAAACTATAACGATATATATTGCGTTAGACACGTGTTCGATATCAATAGAAAACAAGGTCGATAGAATTTTATAGAAGTTTAACTTCACTCCATTAGAAAAAACAGGAAGAAAACACAGGAAGTAAAGCAGAGTCAGAAGCGCCCGGCATTCTGGGGGATGTAGGCAGAGGGAGCGGCAGTGGACACAGAGACTCGATGCATTCGGCGAAAGCAAGACTTCATGTCTTTACTTCTGTAAACAAGGGCTGCTAACGTGTGTTAGCCGACACGACAAATTTATTTATATAGGTTTTTAAAAAGAAACAAGAAAACAATCAATATATATTGTTGTCGACCGATATGAATTACTTGTATTGTGATAAAGTTTTCAGCCATATTGCAGCCCTAGCTGCAACACAGTCATACATACTTGCTGGCAATAGCTAGTTGCTATTGATCGAGGACTGAGGCAGAAGGATGTAATGCAGAAGGGGCAGAACTACAGTAAATGCTTTTGCCAAAGGTTTCTGATATTAGCGTGGATGAATCTAAAAACAACTCCAGTCCTGTTTATGACAAGGGATCAAACTTGTGGCATGGATATAAAAGCTCAAAGCAGTCGATATTGCACAATGTCCCCCCTTTTAAAGTTTGAGAAACACATTTGTTGTTAATAAACTGAATCTTTTTTTTTTTATTTGCCTTTTGCAGTATTGGAGTACATGTGCAAAAGTACCACAGTGTGGTCAAGACTATAATATACTTGAACACTTTTATTTTTATTTGATTTATTTTAAGCTTATAAACAGGAATCAACATAATTACATAATATACATACTACAAAGATACATTTAAGTAAGTCCTTTTTTCACTCCTGTCAAAGCTCAAAAGTGGGAAGAAGTCAAATTTATACCTCATGTGGTTTTAATCTTTTTTACATTAAGTCCCCTTTTGTCCATAGTTGGGGAATAATAAAACACCTCTTTATATGTTTGGCTTATATGTTCCACCTGAATCCTTCTCTATTTATTTTTTGCAACCGTTGCAAACCCTAAACTGCACATGTGGACCGGGCCTTACACTCACACTGTTGAGATGAAATGTGACATCCAATATTTAGCACATTAGAGCCGGCGTTTTTCAAGGGTATAGTTTTCAGCCACAGTCCCAGTGCGGGTCATAGGAGAACCCCCCTGTGAGCTGTGGCTGGTGCCTGCATAGCTAGCTCCCATTCTTTTCTTCATAACCTCGGGCAATGTGTATATAATTATTAATATGAAAAGACAAAGGGCTGTTTGAGCTCCAGAGCAGGTGCGTGACCCGGTCTATAGGAACATGCTGCTGGCTTGTTGATCGTTGTGTTTCTAACCTCTAGTTTCTGTGCATTGAGCTGTTGGTTTTGTTTTCCCCACGGTTTGACCCTGTGGCTGAGTGTGTTATTGAAGCTGGGCTCGGCTTTTGTGTTGGAAAAAGGATCGTGTAATTCGGGGTATTTGGAAATGGAAAGAAACCAGAGATTTTGAAGTTTTCAATACGAGTTTCTATCAAATTTTTTAACTCTATCAATGGGATTTTTTTTGCTTATCTGTTTCACATAACACTTTCTCTCAGGCACCTTTTAATGGTTAAACATTCTTTGACCCAAACTTTGTAGACCATGAACCCTGAAACTGACTCAAAACACCACAATTACAATTTACAAACCTACACATAATATAGTTTTTCATTTGAATTTGGACGACAGTGGCTCAGTTGGGAGAGCATTGGCCTTTGAGCCCGAAGGTCGTGGGTTCGAGCCCACCATGAGACCTTCTCCACTGACTCTCACTGATGTCTACTGTCATTGTGTCCTTGGGCAAGACACTTAACCCACTTTGCCTATAAGGAGCGCGGAAGTGATGTTCGCTGCTTGCCTTGATGTGTATGTGTAAGCATCAAACTGAAATTTTCCCATTGTGGGACGAATAAAGGACCTTCTTAATTTCAAACTTGCACAATGCCACAAAATGGGTTTCTATCTCATTTTAAAACTCCATCAATGGGATCTTTTGATGACTGATAATTGTATTCTACTCTCCAAATGCTGCGTCGTCAGACACTGCTTCTTTTGTTAAAGTTGTGGTACATCATTTTTTCCCACAAAAGTAATTCATGTTGTTTGTTTCAACAGAGTAAAATGTTGTGAACAAATCTGACCACCTTATACGATCTTCATCCTCTTAGAAAACATTTGATCCAGGACATTTTATCACAATTTATGGACATCGGTAATCTGCCCCTTAGTGATTCCCTGATTTATATGTGGTTTTTTATCATTGCATTTTCTGTGTTTGGACTGATTCTCTTATCTGATCCACAACTTTGTAAAGTCCTTCGAGATGACGGATGTTGTGATTTTAGGGCTATACAAAATAAATTCCTTCCTATTATCCTTCCTGATTGCCCCAGATCTCAATATCAGGACTATAATTGCTCCGGTTGCCCAGGTAACTGTGGCAGCTAGTATTAAGCATGAACCAGAACAGCTACCACCGGGGCTTATACAAATCCAACCACTCCTAGATAACTTCTGATTCATTCATCTGCGAGTATGAATCAGAAGTATTTATGTGTTTTCAATAATATTTATGCGGTGGCAAAGATGTTGCTATGATGGTTGCCAAGGCAAGCTGGAGTTTCCTTTCTTTCATGTAGTTGGCGTGTTTGATTAAGAAATCCTTTATCTGTCCCACAGTGAAGAAATTTCAGGATTTCGTCACCAGTTGCAGAACAGTAGGAATGAGGAGCACACAGCACTCTATACTAAAATGAAAATCTAGCTTTAGCATAATAAAGAAGCAAGTATAAAATTGGTAGCTTTAGCATAATAAAGAAGCAAGTATGAAATCTCTAGCTTTAGCATAATAAATATTTGTTCGGCTGTGTACAGTCTGTGACGTGGCCTTATCCGAGCCGTCAGCTGCTTACATATGCGCCTTGTCATTAACCGCCTGACTCTCACTTCACTGCATGTGTTTGATTTTCTCTGCTGCGGATGTGGCCTGGTGTCGCTCGCTCCGGCTTCACTTCTGCTTCGAACGAGGGTTTCTCGGCGACTTCCGGATTGCCCCACACATTGACAGCACATGTTAGGAAATGTCAGAGAATGTCAAGAGGTTTGGGCACAATTCAGACTAAATAAGCATCGAGAGACTTGGCGCTGAATTGTGTCTGAAGGTTACTGTATGTAAGGGCTGTAATTACCATTATGGCTCCAAATCTAGGACACTTTCCAGGCAGTGACTTTGCTTCATGACATTTCCTGTACAATATTTTCTGTCATTTCTGTTCAATTCATTTTTGTATTGCCCTAAATTATAACAGTAGTTATTACAGTCTTGCAAGGATTCGGGGCAACATTTTATATTATCTCTCTATCTAAAGGATTAACAATTATTTTTAATGTAATCAATTTTGTGGTTTAGATTAGGGCCACCCCAACTTTTCAGGCCGGGCACCCTGAAACCGACTCTCAACATCACAATGACAATTTACAATATATACAAATTAATATAGTCATAATTTAAATTTCAAACCTGCACAATGCGTATTTACAAATCTCCACTAAAAATAAAATGAAATGCATGTGGTTTGAAAAGGGATTGGATATTGTGTATAGAAGCCAATTCGCAAGAGCCATATATAGGCATTGTTTTTGTTAGCTTTGCACTGCAGCATGAGAAAAACCTTCGTCCACGAGCACTTCCCTATTGGGCTCCTTATACACTCTGTGGATGAAACAAAGGCTTGTAATTGAAAGTATAAAACACAACATAGTGGGACTAGGGGTCAGCGAACTCTGCAGTTTCAACATTCTATTGATTTCTTTGGGCATGTAAAATATTGCAACAAATATTGTTGTGTTCCTTGACACCACTGTCGCTGTCACACCTTTTTCTCATAGTGTAGCTCTAGATACTAATACTAAACTTTGCTTGATCTGATGGCTCCTGTACCAAGAGTCTGTTTTGTATTACTCTATTTTCTGGACTATAAGGTGCACCTGTATATATACTGTAAGATGCACCACCTACATTTCAAAAGAAAATCAATTTTGTCCCTGTATAGGCCGCACTTGAATAATAAGTCACAAGTTTTCCTGTTGTAATGTAGCAGAGAGACCACTGTTTTAACTGGACACAACATGATTTAATGACTAGGTGTTTAATAGACTAACGGCTGTTAACGAGTGTCCTATGGCTTCTAAAACTTGATGTAGTCAAAATGATAAGTCCATAAATTCTCCTCTGACAACTCTACTATAATAAAAATAAACAGATTAGCCACATTGCTATATAAGCCTCAAGGTTCAAATAACTAGAAAAAAGTAGCTGCGTATTGGCCTGAAGTTACGGTATATTGTTTGAATGAGGTATTCTACTACGACTTGCGTGTCTATACGATCATATTTTTATCTCTCTGTGTGTGATGGCTGCTGCCGTCTCGTCTCTCAGAGCCCAGCAGCTGGTGGGGAGGGGGGATTCCCTCCAGGGTCCCGGGGGAGGTAACCAGAGAAAAGAGACACGTTGGAAGCCGTTCTCTCGTTGTCCGCAGGCACGGCTCGTCCTGCATTCTCCCCCACGGAGTGGTTTCTAAGGAACAGGGATCGTGTTTTGTTAGTCATGTCTGTCTGCTGACTAACGGTGGCAGTCAGACAAGGCCCAGACGTATGTGTCGTGTTGTACATGTGTCATATTTAGTTGTATAGGCTAACAATTGTAGCACCGCTGTAGTGAACCGAAGATTATTATAGTCTCTGTCAAATTAGATAAATGTTAAAAGATTTTGAATCTGCGAGAAGGTCACAGGTTTGAATCCTACACCAACCTGGTCCTTTCGCTGTGGAGTTTGCAAGTTAATCCCTGTATTTGGGTGGGTGTCCTCCAGGCGCTCCGGTTTTAGCCACCACACTCCAGTAGACAAAGAAGGTGTTTAAAAGACTTTGCACTGGGTATTACAACATTCTGCAGAAGTTTGTAATTTTCAACTGTCAACATTTTCTTAAAGTCAACACAAACCTATCTATGAGTGACGTGACAGATGCTGAGGGACTTTTTTTCTGAACGGGGTGAAAACTAACAATACATTTTCTTTAGTAATGCTGATCAAGCCGAGCATCAACATCTTGAGTTGGGTCTCTGGGTGCTGTACTGTGCTGACCACTGATCCTGACAGTCCTAGTGGCTTTTTAAGGTTGGGTTAAATGCAAAGGACTAATTGCCTTATGTTAATACACCTTAGAATTAGTATAGCATAACATGATTCCAGTGAAGCATTAGGATGTTGAAATAGATAGATACTTTATTGATACCCCATAGGAGAACTTATGGTGTCAAGTAGAAGCAGAAACTCATCCATTCATACAACAGCAAATAATATAATTTTAAAAGTAGCAATAGTAGTAGTATTAAAATGCAACTGGGTCACAGCAGCAGAGATTGAAATTATAATAATGATGATGTTGTCTGAAAGTGGAAGGACTGTGAGTACTCGCTGGATCACGACAACAGCAGCAGGTCAGGTGCTAACAATATTGAATTATCTATTTAATTCAATATCGTTCATAATTGTCAGTTGAGGTGCAGGGACCACATGTCTTCCATATGAAACCGCTGTAACTGGCACTGTACAGTCCTCAGGCTACAGTTCATAAACGGTTGACATTATCAAATCATCCTGAAAGTGGTTTCGATATCAATTAATTTAGAGCAAAAAGTACCTCCTGCCTGGAAGCTGTGGGTTTACGTTGCAAGATCATTTTTTGTAATCTAACCCACTAACCCGAAAATTGCATACAAGGTGCAGAAGTATGGCTTAATATCGTAGCTCAATCTGTTGTTGTTGTTGCAGCCAATTCAGTTATTTACTATTTTACTATTTATTGGGCTCATTATAAGTTTAATTGATAGTATTTTTATAGCTTTATTCATGTGGTGTGGGAGATTTTGCTTTAGAGCGCTGTATTAAAGGTATTGGAGATAGCCTGGGTATTTGGTGCGTTTGGGTGATTTGTTCAGTGGATAAATCTTGTGAAGTTTGTGGAACCCGTGGAACAATTAATCGTGAAATGCACGTCAATCAGAAGCCAAGGCCCAGCCTGACAAAATGGCTACAGAGTGGATTTTTTGGTCACTACAGTTGTCGTAGTCTGGTCTTACCATACCATCGTGCTTATTTCATTTTGTACTAAGGTCTGAATTTGCTACAATGAGCTCCGTTAACAGATGGGAGGGGTTGGCACATTTTGTAGATTCAAACGATTCGATCTGAGTTTACTGTGACGTATGATATTGCCAGAGTGATTGAGGCATTTAGCATTTTGCCTAGCTTTAGCCATCTCCTTTGCCACTAACAGAGCCTGTGGGGAGTAGAACCACAACATCTTTGCCAGCAATGATATTTGCTAAACATTCCTCTTGCTCCGACTTCAATTTCTTGATAGTTGGAGACAAACCAGAAGGGATTACTTTGCTATCGCATTTTCCGGCATTGCCAAACTACAACCAGCTGATTGGTTGGATGAGATACAACCAAGGTAACAGCAGCCAACAGGATCAGAACCAAACGTAGGAAATAATAATTGACCAGAATTACGAATGGCTAAGACCAGGCTACAGTCATGTTCGGGATGTGTTTTTGTCTTGCACCTGCAGCAGTGTTGTCCTCAGGCCCTGGTTTTATGGCTGTGGGCTGTTTATCCTGTAACACAATCTAACTCTGTAATGCACATGTAAATAATGTAATGGTGTGGCTGGCTGTCCTGCATTTGGACCACAGAGCCCTTACGTAACAGCCAGCTCTGTTAGCACGCTGTTGTTTGTGGCGCAGATGGCTGTCCGCTCTCATGAGGCCAAAGAGGGGTGCAGAGGGTAGCCCCGGTCACCACCTCAGTGTTGGGATTGACTTTCTCTTCTCCTAATCGCTCATACAATTGTTATATGACTTGTTTTAGTGGCACACTGACACATGACAGTTTTGTGTGGCTTTGTAACTTTACTGTCAGCTTTTCGCCATTGGGCAAAGACCACAAATCCCATGTTGTCTTGTTTCCTTCTACAATAGTCTTTTCAATTCCCTCTTTGTTAGATTTTTTTGCTTGATGCATACTTTTCTTGAGTCCTGTTTATGAATAAATGATTCTATTTGATCTATTTGTACTTGATCTTTTCCAGGAAAGTTGTTCTAGTTTTTCATTATCACAGGTTTCTTCTTTGAAATGTAAACGATATATTCCAAGTAAATGACTCGCTTTTGGGTTGTAAATGTAATGTCATTTCTTGTGTGTATTGTCTGAAAGCAGTAGCCACTAAATACTTCTGGTACAGGTCATATTTTCTCATACAAGATTATATAAAGGATTGAATACCATCCCAAACAAATCCTTAATAACCTTCACAGTTCATTCATTGTTTTTGAATAAATCATATTCATCTGACAACCACCTCATACATCAGAAACTTGCGGAAACTCTGCATACAAATTCAACAAAATACAATTCCAACTTTGGGCCCAAAACGCTGCCCTCTGGATCCCTGCTGAACAGTAACGCTTGGATCCATTGAGTCACTCTGCTGTTGTTTGGACTGGAGAGTGTAGTATG